>JADWQK010000511.1:0-380759 GCA_017933935.1 Sesamia nonagrioides | reverse complement strand
AAAAACCGCGTCAAAATCCGTTGCGTTGCGTTGCAACGCAACGCAACGGATTTTGACGCGGTTTTTTTTAATAAAAAAACCGCGTCAAAATCCGTTGCGTTGCGTTGCGTTGATAGAATGATTCTTAAGGAAGGTTTGTATGTATAATAAATGCATAATATAGTAGAGAAACATTGAGAAATCTAAAAAGCGCGATAAAACCGAACTCCACGCGGGCGAAGCCGCGGGCGGAAAGCTAGTATTTTATATAAGCGTCAAAAACATGATGAGTGCTGCACAAATACTAAATATAGGTAAACTCCTAATTTTAAATTTATTTAATCTGATTTAACATAACTATAGCAATAAAGCAATTTGTTAACGACACCTAGACACATATAAATAGTTTACGTCCCGTAAAGACACCGTTCCGTGAGTTAAAAGCAAAACCAAATCATTAATTTCAATTACATAAATTAATTACAAGTACTTCTGAATTATCAAACGGCCGGTCAGTCAGTAAGATAAAGCTAGTCTAAGCTAGTCTGTTAGTACTGTAAGTAAGACTTTAAAACTAGTGTTCGTTCATTAGTTTGGATTTCTCGGCTCACGCGTGGTCGATCACAGTTTTAACCTAACCCATTTGGTGGAGGTGCTCTGGCTTATTTACTGATATCTCGGTAGGCTCGTACGTGACTGCGAATTTGACTCGCATGTGATTATTATTTACTCATCATCATCATCTCAGCGTTAATCCCAGTTATGCAGCATGTGATTATTTACAGTTCCAACCTAAACTACAATCGATTGAATAACATTCAGGCTTTTTGGTTGAACGACCGCCATTTAGTCAAAAGGCGAGGTGGTAAACCATTTGGCAGCGACATAAATATTTAAAGTTAACGTTATTGGGAGTGTAGTTCAGGTGACTCCTCTTAAGCCTTACATATTATGAATGTTACTCGCTTAATAAAAATGTTGTGTTTATAGTGTGCAAGTCTTGTTAGATCCACTCATCATCATCTCAGCGTTAAACCCAGTCGCATCTAAAGCTTTTTCAGCTTTGAGATCAGTCTGGGGTCCGATTTACCAATCTAACTGCTCATTTGGCTAAAATTCGATATTTTTCGTGAAGCGACTGTCGTCTGACCTCCTTAACTCGAAGGCGATATCGAAGCATTGCAGTTTGTGGCGGCAACGGACCTGCCACGAAAAACTTCGAATAGGATTCAAGTGGACTGTATTTTAGGATATTGATATATTGAAATTCATAAGCGAATATTATGATAAGATGATGCCTTCGGAAATATCTCTCTGATACCAAAGACGGCGACCACTTTTCTTCAACTTTCAGATGCGGAGTTCGTATACCACCGGACCAGATCACGAGAAGACGCACGTCGATACACTTCACTGGCAGACTCACTGACTTTATTAATTTATTATTTGAGGTCTAAATCCCCCCGGGAGTTACTTTAAATACTTATAACTAATTACATAATCTGGACCGCTAGATAATAGCGGCCATGACTTGTGGTTTGACAGCTGACTGAACCAGCCACCGGTGCACGGTAGTGTGGTTGCGTTGCAATTACAACGCAACCACTCTACCGTGCTGCCAATAACTTACGGTGAATTCACCGTAAGTTATTGGCAGTGTGGTCGCCGGTTAATACCAAAATCAGAGGAGATACGCAACACAGTTAGACCAATTGTTGGACTTTAGGGCTCCAAAAACCCGTAACGACTGCCCCTAGATGTTTGTGTAGCAACCGGGACCAACGGCTTAACGTGCTTACCGAGGCACGTCCAGACCAGTGCAAATATATTCATACATTCAAATAGGTTATAATCACGGCAGCGGCCGCATACACAACCGCTACGCCACGGAGGCTGTCCTTGTTAGATCCACTGTTTGGGACAAATACGATAGACATGCAATTATAACACGATTAAAATACATTTTATTTGTACATACATAAGGCTTATCACTTAGTGAGTTTTCATTTTTCATATAATCGAAGATTTAATCATGCCTTTCAATACATATTAAAATTTATTTCTTATTTGATATCGTTCTGCGTAGCTCATGAAAGTGATAACTTAAAAGGAATTCGTAATATCACATAAATCATACATATACACTCACGTACAACCCGTATCAAGAACAAATAAATTGGTTTTGGGAATTATTCAGGACGTATGGATTTTTGATACAGCTTAAGAAGAATTGCTGCTTAGACTATCGAAAAATATATGGTTACATTTATAAAAAAATAGTACTGTAACAAATTGCATTAATAGTATGTGTAATTCCTAGTTATAAACCATTTGTGTTTCAAATTTCTTTCAAATCTGTTCAGTAGTTTTAGTTTAAAAACGTTTGTTTTATTAGACCTTGACAAGAGTATCTCTAAAAGTATCTCTTTTTCTTATTTATTATTGAGAAATAAGAAAAAGAGATACTTTTAAAAAACAAAACCGATTTTTGATTGTAACAAATGAAGGCCGATCTGAGCGCTACATAGATTCGATATTCACCCTTGACGACCTACTTCATAACGAAGACTAAGCTTATATTTATTGACATTCGCATTTATTACTTTGTTGTGTTAAGGAGATTTACAGCCAGCTCTTTCAGCTTAGAAAATATTGATGCACTAAAGTTGGTTCGAAGCAGTAAAAGTTGGAGGATTGTAATATTTATAAGGCGTCAGATTCATTCAATATCATAATTATAGTCTGAAACTGCATAGGCTGGTGGAACCGCCATCACCTTTATTGACTGGAGAACCTGCCTTAAAAGAAAAGTTTCTAGAATCCTTGGAAGTTAAAGCCTATAATGCTTCTTGTTTGGAACATTTATTTGGTTTTCTCTCAATATAAATATTGAATATCCTACGAGTTTGGTGTAATACTTCGCAAAAATCGTACATCTTGCATTATCACCTAATTTACCTTTTGTATATAGTCTAGAAAATTGAAACTGAACTAAGTAATAATAAAAATATTTCAGTATAAAATATTCTGCAACACACTAACATGTAGAGTTTAGAATAAATTCAAGTGAAAAATAACTAATTTCGGAAGTTGGTAGCAAAAACGAAAATACAAAAACCAGATACCGAATCTATGAAATGTTTTCTGGAAGTCGGTTGGTTTTTTGTTGCAAAAAAGCTTTATCTTTGCTATTTTTCTAATCCTGCTTACTTAATTATTCTCAATGTTTTTAACTCTCGTCTTCATTGAAAATAAAGAAATGTCTCTGTCGTCTGTCTGTAAGCAGTCGAGCATCTGTGTCTTGTCTGTTATTAATGGAGTAGAGACGTCTTGAATGTTGTATAACGTTATGGATACTAAAAAGAACATAGTAAATGCCTTTTTTGAGGATTGCTTCTTTGAGGACTGCAAACGAATGACGACGATTTGTAACCATCGTTGGCAGGAGTTGGCTTTTTGCCCTTTTCGACGTGTCCCAAGAATCCAATGGTACAAAAAAATAGGGGATGTTAGTTACATTACATACCTAGTATTGTATTATAGTAGGTGTTTTCTGACTGAACAAACAAATGCGCTGCTGGGGAGTTTGTTTTGTCACTTCTTCCCAGCGAAAGCACTAGAAAGTGGTGATAGGCAGGCGTTTTGGGAGACTCTTTTTTGTAATAATGACGGTAGTAAAGTACTGATTCTCAGCCCAATTTGAATAAATAGCTTTTGATTTTGTTATCATTAATTGTATCTCTTCAATTTACTGTGATGTGCATTGCCATTTCTTTTAAACATAAAATATAGTGAATAACAATAATATAGTTATATTGCATATAATATTATTTATTCACTTGCATTTTCGCACAAAGAAACATACAGGCCTTACTTATTGCCTTAGGCATTCTCTACCAGTCAACCACGGGAGGTGAATAGATTAGATGGCGGGTGCTTTACTTGAAAAAAATATTATAAGGAAAAAATAATCTTAACACTATTTAAACAAATACTTAAATAAGCTACTAACTTAATATTAAGCGTCAAAAAAAATCGCTAAAGGAAAATTTGTATCTTTTCCGCGGTCATTGGCTTGACAACAGTAGCTTTTTAACACGTGCTGCAGCTGATAGTTTACTCACTTTTGATAGTGTGAACTATTGAAGACAAAGTTTTGTCGGTGAATGATTTGCAAGTAATCGATATTGAACTAATTCTACAGAGTTTAAGTGGCTTTACCTGTTAAGATAGGAGGATCATAGTTGTATGAACATCGTGTGGATAATTACGATTATAATGCTTATCAGCTAGTAATATTATGGATGTTATTGGAAGATATTACTGGTTGTGTAGTCAGTAATTGTAATATTACTAGCTGCATCCCGCAGTTTCAGCCGCATAAGTTTCGATTTCGTAAGAAAATCGAGATAAAAGTATCCAATTTTTTTATCCCGTTTATATACCATCTGTGTACTAAATTTCATCCAAATACGTTAAGTAGTTTTTGCCTGAAAGATTAAAAACTTCCATCTATCCAAATAAACTTTCAAGTTTGTAATATGAGTAGGATAAATCTATATTTGTACATGTTTTTCACATCCAAAATTGAATGCAACGATATTCTAGAATCCAACTGTACCTAGAAACTAGCTAAAGTGACTCCTTGATAGACTCTTTGAGAAATCAAACTAATGCCGTACATACCTTCAGTTGCTTCAAAAACTGTGTTGAACGGTCTAATCGCTAATACTTGGATGTCCATGGCACGTGGCGCGTTCAAATGAATTTTAAAGGACACCTTTGAAGAGATTTAAGGGAGAAGGAGAGACAATGTTGCGCGTAGTCTATAGTGTGTACAATTTATATATAAAATACATATATATTTATATACCTAAAGCATACATATACTTGTCTTATCTAAACAACAATAATCATGAAATAAACCAGATATATTCTTATATTATGCGTTAATGTTTCTTATTTTATTTATTAAAGCATTTTTACAGCGGTTTTTTTTCACATAAGAGAGCAGATAAAACGAAAATAAACATGAAATGGGAAAAAAATAGGTATAACTAGTTTGAATCCAGCATCTACTGGCACATGTGTGCGGATTGGAGATGCCAAGTCATTTCAAAGTATTAAATATAAGATTATTGAAGACTGCATTCTATAAATGGTTAAATGAATGTAATTTTTATAGTTTAAAAGAATTTATGGATCATAAATGTTAATGCCTTAAATAGTTTAGTTTACCTTAAAAATTTTGCGTGCTATGTTCATCTTAGCTAAACATGCTTGTACCTACTGTATTTTTATTCAACACCTTTGTATACCATGTTTAATGCAAATAAACGATTTATTATTATTTCTTTTATTTACCTTTCTTACATATAATTTACATTTTTAAATATTTGTATAAAAAAAAACAAAAACATTTAAAAATATAAAAAATAGTAGCCCACCGGTATCGGGAACAGGGTCCAAGCTAGGTCAGGGCTCCAGAGAGAGGAACTTCCTGACGATGCGAGCCGTGTCCAGCAGTACCGCTTTCTGAATCAAGCCCTTGATCCAGCTGCCTAACGAGAGCCTCCTGAGGTGTTGGTCGAGGCTCTTGGCAATTAAGCCATTGGCTGTCACGACTATCGGTACAATGATTGCTGAATCCACTTCCCACATGTCGACAACCTCGTGAGCCAAATCAAGATACTTGGTTTGTTTATCTTTCTCAGCTTTCACGAGGTTCTCATCATGTGGGATGGTTATATCAACAATCATTGCACGCCGCTCTGATCGATCCACCAGCACTATATCAGGCTTATTGGCAATAATAGTCCTGTCAGTGATGATGGATCGATCCCAGTACAATGTGATATGGCCATTTTCGAGAACTGGGTCGGGCATATACCTGTAGTACGGCACCTCCGATTCCACAAGTTTGTATTTAAGAGCAAGTTGCTGGTGAATTATCCTGGCTACAAGGTTGTGTCTATGCAAGTACTCTCTGTTAGCTAGACGAGAACACCCGGAAATGATGTGTCTAATTGATTCTCCCGGCCGGTGACATGCCCGACAGATGTCAACTGTGCCGTCTTTCACAATGAATCTCCGGTAATTGTTCGTCATCATAACTTCGTCCATAATTGCAAAGACAAAACCTTCGGTTTCCCCAAAGAGGTCACCGAAACGTAGCCAGGCTACGGACGCTTGAAAATCTACATCGGGCCCGTGTAGGGCTCGGAAAAAGCGTCCGTGAAGCTCCTTGCTCTTCCATACCTCCATGCGATCGTTTGTGTCAAGCACTACTGGTTTACGCCAGTTCTCTTTAGCCAAGGAGAGCGGAGTGAGGCCCTTGTCAGCCGCGACCACATCACGATGCATCCCCACGTCGGTTTCTAGGAAATAGTCCCTGAGACTGCATATCTCGCGATTGTGGAGAGTCTTGGCGTTTAAAAAGCCACGACCTCCACATTTTCGCGGGATATACAGCCTCATAACTGATGTCCGTGGGTGATGCAATCGATTTGCAGTCAGTAGCGTACGGACCCTCTGATCCAGGGCGTCAAGCTCGGTTTGAGTCCATTTGAGTATGCCGAAAGAGTACATCAATACCGGCATGACCCAACCGTTGAAAGCGCGCACTTTATTTCCGCCTGATAGAAGACTATTAAGTACTTTCTTCAGGCGGCCGAAGAAGCGTTCTTTCAACGATTGCTTCATGTCAGTAACATTGATACCCAACGCTTCCGACATACCCAAATACTTATAGGTTTCGGATGCGGAGAGGGCTCTAAGGTTTATGGAACTCGTGAGTTGGGTTCCCACGGGTTCCATAATCTCTCCTCGCTTTACATGCATGACCGCACATTTGTCCACACCAAATTCCATCCTGATGGAGCTACTGAAAATTTCAGTAATTTTCAGTAGCTCGTTCAGTTGTGAATTGTTGGGAGCAAAAAGTTTCAGGTCATCCATGTAGAGGAGGTGTGATATAACCTGACCACCTCTCAATCATTGAATCATTCTATCAACGCAACGCAACGCAACGGATTTTGACGCGGTTTTTTTTAATAAAAAAACCGCGTCAAAATCCGTTGCGTAGTTTTAAAGATCTAAGCATACATACGGACATACAGCGAAAGCGACTTTGTTTTATACTATGTATTGATGTACGGCCATAACAACTTAACTGCAAGATTTTCAAGTTTTCCAATACTAAAAGAGTTCAAAACGTTCATTTCAAACTGTAAAGACTTCAGGGTCTTTTTCCGTTTTTTTAAAGCGGAGCATTGACTAAAATCCTTGTTCTTTGTGTTTTCTCGTGAACGCAGTGAAGTGATCTCCTATATAACTGTAATATTGACGAAAACTTGTTATTAGTTTCTAAGGTTGTATAAAAGAAAGTAGGAATATCACATAAAAAAGTATATTGTGTTTATTAACTTTCGTTATTTTCATAGCAAAACTATGCTATTTTTATATTCCAAATAATAACAGGTTCAGCTGAATTATACAACAGATTGTTTGATTTCAACAATGGATTTATATTTTGGAAAAGACCAGCACCCTAATGCTATTACTCTCAATTTGAATCATTTTGAGGCATTCCGCTAATCCATAGCTACATATGGTTGAAATATGTGTCTGCTGAACAACATAAATAACGAAATGAATGTTTTTGAACTATCAAAATGAAACTCATTGCCACGAATAGTGTGTTACACAATTACCCTGTTGATCATTATTGGAATAGGAAACGCTTTTCGGGGGTTCGTCGTCCACTCGAAAGATTCGGTTGATAAAATGCGAAATAATAGTTGGAACCAGATACGCTGATTGAGCTGAAAAGGAAATAGCTATCTGAAAATGAGAGATAAGAAGAAATTATTTATTTGATGTTCGTTAACGAAGTGTTATATTTAATACTGGTTCTAATAAATTACGACAGGGGTTATATCAATTTAACATATTTACATAATATGAATATGCTGGTTGTGTGCGTTGGTTCTGATATATTCTGTGCTGCTGGGGAGTTTGTTCCACCACTTCTTCCCAGCGAAGGCATTAGGAAGTGGCCAAGGATGGGCCTTTTAGGGACTGTGTTATGATGTACTCACTTTTAAAAAGTCTTTTAATGATTTTTTATTTTGATTATTTACGGTTTTATGTTAAATAATTTTGCTTGGTACCTTATTTTATACCATTTTCGTATATCAGGTTGGAAATCCAGGTTTTTAACGTCATGATTCCCTGTTTGGCAGATCTTAAAAAGGTGTTCAATTGTTTTTTATTTCAAATTTCCCGTCTGGTCTTGTCGGAGTCATATCGTGTCGTATTGTGACGTGTCATATCGTATCGTGCCGTGTCGTGTCCTGTCCTGTCCTGCCCTATCCTATCCTATCCTATCCTGTCTTATCCTGTAAGTCATCAAATTGATACGTCGTTACTGTGCCGAATAAAAGATACTGTACTGTATTTAAAAAAACTGCTGTCGTAATTTTTGTAATATTCTGTTAGGAGCAAGTAGTGTGCATGAAGCTGAAATTCAGCCTACTATTACAGAGATAACGACAGGCAACTCGAAATTGTGTATGCTCACGGTCAAATGATCTAAAATGTTTAGTGATTTATGGATGGTGCTCCATTTTCGTCACTTGAGACCGGCGAAAGCCATTGAATTGGATTTATCGATAAACGCCACGTTCGGACAAATAACTAGGTACATGCCAACGCTTGATGTAAATAAGTACCGTGCTTAATCGTACTATCCACTTTTATTTGTTTTTACCCGACTACGGCAAAGCAAAAGGAGGGTTATGATTTTGACAGGCTATGTATGTATGTATGTATGTATGTTCATCTATTCCCTCGTAACTTCTAAACTACTTATCAGAATTCGACAAATGACATATCATTAGAAGCGCCTTAATTGTCCGCTGGTTATAGGCTATATGGGGTTTCACAAAAGCTAATGTGGCGCCCTCCAGCGGACAAAACATACAGAGTAAAAAAATAAAGTTAAGATAAATATGCCGTGTTTGGTATCATTTGAAAGCGCTTGACTTGTACATTTTGAATATATATATATATTGCTAGCATTTGCTTGTGACTTTACCTGTATTCATGGGCTGGTTGCATATAATTAACATCTTTTCGTTCATAGCTTCTTTACTACTTATCAGAATAAGACCACTGCAGTACCATTAGAAGGACCTTGATATTCTGTTAGTTTTGAGCTATAAAGCTTGTCACCAAATTTAGTATAGCGCCCTCTAGCGGACAAAAAGTTCTATGTTAATATAAAATTAAAATAAATATATACTGTGTACCAAACACAGTATATATTTATTACATTTGCTTGTGACTTTACCTGTATTCATGGGCTGGTTGCATATAATTAACATCTTTTCGTTCATAGCTTCTTTACCACTTATCAGAATAAGACCACTGCAGTACCATTAGAAGGACCTTGATATTCTGTTAGTTCTGAGCTATAAAGCTTGTCACCAAATTTAGTATAGCGCCCTCTAGCGGACAAAAAGTTCTATGTTAATATAAAATTAAAATAAATATATACTGTGTTTGGTATCACGTGAAAGAGCTTCACGAGTACTTTATGCTTGTACATAATTACAAGAAAGCTTTAGTGATGTTAAATATGAGCGATAAGAGTAAAGCGCGGATCACGGGAACTGTGAATCGCTTTATGCAATGTAGAGCAGTGTGAACATTAATAGAATATGTAATGCACTAATGAAAACCACATAAGCTGGGAGTAACTCCACGCGGTAAAGGCGGAAACAGTTTGATAACTGGTTAAAGCTACTATAAAAATGTCCTCTGCACTATATGCCTTCGGGCTTATGTTGTTATATGTGCTTGTAGATGTAATATGTCAAGTACCTAGTTTTTAGTTCATCAGTTTAACTTTTGTTAATATTATGCGCCACAAATACACTTTAACACCAAAATAGTACAAATAATAAAAAGTAAAAAAACTAAAACCCAACTACGACAAAAAACGACGCTGAACTTTTTCAGCGTCGTTTTTTGTCGTAGTTGGGTTTTAGTTTTTTTACTTGGGTTGGGTTTTAATCTTGTTTTATACTTTTATAAAACAAGATTTTCAGAATACTGAACTGAACAAAGTTGCTAATGTAGTTGCAAGTAAATGGACACAGTAGACTCTACCAAGATGCCTTCGTTGTAAATTGACAATAATGTCTTAAGATACTATTCTGAAGTATGCAATATTCACTATTTAGAGATAAATTTTCATGTTTGGAAAGGCGTAGTCATACGTTACATATACCTACCTACCGTAGCACCTTGACAACGTGTGACGTTACATATACCTACCTACCGTAGCACCTTGACAACGTGTGACTACGCCTTTCCAAACATGAAAATTTATCTCTACATAGTGAATATTGCATACTTCAGAATAGGATTGTATGACATTATTGTCAATTTACAACGAAGGCATCTTGGTAGAGTCTACTGTGTCCATTTACTTGCAACTACATTAGCAACTTTGTTCAGTTCAGTATTCTGAAAATCTTATTTTATACTTTTTCAGCGTCGTTTTTTGTCGTAGTTGGGTTTTAGTTTTTTTACTTTTTATTATTGTTTTATTCTCTTTCTAAAATATGAAGAATTCTGAATCATATAAAAATATACTCGATCGCATTTAATCATCAAATAAATGGAATAAGGTAGCGATTTACAAGGAAAACGTGATTCAATAAAATAAAATAAGCGTGTTGAACAGAATAAATTAAACAAAAGAACAATTTTAATTAATTCGAATTTTCTTAAATCCAATCAATTCAAATTGTTTTTCAGTTTCAGCATACTTCACTTTAGTCTTAATGGCGAACCAACAATAAACATACTTCGTGTACTTGTATTAATTAGTATTTGCTCATGCTACAATTTTCCGAATAAATAATTGGATCAAACAGACTTACAACTAAATCCCAAAATTAGGTAAATTTAAAGATCAATCTAAATTTTTTGAGAATTTTCTGGAAATTCGTGTTAAATAGGTTAAGTTCGATGTATTTCCGGAATGGGTGTTAAAAACTCGTAATACGGTAATATCGCGCTTCAGCCGACGCGACGCGAATACTTTACGAGCTTTACGCATTAATGTAGCGATATATATGTACGTACACTCGCTACGTCTTAAACATTGGAGGCTGCGAGTGTCAGGAGATTTAAGGCGTATGTTTGATGTATGTTTGTGAACATAAAAATATATACATATTCTGTACATTTCTAGAATCTACATTAATAAAAGCAATCTTTTTTATCTGAAAGGTTGAAAGGTTGCAGTTTTATTTCAATATGCAAAGTATATCATCGAGTTGTACAAGTTGTATTACTGTCTAGTAAACATCTTATAATAGAAATAGCTTGAAAAAAGCCACGACTGTTTTCATATCACATAATTTTGGCTATTGGAAAAAAGGTCATTATTTATTGTGAAAACCTGTTTTGGGCTGGTCAATACAGTTAAGTGCACAGATTATGGTAATTCCGTATAAAATGTTGCTAAATATTTTCCTGTATTCTTTTTCTTGGTCCAAGTGCTCATTTTATTTTATTTGTGTAACTACTAATATTATAAATGCGAAAGTTTGTGATTATAAATGAATGTCTGTTAGGTACTCTTTCACGAAAAAATTACGGCACAGATTTAGATAGAATTTGGTACTCACATAGTTTATAATCAGTAATAACACATTAGATAATTTTTATCCCGATCTTCTCGCGAGATCAAAACTTACGCGGTTGAAACTACAGGGCGCAGCTAGTTACTGATAATCACTAACCCAAGACGAAGAAATTAATGTTAATGGTTTATTTTTACATCAAAAGATTTTTTAAAGGAACTTTGCTGTTAAATATTGGATTCGAAGTTGAAGTACAAAAATGAACACGGTTACTAAAAGTTTTAAGGACTTCGTTAACGTTATTCAAAATAAGAAAATTAGTCCAATTCGATACTTAACAAAAATAAAAAGTTATCTTTAAGTTCTTTGCAGTAATAAAGAAATAAATTATTATGATAGCATGGCTGAACAGACATTATCATACTTCAAAAAACTTGACGGAAAGTTCTGGTTATAATAGTTATTAAAGAAATATTTTCCTTATCTCAATGATAAGCGAAGCTACTCGCAGGAGACATTAATCAAAAGTCTTAACAGTGTTATCGTATCTCTTAATTTTTTCATCGTTGAGGGATTCATCGATTCGGATAATTGAAGCTCCTTAGAGTTGCCTTCCTAAAATGTCACCTAAAGATAACACGGAGCTCCACAATGACATAAGAGCTAGGAAGTGCCGGTGCAGTTACGCGTACCGAATTAGTTAAGTCCAGTCAAATTAGTCAGCGCCTGAAACAAATTGACATATTTTCAAAGTAACTAGCCGTGTTTTTAATCACTTCTAAAGTGTCTATGGATTAAATTAATTTGACAGGACCAAATTAAAATTTATATTTTATTCTTTTCTTAATAGGTAAATTATAATGAAAAAGATGAACTGAACTTAAATTAAGTTTACTTTGTGAACAAGGAAATTCAATGACGATGCAGTTGGTGCAATGGCTAAGCGATCGACTGCTGCGCTGCGTGTCGCGAGTTCGATTCTCGCACGGAACAAAGATTTTCATGTCGCGGGTCTGGCTGGTTGGTGTATATGAGTTTAAATGTTTGCAAACGCACCCACGATACAAGTGAAATTCCAAGAATGTGGCAATATTTCTTAAAACATGCCTCCAATATCACCTTATCCATGTACCTAAAGGACTTTACTTTTACAGTACAGGGAAAGAGTCATATGTTTATAGATATTACCTATCTTAAGCCTCTCCGTCGATTAAAGTGCATTATGAATAACACGACTAGTATAACGTTATAACATAGGAAACAGATCAGGGAATTGACCAGAATAATTCTGATGAATTGAACTCTATACCTAGTTTAGTGAGTGGGATGTGTCGTTTGTGAAGTTGATTGCCAAAGTAAATAAATGTAACGTCTATCTTAAATATAATAAAGATGAATATGTAGAATGTTGAGTTGTTAAACTGCAACAACAACTAGATACAGTAATCTTTCTTGTTTCGTGCAATGTACAAACTATTATTTAATTGCATAGGTCCAAGAACCTGTCAGTACTTTGCCAATATTATCGGCACATTGGTGCGCTGCACTGACGTTGATATTCGGGGTCACCAGTTCAGGGGCATGAGAAACAGGGTGTAAACTACACTCATCCTCGATAGAAAAGGGTGGATTTTTCGACCAGACGGATGTTGTGTCTGGCGGACAATTACCCAACGGTTGATGTTGGGAAGTTGTCTCACGGTATACTCTGCTTGCGAGATGTACAAACCGCGTGATTTCTGTATTTACAGACATTTGTACATACCAATACAGTAGGTTCAGTAAATGTTCAGATTATTACAAAATACCAAACGAGTAATTAAGGAATTCGAGCGAGTATTGCAGGGATTGAAATAAATGTACGGGCGTAGTTTAGGGAAACAAAAGTAACAGGCAGTGTATAAACCGAATCTTTTTAGCCCGTTTTTCCTGATACATGTCGACGCTTGTACAAGAAAGAACGGGTTAAAAAGATTCGATTTTTGTGTATCTTGTACTAACGAGATTTACTTTAATACTCTACAAACAATACAAAAGCTATACTTGTCTTACATTTTTGAAGATAATCTTTTCTTATCTTAGAGAGGAAAAGCAAATACCTCTTACAAATATTTACTGTTATCTTCATTCTTCATTTGTAAACATTTCTCCAACAAAGGTTTCATTTCAACAAAGCCCTTAACACTTCGTTATCTTTCAGCTCATTACAGATTTCAGTGGTTATCATATTTATCCTACTAGTCGCTTGTCTCTTTTACCTTATAAAACAACCTTTTCGTTTTGCTACCAAGCGGCTTACGAGACTTACTTAAGGGGAAGGCGCTCTCGATGTTCCTGAATAACAGTATTGTAGTTGGGTTTTGAAAACACTGCAGGATTTGAGAACAAACGCTCGTACAGGCTGTAGGGACCTTTAAGAGCTATTGTATGTTTGATTTAAACATTGATTTGTGGTATTTCGATGTACAACAGAAATAATGTTATTTCCTTATAATTTTTATTTCGCTCTTATTTACTAATTTATCTTTTCTATGCCACCACTATCATCTGGTGATGATCTGTTATTATTCAAACCATCTAATATCCAACAATCTAATACAGAGATATTTCTAATAAACTATACACAGGCGGAATGTTTTCTCTATAACATCGTGCTGAATCGCCAAATAATCTCTTCAATATATCTTCACGTCAACTCTGCGGTAATTAAAATATATTCGCGATTTTATAATGCCTAATCTTTTTTTTCTCATCATTATCATCTGCCTAGCCTTTTTCCCAACTGATGGCTTCCAGTATAAGCGGATAAAAATGAATACCAGTATTTTAGAGGGGACGTCTGCTTATTTGACTTCCACAACCCACTTATTGGATAACTGGTGGACGATGATGAGTCGGAATTTGTACCTAAACATTATTTTGGATAAATGTCTCGCTAAACTATGGAATAAATTTCGTAAACATTGCGACAGTTATCCTTTACTACACAGCAGGAGAAGTTTCAATACGAGCATAAAAGTAAATTCTACGTACTTTGAATACGCTTGTCTCGTTTCTATTTAAATTGTAAGGAGGTATTTTAAATACAAATAGACCGTAGCAATACTCGGGATATAATTGGACAACGCGGAATAAAGTTTGAGACCGATTTTCTTTCCGTTGTGCCGGATTTACTTTGAAAAGGGCACAACGGTCCTCTGTTCACAGATTTAAATAAATTGAGAAGAAAAGTTTTAGTTTGTTGAGCAAGATCAAGGACGAAACCAATTTTGTACTTCGAACAAGCTGATTAAACATTAAATTGATGTACCATAAAGACGAAACGCAGTAAATCTTTACACGATCTCCAAGAAATTAAGAAAACTTCTTATTTCGGCATCAGAAAACCTTCCTTTGAAACAGATAGTTGAAATCGAATACCCTGACACCATCCCGAACACATCACCAAACTAACCAAATAGTGAGACCTGTCCCATACTAACATAATTATTATTGCTAACATTCTCACTTGCCGCCATTGAAACACATAAGGTACTGTTTACATCTGCCAGGGTCGCGGGTTTTTCGAAAGAGCTACCGTAGCTCTTGGCGTACAGACTAGTGAAGGAACACAGGTGAGTTTTAGTCAGTAAAAGTCTGACACGCCTTTTTGTTTCGGTCAGAGAGGGATAGGTCATTAGATGATTTCACATAATAAAGATACTGATTACATAAAAAAGTTATTTTCTATATAGTCTTTTTATCATTACGGTGCTATCAGAACTTATTGTCTTTTTGCTCAAAAAATAAAGTGCACAAGAAAATGAAGGAACATGGGTGTGTCTTAGTCAATAAAAGTCTGACACACTCTTCCGCTCTGCCCAAACCGAGACGACTTCTTCTGCTCGGTGATTTCCCATCCAAAAAAGGTAGGTAAGACTGAACTTAAAATAACTTATCTTGGATTACCTCCAAAGTTGTTAAAGGAAATATGAATGGCGATCCGGTAGTGCGCTTTCTAATTGCAAATTTCTAATGACATACCCGCTGGAATTGGATTTAAATTGGTGATTTGTGAAGTGATTCGATTCTGCAGCAGAAAATACAGAATGTAACAAATTCTTAGTATTTTGTCTGGTAACACACAACACAGTTGAAACTATCCCGAGGGATACGACCAAGGTCTGATCTTTACAAATTTGCTTAAGGTCAATTACTTGTTTCCCAATAAAAGTGATAAGGTTACGAATCGTAGGAGTCTTTTTCCAGGGCTTTGCTGCACAACTTTATGAATTTAAGCTTATCACTACGCGACAGTCCGGTGTTGTCCGAAGAGGCTATGTTAACCTTCTTTACTGAAGTCTCTACCTGACGAATTCCAGCTACTATAAACACTCGCCAACTCCAACCATCTTATTAATGTAAACTTAAAAACAAGATATTACTTTCAAAGGTAATGTTGAAAAAATAATGTTGAAACAGTACAAATTACAAGAATACAATGGTGTGCGTCTACATCAAGCTTTACTATGTATACAACATATAAGAATTGAGCTGTATCATGTGATTGTTGACCGCTGCGGCGCATTTTGTTCCCCTTTATGTAATTTAAAAATAACTCAACACAAGCTGTCGTGAAATATTCGTAGTGGTTGGGCTGGGGAACCAGGATGGGCTAATAAAGAAATAATTCTTGTCTCACATTCAAACCAGTGTTATTGATTTCACCAAACAAATCTGATGCATTCCAAAATAAAAAAGTACTCGTTACTCTTTCATTGATCTAACAAAATACTAATAAATGTTCTTTAATGACCCAAAACAATAATTAGCAATTAAAATGTGCAAAGCCTGAAACTAAACCAGCTACTGGAATACAGAATCTCTTCGACCATGACACAGATCCCACATTTTACGACTACCCGCAACTTGTACACAATTAGCTAGAAATTAAACACACGCTTGACCGCACGGAATGAAGGTTTATTAATACTGCGCAAGTTTATAGATAAATCTACAGCCAAGAGATGAATCTTGAATGAATTAGACGTTTCCTAAATGAAAGTTTAGGGAAAAATCCAGAGTGTTTGCTAAGGATGATTAAAAAGAAATGTGACTGAATCCGCAAAAATCATTAAGCTCAGTGAAGTCGTTTCGAAGGAGTGTGATTACTAACATGGTGACTCGAGAATTCCTTATATAAGGTGCTTACTTTTTCTATTCTACATTTACTAATATACGCACATATTACAATAATATCAGCGCCCCAATCCTGTATAATTATTGCCCGTTAATTATTACTAGGTGGAAATTACGTCAATACGTCAATATCTTGTCTTATTCACGGCCAGGAATCATGTGTATGTATTTTGTCACTCTTGGCTCTTTTCATTGAACCAAACGACTTACTGTCACTAAAGATGCACTAAACCTTAAGCAAGAAGAAAATGTAATTAAAGAAAAACTACCCTTTAGTATCTACTTTATTTTAAGAAGAAAGGTGTTTAATGGAGAATATTTTTCTGTCGCCGCGCTCGGCCTCAAACTCAAACTTTAAAGAAATCAAGTTAATGAAGAGTAGAGATAAATAATGTAAAATAAGTGTTGTAGACGTCGTATTTAATTGGGCACAAAGCAGTTGGTTTCTGTAGTCAATCAAATGTAAATCAGTTGAAAATGGAAATAGAGTGGAATTTAATCCCTTTCATTATATCTATGGACATAACATTATGGAATTAATTTTGTATTTTCGTAGTCTTAAATACAAACAATAGACAACAACAATAATATATAATCCTATAAAAGCCTTTTCATCGAGCTGATCAAATCCCTGGCATAATTCAATCATCTTGTTATTTATACCTATACAAAGAATTTAAGTTACTTTTCAGTTAAGTAATTTCACCTGATTTGTAAAAGATTTTTATTACATTTTCGCAGCAGAATGACTGGCAGACTCCGTATTTTGCTTTACAAACAAGATTTATCGTCTCCACATCGACATATTCGCTCCATTACGTTACACTCGTACTTATTACACAAAATTTTGTCTACTCTTATCATATTAGTTTTGGTATTTTATTTTGTATCCTTGAGCCAAAACAAAAAAAAAAAGTGTAACGTGAATAAATTGTTTTCTTCTATTATACTTTTAATTCCTGATCCTATATATTGATATTATAAATGTGAAAGTTTGTGAGAATATATGGAATGTATGGATGGAATTATGTTTGTTAGTTACTCTTTTACGCAGAAACTAATTAAAAAAAAAATTATTTATACACACATCAAAAGTGTCTAGGGATCAAGCATTTTTATGCGGATTTCTTGAGATTGAGATGTGGCTTTGTAATAAATTTATGATTTTATAAATTTATATGGATCCTTTTTGGTGCATTTCATAATTTGAATCAGGAACTGTGAATCAAATTCGAGTAAAAGATGAAAATCAGCTGTCAATATTTTCCCTATAAAAACATACAACGCATTGAAGACATTATTAGTGCTACTGTTTCCCTACTACTGATTAAAACCAACGTTATTATGGAGCGGCGACGTCATTTAAGCAGGGAAGAAATGCTCAGAGCCGTGGGAATGATAGAAGCTGGTTCCCGGCAACGTACTGTGGCTTTAGCTCTGAATACAAGTCAGAGTGTTATCAGTCGACTTTGGACACGTTACCGAAGCACTGGTACCGTGGCTGAGCGCCATGGAGGACGGTATCGCTGCACCACACGGAGACAAGACCGATACATTCAAATCTTAACTCGAAGAGCTCCAACAATAACCGCCATGATGTTAGCCGTGAGGCTTCATCACTCTTCAGGGAACTTAATTAGCGACCAAACAGTCAGAAACCGCTTGCATGAAGTGAACCTTCATTCCCGAAGACCGCTACGGGTACCACCTATAGCAATGCACAATCGTAGGATTCGATATCAATGGGCTCTTGAACACAGAAATTGGGCAGAAGAACAATGGCGTTTCGTGTGCTTTTCTGATGAGTCTCGTTTTGGTATGAGACCGGATACAAGACGTATACGACACTGGAGAACCCCTGGACGCCAACAGCGATTAAAATCCTGCCAGGAAGTCCATCCTTATAGTGGTGGAACCATCATGGTATGGGCGGGTATTTGGATCGGCGGAAGAACTGAGTTGATTTGGATCAGAGGCAACCTCAACGCTCAAATTTATGCTGAAACGATTGTATCAGACGTCATCGTTCCTCTACAAGTGCAAATCGGTCCCTTATTTCAGTTAATGCATGATAATGCACGACCGCACACCGCAAGAGTTGTAAGACAGACTCTCGCCGCAGCTAACATCAATGTCCTGCCCTGGCCTGCTCAGTCGCCAGACTTGAACCCGATTGAGCATGCATGGGATATGCTACAGAGAAGAGCTCTGCCGAATATGGAGGGTATCCAGTCGCAAGAAGACCTTTTTTTGTTGTTGCAACGAACATGGGCGGCCATTCCACAGCGTGATTTAGATGAACTCATTTTGAGTATGCCAAACCGATGTTCTTGTGTTGTTAGTGTTCGCGGTAGAAACACGGATTATTAATTGTTTAAGTTACCCAATAAAATTTTAGAGAAAACTGTTATTTCAGTCTTTTTTTCGAACTTTTGTGTTAGTGGTTCAAATGTCAAATATCCCTTTATTAGGAAAATGGCAAATTTCTTTATTAATGCAAAGGTGACTTGGTTTATCGTTACTGTGACAAACGAAAACACTTTATTTGATGAATCCTTAAAGAAAATTTTAATTAATATCAATCAGGAGAAAAGTTATTGCAAAAATATATGTTGATCCCTAGACACTTTTGATGTGTGTATGTTTGACACACAGATAGAAAGAAAGAGAAGTAATAATCATGATTCCTAAATTATTAACTCGTAAAGGAAGATCATAAAACTAAACTAAATGAAACACAATTATGTAGAAAAACAAATTATGCAAAACAACAAGGTAGCTATTTTGCACATCATATTAGAAATACAAAAAGAAAATCTTCTCCTTCGTAAAAATAAATCTAGCTAAGAAATCCAAATAAATGAAAAGAGAAAGAGGGAAGTGTTTGCCCAGTAGTAGTACAAAAAAGTAACAGAAATAGGACAAAGCAAAGAGAAGTCAATATAAGGATAACGTATCGATGCGCGAATTGAAGTTCGGTTCGGTGCCTGTAAACGATTTGTGACCGAAACTGCCAGTGAAAATGATTGGAAGGTTTGTGACTCGTCTTGATAAGAACTGAATATTTAGCACATTTATACTTCTTTTTATTCGGAACTAGTGCGCTTTACTATCAAAGATATATCTACGATATCTAAGCTGTATCACAGCTTACTTTTAGGCGGGATCGCTCTAGAAAAACTTTATCCATTTTAGTTATAAGCTTTTATAAGCGTCTTACGCGCTCTTAGCTAAATTTCTACCTCTTACCATCATGCTGCCATATTTTTCCAGATGAATGGGTGAAACCCATAGTTGTATAAAACGCTATAAAAGGACCGTAAGGTATATTTTTACAAATGGTTTTTACGGTATTTCCACTGAATGGAGTTTCGTATTTGCAATAAAAAAATTCTCAGGAACCATATAGCCTGATGTTCATTGTGATGCATCCCGTAGAGAGATGTGATCCGCTCCATTTAAAATATATACTCATACGCATGAGTAGACAGCCTTCGTGGCGTAGCGGTAGTAAACGGGGCCGCTCCGCAAGTAGGCACGGGTTTGATCCCCGCACAGTGCAAATATTTGTATGCATGAATATGAATATTTGCATTGATCTGGTCGTGCCTCGGAAATCACGTTAAGCCGTAGGTCCCGGTTGCCATACGAACTGGCAGTCGTCACAGGTTGTTGGAGCCCTCAATCACGAGTTATTGGAGCCCTCAAATGTCCAACAATTGGTTTAACTGCAATGCGTCAATATCGCCTTCGGGTTGTGGAGGTCAGACGGCAGTCCCTTCACGGAAAATAACGACGTTTAACCAAAATCAGCAGTTAGACTGGTAAAGCGGAGCCCAGACTTTAAAGCTGTAAAAGCTTCGGATGCGACTGGGATGAACACTGAGATGATGATGATGAAGATAACTCATACGTATGAATAGGTACACTTAACCAGAAATGTGCTTAAGAATATTATGAAATGGTTTTCTTCTAATACCCAACTTAATCAAACTAAGGTCACAGATGTAATGCCAGTTTACTTACTGTTTGCTGAGCAGGTAATGACATAATGGTATGAATAATTGTGTACACTCATATTTTGAATATAGTAAACAAATTATTGTTTTGTTCTATTAAAACTGAAAGTTTTATAATGTATGTTTCTCGTTCTATCCATCCTTCATTCGCCTCAGATACCTGATAACTGACATATGTCGCGTCTCCGATAGATCAATTTCGCTGTATGACGTCACCCGCTGAGCCGATCACTTCGATATCCCGCGTTATTAACGTAGCTATTTATCACATAGTTGTGCTAATTACGTACCTAAGTCTTTTGCATCATCTGAAAATACAGTCAAGTGTTTTGTGGCAACTTGCTTAGGAAACATCACATAAGTCCAAACTGACTGATTAGTTTAGTTTACGAATAAAGCTTTTACATGTACCTATGTAAGTTCTGAAAACAACACCTAATAACTGTAATTTTAAGATTTAGCTTTGACCTTTAATAATATGGTAGAATTGGTTGATTGTGCAAATAACTTATTCATATCTTACATTTCATTCAACACAACGTTTCATTGTATTAGGTACTTACATGTAACGATAAAAATGTTGTGCTTTTTATTTCGATATCCTCAATCGAGAAAAACGTAGTCTGTGTTTCGATATCGATACAAAATCAACTGATTCAGATCCAGATTATGAGATTGTGTAAAAAATTCTACAAGAACACAAGACAAAAAATCTCATTTTGTTATGTACTACCGTGTACCTACTTTATTAAGTTCAGTCGTTGGTTGTATGCCAGTTATGTCTGTTTTATTGTGTTACTAATACTTAGAAATATCTGCTGGTATACCTATCTATAGATATCGCCCTCATGTTCACGTGTATTCGTGACATGTGAAATGAGTCGAACGTAGTTCTTGCCTTCACGTCTGTGTAATTTCTCGAAGTTTTGCTAAAGAAGTACCCATTGTATACCCACTTTCCCATTTATATTGATACTCTCATATGCTTGCTTTTACTATTACAGATACAGATGGATAAACCTAACATGACCTAAACTTATAACATCACAAATGTACATCATATGACACCGCTACAATTCGGATGAAGCGCTTCGCTTCGTCTCTTCGCTTCTATCGCGTACATCGAAGGACTATAACAATCTCCCAACGGCGATCTTCTCATTCCATTACAATTTAAGTGTCTTCAATACCAGAGTAAATAAATTAGTCTTTATAAAGTAGTGCGCTCTACCATCAACGATTGCATCACTACTTCCCATCAGGCGAGATCGCGGTCAAGCACTAGTTTATATATACATAAAATTAAAGAAAACATATGTGTAGCTATTTTAGTACAAAATCAGAAGATTCACTCTTTGTTCATTGTTATCGCTACACAGTCTTAGATATCGCTCTCTCACATTATTTACAGTTTTATCACACACATTGCGTACATATTTTATGAAGACACCTTATTTATCGCGACCCGCAGCGACTTTCTACGGTTCAAACGTTCATCTTCAAAGCTCGGGTACAATTGGGATCAAAGTCCGTATGACTGCAGTGTATTTTTTAGAATAAAGTTCGAATTAATAATTATAAAAGACAGTACTATAAAATTAAACAAAAGAAAACCGTAAGAAAGGTACTTATTAAAAGTCGGTCAAAGTGAAAAAAAAGAATTTAATAAATAATCAAATACTTGAATCATTTCAATACTAGCTGCCGCCTCGGTATCACCCACATTAGGTTCGATCCCGTGAGAATATTTGGATATAAATTATTCTGTATATTAATTCCGGTTAAAAGGCACCTTTTTTTTTTCTTGGGATGGGAAATCATCAAATGACTTCTCCCGCAGACTTTTACTGACTAAAACCCACCCGTGTTTCTTCACTTGCTTGTACGTGGTCCAGGGCCACGGTTTCTTGATTTTCTTGAAATCCTTGCAGTAGTTTAACTAGTGGGATTAGTGGGATAGTACCACTCCCTTGTTCCATTTCCAAATTAAGTTTCCTAAAAACCTTAAAATATATTTGTGTGTATTTAAAACAAAGCTTTTTAATACTCCTAAGTAGCTTTAGTAAGCAATAATCTCGCGAAAACATCTAAAATACAAGTAATAACACACTCAAAACCGACAGTAAAAAGCAAACTCTAAAAATTTTTATGACTACTTCTTAAACAGAACTTAAATATAAACAAAACTTCTTTAACTGAAAATTGACCTTACAAAAATATGTACGTATGTAGGTACTATAATCCCTCCACACAAACTTAGATACAGGTGTTGAATAAAGCCACTAACATCATTGTATGTCAGTAAAAAAATTCCAACCAATGAATAAAAAGGTCTCAGGAACTTTTTTCTGGATTTTGATAAAATACCAACATAAAACCCTAATAACAAAAGGTTCGGTCTCGTAAACCCAGGCCTTTGAGATTTTAGACTGCTTTTGTTTTGTTTGTCTCAAGTTTCCAGCATTTTTCTGTAGTAAATATTTCTCTTTTCCTTGTAAGTGAGTAAGTAGCTACTTGATTAGGTGTTATCTTTATAAAATATTCTGTGTAAAACACTGGTTATTTTCTGTTTACTTATTTTCTTATTAGGTCACAGGAACTGATAAAATACTGTTAAATAAGCAAGATATATATCATTTATTTTTGTGAAGAAGTAAAGATAGAAAAAGTATTTATTGTGTCTGGTACAGGAAGATCACAAGAACAGCGATAGCCTAGTGGTATCGATCGCGACTTACAAGTTGTAAGTTGCAGGATCGAACCACATTAGGCGCTTTACATAATAATCTGTCTATATTGTTCTCACTGTTAGGACAGGTTGACAGTGTGTTTACTTTGTGTACATTGTTTCATCACCACTGCTCTCAAAACGGCGAAGGAAAACATTGTGAGGCAAACCGGCATGTTCTAGAGCTAAAACTTCTAAGACATGTGACATCTACTAAACCGCACCGGGCTGGGTGGTAGATTATGATCAATACGCTCTCACCAAGAGGAGGCCTGTGTCCCGCGGAATGGGAACTTTATAGGCTGATTCTGTACAGGACGATCATAAAAGTATACTTAATTATACACAATAAAAAGTTAACAAATTATATAAAAAAAGAAACAAAAAATCAGAAAGTCTAAGTGCTTGGTCAGACTCCAAACGCGGGCGCGGGGTGGGCGCGGTGCGTCGTACTCAAACATATGAAACTTAATACAAGCGTCCATAGTGATCACGCGGGCGCGGCGAGAGGCACGGGCTACTTAACGCGAGGAGCACGCGTGCAACTCAAACCATAGTTCGTTCATGAAAGTGTCCGCACTGCAAGCGCAGGCACGGGGTGGGCGCGGTGTCGACGTGCGCGGTTAGTATGGAATGGTTTGAGATCCCCGCTCACCGCGCGATTTCTCGCTTGTCGCCCGCGCACTCACTGCGGACACTTTCATGAACGAACTATGGTTTGAGTTGCACGCGTGGTGCTCGCGTTAAGTTGCCCGCGCCTTTCGCCGCACCCGCGTGATCACAATGGATGCTAGTATTAAGTATCATATGTTTGAGCACCACGCACCACGCCCGCCCCGCGAACGCGTTTGCAGTCTGGTCAAGCACTTATACGGGGCCAAAAACTAAAAAAGGTTGAAATGCTGGCTGACGTATGCAGTAATAGACGAAATATATTCGTCTTTCAAAGGCTACGATCCGAATTTGTGTAAGTGCCGTGACGTCCAAATCGGATTTCGTGAGTTTCAAAATTGAAGTCAAAATTATTCACGGTCTATGCATCATTGCATACTGCTTTCGATACACCGCAGCTGTGCTGCTATATATGACGGACGTAATTCAGAGGCTGCACTATTATTATACCTCTTCTGAACATACAAGGTAAAAAAGTCGAAACGATTAAATCTAAGTTAAAATAAGATATTTAGGAAAATATGAACGACATAAAACCAGCAACAATTTTTTTTTTTAATAATTTATAATTTGCAGAATTCTTTTAAAACAACACGCCAAATAGCTCACGAGGGAACCACTTTAAAACAAATCCCTAACCCACCAATATTGTCCAAAGTAATAACAAAGTTGGATAGGTACGGAAAACCTCTCATAAATTTTGTACCAGCAAATCTTATATCGCTCCACGGTACTCTGAACTTCGTCACGTTGCCAAATTAAATAAAAGTCTTTGTTATCTTTTATGACGGACGTTGGAGCTGATTTAAAAACTTTTATTTTAAAAATAATAACGATAATCATCATATCAAACTAACATATAAGAGCAATGAGGGTCAGTGATTTAGAATATAAGATTTTAAAAGAACAAATGAGACGGTCATGAATCACGAAGTATAAAGTTACAGGTTAAAGTAACATCTAATAAACTACTTCATGTTGGTTCCTTTCGTTTATTATTGTCCACTTCAATGCCTAATATGATATTTCTGTATTGGAAACTTTTACCAGTTAAGTACTGTTAGCCTGCATCACTACACAGCTGGGCAAAGGCCTCTTCCCGTCATTTCTAGCTCTTTCGATCCAAGGCTAAAGTCCACAATGGTTCACCATAGGTCGTTTATTTTGTCAAAATCGTCATCTTCTACGGGATCTGGCGTGACACTTTGTAGCTGTGTCAGGATTTTATGTGGAATATCTATGGCCATGAGTAAGCCACGGATCGTTCGTAAGAGATTGAAATCTAAAGCAATTAAATTATCTTTACAAGTTTTTTTTAGGTTCTTAATACGAAACTTCTAAAGATATTTTAAACGCAACATTGCGTAGTGTTTATTAATTATTGTTAGGAAGATTTTAAGTAAAGAATGGTGTCTGGAGTTTGCGGACATCAAACGACGGAGATGTTTTGCTTCCCCGAAGCTGGAACAAATACGTCTTGCTTTTGCCTTCCGATTTCTTTGTTCTGATCTTTGTACCTCTTTCCATGTTGACTCACCTGTCTACATACATACATCAATGAATATATCAATATACTACATAAAATTATATCCTGACATTTTATAATACCTTGGTGTTAGTACAAACTGTTAAAAGAGTCTCAAGGTATACTACAATAAGTATTATGCTTTAATTTCGAATAATTAACTAAACTACAATATACATGCAACAACCAGTTCAACACTGAAACTATATTACTACTATACAATAAACATTTATAAATTTCAAAAGTTTTTGACTTTTCCACTAACGAAGCAAAAATTCGCACCGTATTAACAGCACCTGAAATAGCCTACGAGCTCACCGAACATGCTTTTTTGGATGAGAAATCATCAAATGACCTCTCCTGCTCTGGGCGGAGCGGAAAGGTTTGTCAGACTTTTAAAAACAAACCCAACCGTGGTCTTTCACATGCTTGTGCGCCAGGGGCCACGGTATCTCCCGCGAACCTGGCAGATGTACCAGTACCTTATGTGATCCAATGGGAACTAGTGAGAATGTGAGTAATATTTATTTATTCTTTCGCACGAAAAAAAATGTACAAAGGCGGACTTAATGCCTTAGGCATTCTCTACCAGTCAACCATAGGTGGTGAAGTGATTAGTAGCAGGTTAGGCAGTTATGTTGGTATAATAAGACAGTCCTTTTTGATGGTTAGTTTGGTTATGTGTTCAGGATGGTGTTAGGGTAATGGATTTTGTTTTGGAGGAAGGGTTTTTGATGCCGAATATAAGAAGTAGGTTATGTCTAGTTAATGGTGCGATACTTAGGTTGAAACTAAATAAAATATTTAATTCCCCCATCTCCGTTCCCCCATCGGACGAGCCCTCGTACGGCGACTCACCACTCTTACGTAGTTTACACCACTACGATCCGGACGAAGCATTTCGTTTCTTCTTTTATACCGCGTACATCATGGGACTGGAACAATTTGCCGGCGGCGGTGTTTCCGTCTCACTACAATTTGAGTGTCTTCAAGGCTAGAGTGAATAGGCTCTTAATAAACTGGAGCGCTTTACCATCAAGGATCGCGTCACTGGTTACCATCAGGCGGGATTGCGGTCAAGCGCTAGTTTATAATTTAATTTTAAAAAATCTATTCAAATTCTGGAAAAAGTAGTAGTCTGTAGGCGAAAGGGCAGATGATGAAGAGCCTCCAACTCCACCAAACTTTTATTGCAACTTGAAGACCGTCTGTTGTGCGGTATGAGGTCGCGTGTTGTCGTGTAGGAGCAGGGGAGAGGAGCGATTGACCAATGCTGGTTGGAGATGTGCCAGTTCCTCCATCATTGTGTTCAGTTCTTCACAGTACACATCTGCAGTAATGCTCATTCCGTTTGGTAAGATGTGATGAACCACACCGGTTAGACCAACAAACAGGGACCATCGCTTTTCTAGGGGTAAGATTTCGTTTGGGGCATTGTTTAGGTGCTGAACCAGGATCTAATCAACTTGCTAAGCGCTTGCGGTTAGCAAACAGAATCAATTTTTCATCGCAGGTAACGATGTGTTTGAAAATTCCTTCATTTATTTATCTGTTGAGCAGTGCCAGGCACGTCTCGCGTACTTCGCGCTGGCGATCATTGAGTTCGTGGGGCACCCATTTGGCAAGATATTTTACCTTGCTAAATCGACACATGTGGTCCAATATAGTTTGTATTTTTTGTTTCTTTTGTCGAATGCTGTTGCTATATCAGCCGTAGATTATGTATCATCAGCTTCCACAATCGTCTTCAATTCGTCATTGTCCACCAAAAGTCTTCAGACGACCGCGGGGTTCATTTTTAAAGTCGAAATTTCCAGAACTGCGGTGAGCAAACCAATAAAAAGTGCTGCGTTGGTTTGTAGTGTTAGCTCCGTAAACGTCGTAGATGTTGCGTGCCGCTTGTGCCGCGTTGTTAGCATAACGGTACTCATATTCCATAATTAATCGAATTTTTGACGTATCCATAATGACGAAACATATTGAAATGTGATGGAAATGTACCACTAATCAATAAACAAATGACTACTTTTGGAAAAAATGAGCTCCATGTTGAAACAAACAAAAAAGCAAGATAAAATGAATTTGAAATTAGAACAGGTTTATTAGCCAAACAGGTTTTTTTTTATTTGAAAAGGCCAGTACTGCAGAACGGCAATTTTAAAGTAAAGAACTATTATAACGTGCAGTACAAATTAAAATTGGAAAGAAAAAAATCTGCAACATTAATATGTATATAACGCGAACATGACAGAAAAGTTAGAAAAGCTCACAAAAGTACCTATACAATGTTAGTGCTGTAGACATCTCATTTGATCCTAAAACATATGGTCAAAAACCACGAGAGGAATACATACCTGAAGATCCCAATAAATCAGGTAGTATACCAAACCAACTCAAATTAGGTATAAGCTCTCGAGCCATGCTAAGACGGAACATCAATGTTAGCCATGGGCTGGTTAACAGTGCTATGGGTATTATCCGACGAAAAGATTGACCAGCACTACGCAGAAAGCAGCTGGAGCCAGGAAAGCTACCACAAGCGGTATTTGTGGAGCTCGATGACCCAAGTATAAAAGGGAACCTACCTGGTATTGGGGTCTGGAACCAGCCTCGTGCAACAGAATTTGATGCTTTACATGATAAAGGCGAGATTTAGTGACGAATGTTTCCCTTAATTTTATGCTGGGCAGTGACGGTGCATAAACTACAGGTCACAACTTTAGACCCAGCAGTTGTAGATTTAAGAAGAAACTTATTTGCAAAAGGTCAAGCTTACGTAACTTTGAGTAGAGTGAGGACTCTTTCCGGACTTGATATCAGTTTTCTTAACCCTAACAAATTGCTAAATCAACCACATGACATAAACTCATTTAAGGAATTAATCCGGTTACGTAATATTTCTAAACTAAAAAGACATAAATAAAATAATAATTAAATAAACAAAAAAACCACTTGCATGGATAACTACAATTAAAAATCAACTGTAAAGACTAAAACAAGATGAAAATGCCGTCTTCCTTCCTTTCACTCAGTTTTTTTGAGTGAATAGGCTTAATAAGCTAGTGCGCTTTACTATCAACGATTGCATCACTGCTTAGCATCAGGCAGGATTGCAGTCAAGCACTAGTTTATAACTATTAAAAAAAAAATCAATGACAAGGCATTTAAAAAAATAACAATGATAAATCCAGAAAGATACATTGAAACAGTACCAAACCTATGTACAGACGACATCACATCAAGCTACTACAATCTGTCAGAAGTTCTTATTAGATTTTCAACTTTATCTCTACAGCATTAAGGCTCTATGTTGATTGGAAATATCTGACCGTTTGGGGTAGCTTGACCTGCTGTCGTCCCTACCTACGTAATTAATGTACACTTAGAAATTTCAGCAAGAGAGTCAGTCAGTTTCAATTTTTTGCAAAATTATAAACAGAATTACATTTCCAGGCATGCATAAAGCGCGTATCTTGTACATATGAAAGTGTGTAATATTTTGTATTATCTTGTATCTCCAGAACCGGCTAAAGGATTTTCACATTTGAGACATCGTTAGATTTGTCTTAGACGGTGACATTAAAAAAAAATGGCGGATGTTTGACGCTATAATTATGAGGTAATTTTTATCTACCAAACTTATCGAATTGGTTTTAAAACCAATTCGAACAAATATATGAAGGATTTAAAATACTCATTAGAAAATATGTATATAACGTGCACTTTTAATATTAAAAGAACGACGAAAAAAAAAAAAAAAAATTTTTAAGTTTTCCAACATTAGAAAAATAATTTGTTAAAACTAAAAAGATAGAAATAAAAAAATATTATTTAAAAACGAAAAACCCGCCTGTATAAAACTCTAACGAACTGAAAAGGTAGAAACAAGTTGAACAATCGCAGTTGGGGACTTCTTAGCTATTTGAACAAGTATTCCATAGAACAGTCCCCCAACTGCGATTGTTCATACAGTGATGTCCATAATATAAATACTAGGAACACGCACAAATTTATTGTACCTACAACAAGGCTCAAGAAAAGAGGTGGCTCTATAAAAAAAACCGGCCAAATGCGAGTCGGACTCGCACACCGAGGGTTCCGCCGTACAAACGTAGCGGTTTACAATTTATGACGTACTAGCTTTCCGCCAGCGGCTTCGCCCGCGTGGAGTTCGGTTATATCGCGCTGTTTAAATTCCCCTCGGGAACATCAAATTTTTCCGGGATAAAAGGTAGCCTATGTTCTTTCTCAGGGTCTAAAGATTGTCTGTGCCAAACTTCATCAAAATCGGTTGAGAGGTTTAGGCGGGAAAGCGTAACAGACAGACAGAGTTATTTTCGCATTTATAATACTAGCATTGATTTAGAATTTTTCACTGTTTAGAGGCAATTAGATTTAAGAAGTGTTTGATATGAATTTCAACTTTAATATCTCTACGCGTTCATGTGAAAAAGGGTAGGTAGTAAGTTTATAATTATTAAAAAAATATTTCATGTCATGTAAGCAAAAATAATATTTTAATATTTTATGTAACTTCAAATTTATCATTTTCACAATTTTTCCTTTATCTGTCTGTACTATAATATAACGTTGCTTCGTGCCGAATTTCAAGATTCTGAGTTCACGGGAAGTACCTTGTAGGCAAAGAGATTTAAGATATATAGAGGGGCATGTGTCAAAATGGCATAGAAAAACTGTGATCCCATGGCTCAGTTCCGCCATCTAGTACAATATAGCAAAATTAGATCGATAATTGGAGACATCAAATAGTAAAAATGAAATAAGTTTATATAAAATATATTCAGCTATTGCCCGGTACCTACCCGCTACCCGCGCACTGGCCACCTGGCCAGTGTGATCTATGTTGCCACATCCGATTTAATACCCTAGTATAGTTCAAATCGGTTAAATAAATATTGAAAAGTAAACAAATTAAGTGAACTTGTCTTGTACAAACAAAAACTGTTTTAGAATTTTATTCGCTACTATTCATTTACCGTGACACCGTCTATTGGCATTTTAGATGTTTTATGCTTACGAATTATTTTAACGCTCAGTTTATTGCGATTTTTGAGTGTAACAGACCTTTTAGGCCATAAAGCGCATTTTGTTTTGCAATTTTCGTTTGAATTTCGTTTTTAGCAAAATTATTCTTTTTACACGTTTGTTTGCAAATATTTTTAAATGGCAATCCAAAAAACTGTGGTAGGGTTTGTATCATTTCGATATAAAGTTATCGATAATATTCAAAGAAGTTACTACGATGATGTTTTGTCGCATTATGATAGCTTGAAACAAAAAATTAGGAAGCAGAATAATTATTGGTAATTTTAAGTTTACAAGTTTCTTATTTATATAATTCTTTTAATACAATAGGCGTTAAAGTTTAAAATTGCCGATTAGTACTGAAAATCTAAATAATTGCTTATTTTTTAATTTTTAAATAATTCATTTATAATCAATATATAGGAAGGTCGTTTATGCCTTTGTGATAGAACTCTGAGGATCTAGACTGCACAAACTGTGTGAAAGCAGAACTGCCTCCTGGGAAGAAAACTTCTTGTCACGTAGATAATTGTCCAAATCACGACAAAATGGTAGTCTGCTGGAGCAAGACCTTTACCAGATACGTACGCCATTATCTTTAAAAACGGCAAAAAAATCACGGTTATTGTATGGGAGCCCGCCTTCAGTATTTATTTTATTTTAATTATTTATTTGTAATTTGAATATATAACCAAATATTCTGTGAACATTTTAGGCGTCTATCTGTTTCCGTTATTAATATGGAGCAAAAAACGGCAAAAATTCACGTTTTTTGTATGGGAGCCCCCTTAAATATTTTATTATTTTTATTCTTAGTACTTGTTGTTATAGCGGCAACAGAAATACTAACACAATCTCTGGAAATTACAACTGTCTCGCTATTACGGTTTATGAGATACAGCCTGGTGACAGACGGACAGACGAACAGAGAAGTATCATGAATAGGGTTCGTTTTACCTTTTAGGAACGGAATCCTCAAAATCACAAAGTAGCTCGCAATCATTGTACTACATATACGTACCTACATATTTATGAATATATTTCATTATAATTAAGTTATGTAATCTATGTACTTATCCACTTAACCGTAAATTTTATTCCAATTTTTACGGTTAAGTAGAAAAGTACTGAAATTAATAACTTACTATTTCATTTCTAATACAAGGTACCGATTCTTTTTTTTTTTTAATTTGATCGACAAGTCTTTCCAAAGTAGATAACTTCTCTTTTAAAATTCATTGAGCATAATTTCGACGAATGAGACGGAAGCCAATTTTCTTGTCTACGGTCTATCTGGACAAATCGTATCCACTTTTTCCCTACAACATTATTTTATTTTTATTAGGAAACCAAAAATAACAAAAACCTAGATAAATGAATAGTAATTGTTCATTCAATTTTGTTTATTAATATGATATGATTATGTTTAAATAGAGTTAATAATAAATAAACTTGAAATATAGTAATATTTTCAGTTTATTTAGCTATATTTTAAATGTCAATAAAATACAACAAAATGTATTCATCTTAATAAGTATTATCGATAACTAAATCGATAAACAACATTACTACATCTCTACAAGAAAATAGTAAAACTACTCAACAATAGAGGGCGCTTATTACAATAATGGAAAATTTTCTAGAACTATTTAAGATTTTGTTTTTAAATTTGAATTGCAGACGAAATATAAATAATTCATAGAAAAACATTCCGAAGTTAGGTCCAGTCGTTTTACTATAACGAGATGTACAGTAACACAAAGCGCAACATGGCATATTTCCTTAGAAAATGTTTATTCTTGGTGGACACAAATTACATCCTGACACGCAGACTAGACTGAGCGCCTTTTAACCAAGTCGATAAAAGTATTGGCTTACGATTTTGTTCGTGATGTCCTATCTATTGTAAATATAATTTTAATGTCTTTGCTTGTAGGTTTTGATTCCCTAGCGTGTGACGGAAATTCGTCTAAGGTGTCGGTATAAACTGCTGTATCTTTTAATCGCTTTAACGTAGAAGTTTGATTTTTTCACTGCTTAAAGGAACAATGGACCTAGGTATTTGGTATAAATTTCAATTTGATACCTTTATTAGTTCGTGAGAAATAAGGTAGTAAGTTTCGTTTTATTAAAATATGTTTATTATATTATATAACTAAAAAAAATGTGATTTTCGCAATTTTTCCTATATTTGCTAATGCAAATATAGGAAAAATTGCGAAAATCATATAATTATGACAACCCTTCATGCCAAATTTCAAGATTCTGAGTTTACGGGAAGTATACTGTAGGTTTTGATTCCTTTGCGAGTGTCGAAAATTTGTTGAAAATATCGACATATCGGCTGTATCTTTTGATTGGCTTGGCTTAGAAGTTTGATATTTTCACAGCTTAAAGGGACAATAGACTTAGGTATTTGGTATAAATTTCAATTTGATAACTTTATTCGTTCGTGAGAAATAAGGTAGTAAGTTCCATTTTATTAAAATATGTTTATTATATTATATAACTAAAATAATGTGATTTTCGCAATTTTTCCTATATTTGCATTATATGACAATGCTTCATGCCAATTTTCAAGATTCTGAGTTTACGGGAAGTATCCTGTAGGTTTTGATTCCTTTGCGAGTGTCGAAAATTTGTTGAAAATATCGACATAACCGGCTGTATCTTTTGATTGGCTTGGCTTAGAAGTTTGATATTTTCACAGCTTAGAGGGACAATAGACCTGAGTATTTCATGTGAATTTCAGCTTGATACGTCTACGCGTTCTTGAGATAATGGGTCTTGACAGACAGACAGACAGACAGACAGACAGACAGACGGACAACAAAGTGATCCTATAAGGGTTCCGTTTTTTCCTTTTGAGGTACGGAACCCTAAAAATAAAATAATACAACATTACTGCCTATAATGATCCAATTCCTGGAACAGAGGCCTCCTCACGATGAAAGGGAGTGGGCCGTAATCTAACTCGCGGGCCCAGTACGGATTAAATGTCATAGGTATGCGGCAATTTGGCTCTAGGACCTGCCGGTTTCATCTTGATGATTTTCTTCACCGTTTCAAGAGCAGTGGTAATGACATAATTTATACAAAGCAAAGCGCCCGGTGGGAATATTACTCCGTTTATTTCAAATGATTTTTTTCACTTTTTATAAAATAAATTTCTATAACAACAGAAGACATTTAATTTAATGAACAACGTTACAGTTTTTTTTTTTAAATAAACTATTCGAATGTATTAATCAAATCTATTATACTGACCAAGTACACTACATGAGGTCGAGTTTTGCAGAAAACCTTGCATTTCTCTGTTGTTAACTATTTCACGTGGTCTGATCGCGTGCTCTGCTCACGTTATTCAGTCTCTGGTCTGTGCTCTGCGGTTTGATAGTGTAGAGAAGCTCAACCGTAATATGCTTGATTAATTCGTGGCCTTCGAGCCTAGATGTTGGAGTAATGGATTACTTAATAACTTTGACAAACAGAACTTAAATCTTAAAGTCCAACTTTGGCACCAAAAGCAATTTACTGAATTTAAGGAAGCTTAACTCAAATCTAATTAATATTCTTGATTTATTATAAAATACGTCGATTTGAAAGTACCCATATTAGTTTAAGTGAAATAAAATATTTTGATTACAAAAATAATGTATTTAGTAGATAAAAACTCCTTAAGAAATATCCTCAAATACAGAACATTAAAAGAAATAGGTTGTTTTAATTTCCTTTACTATAGTCAAGTCCTTTACCAAATTTCCCTCTATTACCCAATTACGTTCGAAAGCGTGGAAACCACATCGTGCTTTATGTATGGTGTAATTGGCACGACAGCCTGCCATTGTGTGATAAACAGATTGGATAGTGGAAATATATGTGAAATTTCGTCACATGGTTAATTTGATTGTAGTACTGAACAGAATGGTAGAAATGGGTGTATTCATTGAATGGCTGAAAATGCAGAAAAAACATTAATGTTGCTTTACTTGCATAACTTCCAATAGCCTGAATTCGAAAAATAAATAAATTAAATATTACCTACCTACATACGTGCATGGTCCCGATATTTTTAAGAATAGAATACTCTTTATTATGTGTACCAAATAAATCACAGAACATAAATATGAAGATTGTACAAAGAGTGACACAATGGGCCGTCTTATCGCTACGACCGATCTTTTACAGAAAACCTTAGCCTCGGTCTAGATCCCTATGTAAAGCCCATTTTCATACGAAAGGTAATAATCAAGGCCAGGCTGACCTAACTTCGAAGAAGTTACGGCGTTTGGTACAGTAGATGAGTGATCGACTGCTGAGTCACGTGTTGCGGGTTCAATTCCTGCACGGAACAAATATTAATATGGCCTAGAGGTAGTTGTTTCGGGTCTGGTTGTTTGTGTATGTGAGTTTAAGTATTTGTAAACTCACCCACGATACAGGAGCAATTTCTAGAGTGGGACAAGTCGTGATTTAATGCGGGTCATTGCAATGTAAATATATTTGGGTGTATATTTTATAATTTGTTTGAAGCGAAATCTATACTAACAATATTTTTATGAGGATCTTTTTTCGATGAATCGATGTAAAATTAATTATTAGCCGTGCGCTGAATAATCTGTAGTTGATACAAAAAATATGTACTACATGAATAAAGTGAACAATAATTCACTTTATCACCAAAAATACTACGAGGAGGGTAAATGTATAATTAGTTAACTCTTTCAGTCTTGTCTCTTTTCGATTACGTTAATTATAATCCACGTCATGTAGCGATAAACGGTTGAATTATTATGAACGTTTGAAATGTTCTTCAAAACAAATGACAGATTCCCGGTCAATTGAATGAATTACAGTTCATACCAGTTGAATTACATATGGCGCTAACGTTCTTTTTCTCGAGTGTCTGATAACAAAATCTATAAAACCAGTAAGTAACATTTTTCCTGTAATGTTTTTTATTGAACGTATTCTCATATACTTATTTTATGTGTTTTTGCATGTAAGTACTGTAACTTTTGTGTTTTCATTGAGTATATACAAAGGGAATTTGGTGGTTAGCTTACAAACCACCATGACGGTGGCTGGTTAGCTTATGGATGGCACTTTATTTGTTTTTCTCACATTCTTTACAGTATATCGCGATGCACGAGCCGCTTAGGAGATAAAAAATAAATAATACTTGTTCGAAGACATCCCTTCAGGTAACGAGAGCGTTTGTAGCTATGAAGATGACTGAAGAGGCAGTAAATCAGCCAAATCCGATGGTGTTATGTGATTTGATTGGAGTTCAAAGTGCTTATGACGACATTTATGATTCTGATGATGACCTCCGTTTGTGTAACTAGTTACAACGGAATCCTGATTTTACAGAGTCTAATAATGTTAGTTCAAATATTATTTATGATTACTCCAAAATGGAAGAATAATTATAGAATGGATACGCCTGGTGAGTTTCCTGAAAGAGTGCGTTTGTCAGATCAAATTCTAAGCATGGAGAATGTGACACCTCTTTTACTATTTCGCCTTTCATGTCTCCAAACTACAGATCAAAGGAAGCTATGCTATTGACAGAAAATCCCCTAAAAGTGGTGGTATAGGATTCTTTTCCACTTTCTTGATTGTTGTGTTGTCAATGCTTTTTGATTTATAAAGAACTGCAGTCCTCTTCACGCCCAGACCTAGACAGGCTGATTCTGAAAGAATTCAGGCGAGAAGTATATCGGGGCCTACTGGCACCAGCATATGTCAGAAACAAACACAGGCCGGATTCAGGGAACAGCAGCCGTAGTTCTGCGGCCTCTTCTCCAGGACCTGCATTTATAAAATGCCACAAACCTACGGTCCCTCAGGAAATTCGTCTAGAATCCAGTCGCCAACAACCTGAAAGAAGCACATCAAGAAGATGCTGCAATGGTAGCACTAAAATATCTCCAGTGCGTACTGTGTGGCAGTGTAGTACATGTAAAGTGCCTCTTTGTTTACACAAAGCTAAAACATGTTTTGCAGTATTTCATAAAAAATAGTCTTTTTTGTTAGATTTGTACTTATGTAATGATTCATCTAATAAATAACATTCACAATCATCCTAGTTTTATTTATCGCAATAGCCAGCATAGGTTAGCGTTAGTGACCACCTCATTCCTTGAAAGCCTTAATACCTATTTTCTTTTCCTTCTATTTTCTGTGATATTTAAGTTGTAAAAATTGCTTAAATAAAAAAAATTGATAATTATGTTCCTATTGTAAAAGTGTAACTGAAAGAGTTAACATATTTACCAATTATCAGTGCTGAAAAATTTGAAATCGAATTCGGCTATTTCAATTTTTATTAAGTTCATCTTTTAACTAGATAGTGAACGCACGAACTATCTAGTATAAAATCTCAAAGTGAGTAGAAAGTAGATCGACTGGATAACCATTTAGTCAACTTCTAATCCTCTATATAGATAGATAACTTACTAAAACACAAAGCTGAAACTCAAACCTCGTTACCCATATAATACTTTCAACAAAAAATTCAAAATGTTTTAAAAGTAGTTGCTATAAACCAACAAATTACAAAACAACGTCACACCAATAGTGTTAACGAGTAAGTTATGACGTCGTGAATTAGTCGCATCAACGTTGTCCGAACATACCGTCAATTATGCTGACGATGACGGTATGTTCGGAGAACGATGATATCCTTTGTAGGCTATTACGGTATCTGCAATTAATTAGACAGAGCGTGGAAATTACAAGCGAAAGCTTGATGAATTGCTAGCAATTCATAAAGTCGTAGTTGACGGAGAAACAATTGGTGATATGACGATAAATCAGGATACATTTTGTTGTATAGATCGTAGACAAAGTCTTGACGCCAAGCGGTTCGTCGTGTTCCGGCATGATGTCTGGTGAAGCCGTACGGAGGACGGGTCTGAGCAGTTGTGTTGCATTGTGTGGCGGGTACGTTGCGCCAAATGTTCTTGTGTCGGGAGTTTGGTCGTGGAGAGTCTCCAGATCAATCTCCCTCTAGCGCAGCATCGTTTGGTCGTTTTGGTCTTGGGTTTAACATTGCATCACCTTATTTTTTTTTCCAGGGTGGAAATCCTCAATGGATCGGACGGGGTCTGTCAGACTCTTACTGACTAAAACCACCCCGGTATCTCTTCTATCACGAGCGCGCGTGGGGCCGCGGAAGTCTAAATTCTTCTACGGCCTCACACCCTCGTGCTGGCCCGGTTTGTCCGGGCCTCGTCTCCTGCACGGGGCAGTGGGGTGTCACACTACCCCGTGCATCGCCTGAGAGGCGCGCGCCGATATTCGCGCGCCTCCGCCTCGGGGTCCATCGAATAGGGGGCGGGGACCTCCCCATGTCCCTCGCCCCTGGACCCATTCATGGGGGGCGGAAGAGGGCGTTATCCGCCCTTCTTCGGCGCCCGGTGCGTCTTCTGCGGCCCGGGAAGGGAGTTGAGATCTCCCTCTCCCGTTCCGCAGCTTCCTTCTGCGACATCACGTCCTCGCAGAAGGACACCACCGCGTCCCACGACTCTGCGCTACCGACCATCCTCCGCACTACTTCCGGCAGCGTCAGGTCGCCTCCTACTTCATTTGTGAGGACACAGCGCTACTCCTCCCAAGCTACACACTCGGAAAGCGTGCGTGCGTGCTAGTGCGCTTTACCATCAACGATTGCATCACTGCTTACCATCAGGCGGGATTGCAGTCAAGCACTACTTTATAACTATTAAAAAAAATAAAGATAAGAATATACACGGTATACAATGGAGAATGCGTGTGTCCGAACAAAATTATTTCTCGTCTAAAATTCTACTCATATTATAAACGTCTGTAAACGGTTGCATCTACGAATGTATATTTTGGATTGATGGACGTATATCTTTTACGCAAAAACTACTGAACGGATTTCTGTGAAATTTGGCACACATGTTTTATAATCAAGATTAACATGTAGGATATATTTATCAGAATATTTCTACCCTATCGAAATGTATGCAGGTGAAACCACTAGGCGCAGCTAGTAAAACATAATTAGAAATTTTATAATTCTATCTCCTTATTCTTTTTGTGTGTAAATATACACAGTAGAAGTTTATTTAGCATTATTATAATCTCACGCAGCATCAATGTACAGACGACAGCACATCAAGCTACTACAATTTGTCAGATTTCCTTATTAAATTTTCAACTTTAACTCTAAAGCATTAAGCATTAAGGCTTAAGTTTGATTGGAAATTTCTGAGAGTTTGGGGTACCTTGACCTCCTGTCGTCCGTACTCTGAAATGTGCATAAACTTAAGCGGCAAATGTCATTGGCAAAAGCACCAGGCACTTTACTGCTTATCACAAATGTTCAACTTTATGTATGTAATTATTTTCTAAGACTTTCGAAAATTTAGTTATAGTAAAAATGTTTGTTATACACTGATATCAAGGAAAATGACTGTTTAGTGAAGAAATGTGAACACTTAATTATGTTTCAACCCACTGTCGGATTTTACACTTTCTATTTGTTGCTATCATCGTCATAATTATACAGCAGGTACTTATTTACAGACGACAGTACGTTAAGTTACTAAAATCTATAAAATTTACATATTTGATATTCAATTTTATCGGTAAAGCATTAAGGATCAAGATAGATTGGGAATATTTGACCGTTTCCGGTAGATTGACCTGCTGTCGTCTGTACCTGGTGAATCGTATGTCTTTTATTGTGTGCCAACTAAATGTATTTACTTTATTTTTTCGCTAGTATTAATTTCTTTGTCAGTCAGTTATTTTAATTTCATTCGTTCTTTATTATTTACTGTAAAATAGTTTTGTTTACGATGCGAATAATTTTTGTATTTTGTAATTCTATTCACCCGGCAGTCTATAATTCAGATACATCATTCTAGGTGACAATCTAACTTCGCAATATTGCATCCATTACTCATTTTCACCTCGTAAAAGTTCAACAAGTACACCAACAAAATTATCAAAATATTAGACAAAATATACTGCTGCTAAATGTGATATAAATCGTAATATTTGTACCTTTTGTTGTCATAATATTGTACCTGCCAAGTTGGTAAACATGACGAAATATCATGATTGTGATTTTGAAAGTCTTAAAAACGTTTCGCATAATCCGAATTCCGCTTAAACGACTACTAATAACAAAATACATAAAACTCTGAACGTTCCACAATCAAAAATACGGACAACAACTTTCGACACTTTTGCCTCTCGCGCGCTTTTGTCATTCTCGTCGAATAGAAAGTTCAGTGTCCAGTCAAGTTTGGGTGCCGAAGTGCCATAATAAATGATCAAACTAGTAGCAAAGAGATTCATTACTATTAATATGGATTTTACTAAATGATAAGTCACCCGTTTGAAATAATTGTAATGTGAATAAGTATAAAATGAAGGGATGAGGAATAGTTATTATATAAGTTGGGATGGAAGTTATTTTCTCACAGCATCCTCTATCACAACTTGACTAAGTAGACACCCAAGTTAAACCAAGCACCACTAATGGCCAAGTTCCTGGTAGCAAAATTTTTATATTCTTTTTTATTGTAGGTAAGTGCTTTTACCAGTGACCAGCTGCTGTATTATGACTTTAGAGTTACAATATCCCGAAATGTTTATGTAAAACGTCGTAACAGCGTGTCTTCGTAGATGCTTCATGGTAAATATTTTTTTTTTACTTAGTATTAACTACGAAAATATCTCTTACTGCTACAAAATAAAACTCTTATTAATGTTAAATATTTCTTACCAATGTACCTACTAGTCAGAACAAAAATGAAATGTTATAGAGTTATATTCCCGCGACGCTAGTCTAAACGTACACAATAAGCTGATAAAATACTTTAACCACATTCTTATTAACGTTACCTAATCAAGATATAATATGTCTAAATTACAAATCTGATTTAGTTCATGTAATGACTTGTAGAAAGAGGTGTGTAAAGAGCTTTTATAACTTCACAATGAGCCTTTATAGACTCGTAGCTAAAACGTGAAAGCTCTTTGTTGATCTTTGCGTCGGCGCAGGGAGTTCAATACTACTCTGTGAATACTAAAGACTATAATAATATGCTGTTAAATTCATACTAATATTATAAATGCGACAGTAACTCATGTCTGTCTGTCTGTTACGCTTTCCCGCTTAAATCTCTTAACCGATTTCGTTGAAATTTGGCACAGATAATCTTTAGACCCTGAGAAAGGACATAGGGTACATTTTATTGAAAAACATTCCCGGGGGAAATCTAAAAAGCGCGATATAACCGAATTCCACGCGGGTGAAGCCGCGGGCGGAAAGTAAGTATTGTATAATTTTGGAAGTCACATTCAGCTTTTCGCGATTGTTTTTGTTAATATCATTTTTACTTACAAGAAAACTATTCATGTAACATGAATACTTTTCTACTATAAAGACTTGTACATTATACTTAGCTAACACGATCTGTATCCGTTTAACATATCTAAGTTCCTAAGTCAACTAACTTCGTATGTGAAACTAATAAATAGTTTCTTCCTTGTACAGTGTTAATTAAAGCCAATATCAGGGGATAGTTAGCTTATCAGCGGCTGGTTTGCAGGTACGACTAACTTATGCATGAGCTATCTTATAAGTTCTAACTCAGAATTAGCTAACTTCACTGAAAGTGGGTAATATTGGAAAACTTATTTACTTAATGACAAGTTACTCTATTTCATAGAACTAGGCTAGAAACAGCATTTACTTCTTGTACCTACTGTCACGTCTAACTTTTATGTTTTATGTTCTATCCTGTGTTTCTATCTTTGAACACCTTTAGGTACAGGTATTAGTAGTAGAATAAGCTTGGCTAAGATTTACGTCTAGATTTAAGTCTTGAGAAAGAGTAACTGGCCTGCTTCGACCTAAGAAAAACCTCGTCGGATCCTCATAGAGGTCCCTAATTTTTGTACGTTTATGGTAGTTGCATTAAAACAAAGTTAACATAAACAAATCTGATTACTTTGCCATTTTTTATTAGTAATAAAATCTGTTGTACACATAAGCTTACGCACATCAAGCTCCTACAATTTGCCTGTCAAATGTATTTAATATATTTTCAACTTTATTCCTAAGGCATTAAGGTGCTCGCACATGTTGACATTGGGGTCATATTGTTGCAGTTTGGATATTTCCATTGTATTCTGAGAAGAAAACCGAGTGGCAAACTACAAACATAAATGTCAAGAAGACATGGGTTTGGCAAACAATACTCTTTCAGAAAAAAAAATGTCCAATATGCAGGCTGAAAAATATCAGTGGGGCAGTAAGGGATACGAAAATGGTCTTAGTAGACTATCCATAATATTTCATGGAATTTTACACTCACACATTAAAAAAAAACAATAAAAACTGCCGTTTCACATATTTTTTTTAATGTTTCATTTGAGTGATTTAAAACTTCTATGGGACCAGCAATGGTCAGGGCACATAGAAAGTAACAAATTGCACACATTTTGTTCGAAAACTTTACGCATTTTTAGTAACACTGTTAGTAGATAATTTTATAAGATACAGATTTTATTAAGTAGTGACCAATTAACAGCTTATGGCATTAGAAAAGCTCTGAGGGTGTTGTGAATTTAACAAAAACCTATGTGCATAATTTAACAGCTATTGATAAAAGAAAAATTAGCTCCAATTTACAAAGTTTAGACTTGCTACAAGCATATTACGCAAATAATAAAAATATATCCCGTATTATGCTGTATTATTCAGGTAGATAGAAATTTTGAGTTCTGTTTATACTAGTAACTTGGAAAATAAAAAGAATAAAGTATGTAATGATTTTCATTATGACTTTGATGGATTAGTTTCACTAGGTAGAAAAAGATTTTAGGAAATTTAATTATCAAAATAATAACATAAGAAATTTATTGAAATAAAATGGTTAAAAGAGTTTAACTTGCATCGAGAGCTTTTAATAAATAAAATGAAACTGAACGTCAAAAAGAATTGATGATTTAAAATTCTTCAAGCGAGCGAGCGAGCCTTTGATGAAACAAAGGCGGTTAAAAAATAATTTCGATTCACTTCGACATCGAGTCTTTCCACACAAAGAGCAAATATCAAATTAGCGAAACGTCATTACGGCAGAATTTGCTTACGAAATCAGAAGCGTAATGTTGACTTACTTAGCGTGAGGCGCGTACCTATTTAAAAGATTAAATCGAAAAAACATGCACTTGAACCCGACATCACCCGAACGAAGGGGGCGACACGCGACGGGTTCTCGAGTTGCGACCACGCACCGGAAGAAGCAGCGTGGGTAGGCGCCCTAAAAGGTGGATTGACGACCTAGTGAAGGTCGCGGGGAACCGCTGGATGCGGTCGTCGTGGAGATCCTTGGGGGAGGCCTATGTCTATCAGTGGACGTCTTTCTGCTGAAATGATGATGATGATAACTGAACTATTTCATAGCCCTCCTTTTAGTGGCCCCTTTCTCTTTTTTTCTCGGGGAAGTACCAACGCGACGTTGAATTTTAAACAGGAAACCTTAATTCGGAATGTTGAACTTTTTAAACAATAAATAATGGCTGCTATTTAACGTTCCATGCGCTTAGCTCGCCCGCAATGTGCACGATGTGCTTGGAGATTTATTCTCCAATGAATTTCAAGTTGCTTGTAATAAAGCATTATACTCGACAAATACGTAATAATTCTCAAGGGGTATTTAAAACAATGATAAAAATAAAATAATACCCACTACAGGGTGTGAACCTGGAACACGGTTTATAGCACAGGCACAGGCGTTCACTCTGTCTTAAAATACATAGACTGTTTTTATTAATGTTGTTTGCTTGTTACAAAAGTAGCTATTTTTCCACTGTGCAATTGGTATTTTGTTCTGATTGTTGTTGTTTTATTGTTATCTGGCAGTATTGCGGGCGCATCACGGATTAATGTGTAATGTGATAATGTCAAATTAATATAATATGGTTATTGTTGCCTGCCCCTGACATCAAGCAATGGACTTTGACAACTTTTTATGTGCTTGAATACGAAGCTAAAAAATGTAGGCATAAAATGCAGTAAAAGAATTTACGCCTATATTTTTTATTACTAAGACTCCACTGTCTGTCTGTTACCAGGCTGTGTTGTTATTGTGGTTGAATAATTAGTGTTAGTTTTTTGTTGAGTTATATTTCTGTTGTCGCGGTAGCAACAAGCTCTAAAAACAACTTTTTGACGAGACTGACACGCCCTTGGCTGGTTTTTATTTGTAATGTGCGTTTTGTTTGTGCAGTATAAACGTTTTTTTCTTTTCATTAGTTTTAAAATATTTTAAAAATGGATTCAGACAGATATTGCATACAGCTGTGTAGCCATTCATTGAATGTATTTAAAATGCATAATAACATTTTTGTAACTGTTTGAAAAATAGTTCATTTTTGTTTAAGTATACAATATGTAAAGAAAACCCCGTCTGACCCAAAATCATAATAAAGGTTAGGTATACACATGACCAAATAAAATATGAAATTTTACATAATAATCATAGTAATAATACTAATGAATTTTGAAATAATCTTCTTTTTTCCACGAATTAATTCCATCTTCCCCAAAATTTGGTATTTTTTTTAAAAAGTGACAACAACCGTTTGGACAGTTTTATTATGAGTGATGCGACCATGTGACGCGTGCGCTGCCCCGCTTCACCCGCGCATGTATGCCTACAATGTTGCCTACCGCACGTATTAAGTTACCTCGCTTTTTTTTTCGACACCGGCAGGCGATATCTAAGCATTGCAGTTAGACCAATTGTTAGACTTTTGAGGGCTCCAACCAACCCGTAACGACTGCCACTAGAAGTTCGTATGGCAACCGGGACCAACGGCTTAACGTGCTTTCCGAGGCACGACCAGACCAGTGCAAATATTGATATTCATGCATACAAATATTTGCACTGTGCGGGGATCGAACCCGCGCCTCTTTGCGCAACGGCCGCGTTCGCTGCCGCTACGCCACGGAGTCTCTCAATATTGTATTTTGTATATATTGTATATTATGTAACTGTTATAATTTTTCGCTCCAACGTCTGCTCTTTCGTCTGGTTTGGTTTGGCGTATATTATAATAGTGCGTTATTCATTCAATTCTGTTTTCGAATACATTTCCCAATACAGCAGACACACACACATGAACACTGCACGCAAATATACAGACTTAGATCCTAGCACATGGCGTGATATAGTTTCTGCCTACTCCAATAAAAATTAGGTGTGAATTTATGTTTTGTTTTGTTTTTACATACTAAGCAAGTGTCGACGCTCTCAGACTAGTTAGTTCTCCGCGGGTGGCGCGAGCCAAGATAAATGTTGATCACGTTTCACTGCCCTAAGTTGGAGCAGTTTTAAACGTGTTTTAAAAAGTATTGCAGTTGATGTTGGGGCGCAACTTGAAGTATTGAACTCAAGTTGTAGTATGACATACTTTGTACGTGGTTGCTCATATTATATTATGAGTACCCATGCCTCAAATATGGCCAGTGCTTGGAGGCTGTAAGTGACCGAAGGGGCTATATATTTTCTCTTTGTGATTAATTAAGGTAACTGAAAAAGTCCAAAAAACTGCCAAACTAAAGTCTCAGTGGGAAGGCTACATTGCTATCAAAACAGATGGTTGATGGGACTACAAGGTTCTTGAGTGACGACCGCATACCGGATGGCGTAGAATTGAAAATCTAGCCACAAACATCCGATACCGTTTGAAGGCTGTAGGCACACGCTGATGCGAAAACCTCAACACCGTTTGATATGGCGACCCTTTATTTTTTCTTTAAGAATATTGCCCCACATTATGAATTTCTCTGGTATCATGGGTGCGTTTACAAACATATAAACTCACATACACAAACATCCAAACCCGAAACAACTACTTGTAGGCCTTACAAATATTTGTTCCTTGCGGCAATAGAACCCGCGACACGCAGCGCAGCAGTCAATAGCTTGACCACTGCGCTAACCGTGCAGTCAAAGTCAGCTTTATTCCACCTATGTGCTGAGCTGAAACGATGGTTATGATGATGAGGAATAGTGCTAGCCAGTAAGGTACTACAGTAAAACTCTTATAAAATTTATTATTTAAGAAAATTATGCCTTTCTAGCACAGGTTAATATTTTACTGAAAAGGAGGTCCCAATGTAAGATTTACTGTAAAAGTACAATTTTCTGCAAAAAAATATTATATTTTTTTATGTCATCGTATAACTATTTTAGTTCATAAGGGCTCTCCATAATGCCCTAATAAAAATTCATTATTTTCAAAAAATAAACAAAAATTCACCATTTGGTCACATCTTTAACGCCTTTTTTTATTGGGACAAAACCCGCCACACATTATCCCACCCACTGCAACTCCTGAAAGCCAGAATCAACAGTGGAGACCGCCGGAAAAATGCCGAGCAATGAAGCTCGACGAGTCCCGGAGAAACGATTCAACTGTCTTGGGTCCCGCAACGAAATAATCAGAAAAGAATAGCGGAGGAGTAAGAAAAAAGATAATTTTTTTTCTTCTTTATCGCCTTTAACGCTATGCACAATTTTGCTCCCTGTAGGTACATAAATTGTTTTCCGGAAGACATCACTTACCGGCGAGAATCACCGGATCCTCGCCTGTAACTTTTACTTCCTCACGACGTTACTTTGTTTTAGTGCCCAACGTCGCTAAAGCAGTTTATACTTTGTACATGCATTTTTGAGTTGCGGACATAAGCCCGTATTATCTACTACAGTAATAGTTACTATCTTTTTTCTTCAGCCTATAGAGGTCCACTGCTGAACAAGGGGCCTACTCCAAAGCTTTCATTGCTTTGGGAAGTTCGCCACAATCCCCACGCTTGGCAGGCGCTGCTGCCCGCTTCCCTGGTAAGAGTTCGCCTTCGCATAATCACCTCTTACGACACCCATGGGAATCCTCCCGTGGGAGAATTCGAAAATAAGACAGGAAGTACCTGTCTGTATGATTATGAAGACAGCTTTAGACAGAATGGATCTCCTAAGTTGGCGCGCGAACAATACTTGTCGTATTACTTATTGTTCTGAACGGCCCATTAGACCGCCTGAGACTATGCTCTGCTATCAAACCAACAATACTATTTACTTGCTAGTTGCTTTTAAAGCATTGTTTTGAGCTAGCTTAGTGAACTCATAAATCTACAGACTTTCCATGCAGCAAGATAAAATTGACTAGAAACTTGACTCTGTCGACTACTCAATCGGTGTTTAGTAATTGTGTATTTATTAGTTTACTTCTATTTCATACACAATTTAAATCCACGTTTATTATTAACTTAACAAGATAAGCTGAATAAAGAAGATAAATTAAGGCAAGATTAACACTATGTGCGCCTTAGGTATATGTATAACAAAATGTGTTTTTTAGCTGTTTAGATACCTTTAAGAGTAAACATTGTGTGGGCTCTTGAATTTCAGGAGAAAAATGTTGAGAATCTTCTAAATAAGGGTAGGGTAAGCTCCGGCGTTAATTTGCAAACCAAATTTAATATTGTGTCTCGAGAAGATCTTTGTGGTAATTGAGCTTGTAATAAAGACGGGAAATTTCGGTAAATAATTCCATTTGGAGGCAATTTTGTTTAGAAATAAAAATATCTAACTTGAAATAATAAAACTATACGTTTTCAAATAATTTTCTTAAATATAATCATTTCAAAAAGTTGTGCGGTAATATAAATTTAAAACTTGTTATGTAAAAAAATGTCCCATTGTCCAGTTGACTTAAGCTTAAAAGTTTCTTGGGAATTATTAGAACCTTTTATCAATTCAGACAGGCACTTGTCTGTAATTGGTAAAAGGTTCTAACTTTTATTTTGATTTGAAAAACGTAGCTTAGATCATAGCTCCTTGATCTACAAACACAATGTAATGCTGTTTTATTCAGCTGTGATTCGTTCGTAGGATTTAGGATTTCATAAATATTATATAACTAAGCCATTTTAGGTCATCTCTGCTTTGTATAAGGCTCTAAATTTTAAATAACATTTCCTTGGGTATTTAATTTTAGAGGCATGAGGAACAGGGTCACTCATCCTCCACAAAAAAGGGAGGATCCTGCGACGAGATGGGCGTTGAGTCTGGCGGGCACTTGCCTACTGGTTGATGTTGGGAAGTTGTATAATATTTGATAGTTGCATTGTACACTCTGCTAGCGAGATGCAGGATCTGTGTGACGTCACTATCTATGACATTGTTCGCATGTAGCGTTTGTCACTATATACTGTTAACGTTTAGGGAATGTAATAAAGTTGTAATTGTATCAATAAAATTATTTGTTTAACAAAATAAAGAATTTTCTCACTCACCTCAACTATGAACCTTAAGATTCTGTAAACTTGTTTCGATCATCTTCATATGTGTTTATTGAGCAAAATTAACACAACTATAATTACAATATGTAACGGCATTTCACTTTCAAATTGATTTCAAATAACATCCATGATTTTCACACAGTTTTGTTAATATTAAGTTAGCATTAACAATAATGCACGGTCAACAAACCAATTCAATTAGAAACAGCATTTCTATTTGTATAGGCACCCATTATTGAAATAATATCTGATCATTGCTCTTATATATCAGTCAATTCAGCAAGACCCTCAATTTTGCAAACGTAAGTGCGAGCGTTATACTGAACCCCTTGGAAGCTTGATTCAGTACATATTTTCATTGAATATTTCGCTGATTGTTATAGATAGGAATCTCATTATAATAAAAGAAAACAAATTTCGCTACAATGAAAATATATCTAGAACAGCATAAACATTAGTTAGACATTCAGAAACTATTCAGATTTCCACAACGTTACCTATGTGACTTATCTCAGTTTTTACTAATACTAGGTGACACCTGAACGTCCCCACCGGGGGTGTCTCCACGTTGTCGTCGTGGTGGGGCTTGCGTGTCTCAATGATCTTGGGGGCTTTGTCGGTAGAGCTACTCATGCTGGAAGGCCCCAAGTGAGAGACCAGACTAAGAGAGACACACGAGGGCGAAGTCTATAATATCTGACTTACGCGGGAGGCGCACAGTCTGAGGACTTCAGCAATTGTTGGTGTTCTTGGACGGAGCGCGATTCTCTTCTCATCGTCATCGATGATCTTGGGGGCTTTGTCGGTAGAGCTACTCATGCCGGAAGGCCCCAAGTGAGAGACCAGACTAAGGGAGACACACGAGGGCGAAGTCTATAACATCTGACTTTCGCGGGAGGCGCACAGTCTGAGGACTTCAGCGGATGTTGGTGTTCTTGGACGGAGCGCGATTCTCTTCCCATCGTCATCGATGATCTTGGGGGCTTTGCCGGTAGAGCTACTCATGCCGGAAGGCCCCAAGTGAGAGACCAGACTAAGAGAGACACACGAGGGCGAAGTCTCTAACATCTGACTTTCGCGGGAGGCGCACAGTCTGAGGACTTCAGCAGATGTTGGTGTTCTTGGACGGAGCGCGATTCTCTTCTCATCGTTTGGAGAGGGGAAAGAATGGTGCACCAGTAGTATGTGTCTACTCATTAGACATGACTGTGAAGGTGAACAAGTTATTGGGGACCCCACCCCATAAAAAAGGCTAAGCTGTGATCAGCAACAAAAATGGAAGCGCTTCATAAAAAGAAACTACCCCAGGAGGGTACCTGCTGCTCCGCAGTAGGAGAATCCCTCACCGAGCAGAGCTCCGTCAGTCCCACGTATTCTGGGGGGGACCATGAACGCTCAAAATCAGAAATTGATTTTTACCCGTCCTTCAGGGGCGCATTGAGCCAGGGTGGCTCACTTACCGGTGCTGAAGAGTCGCTGGAGCCTACTCCCAGTACATCTACGGCATCGAAACCTATAGAGAAAGCACAGAGAGTGCTAAAAACACGTGCACAATTTGTGCATCCGGCTACACCGGTAGCCAAAGAGGTGGTCAGTGACACCAGCGAGTCTTCCTGCTCCCAAATGTCACTTACCTCAGAAGTATCAAAAACATCGACTGGGACCCGTGCGCGTAAGCGTACACAGCCATCGAGAAGCAATGGGTCGACAAAAAGAAAATCTAATAAGCTGCCAAGCTTTGGCAAGCCGCTGTCAGACGAAGAGGAGCAGAGCAGAGACTCGGAGCCTGTGAGTCCACCAGCAAAACAGGTTAAAATACGGGCATCGACAAAGCAGAACCTGCCCGATCCAAAGGTGTTAGCTGAAACGATGCGGATGCAACCAACGACGGAATTAAGCACCCGTATCAAGGACAGTCTGAGATCCATAGAGGAAGTTGCAAATGAGTCTCGCAATCTTAAAGGAAGCTTTGCCCACAGTCTAAAGCTGGTGGCAGTGACCGTTCAAGCTGCAGTGGCTGAGCTGACCACACGATCCGCTGTTGAGGCTAATGTAGAGAGGCTAGAGTCTGAAAACGCTGATCTGAAGGCTCGCCTTACCGGTCTCTCAGCGCAAGTAGAGAAGCTCACAGCTCAAGTCAACCACCTAAGTCATAAAGGCGAACGAATGGTGGAGCCCAACGTTACGGCCTCTAACTTGGGACCTAGTCAGACTTTTGAAGCTGTCGAACTCCTTCGGACTGATGAGTCGGAGTCGCGGTTTAGGCGTTCTATTGCTCTGGAGATTGGAACTATGGTGGACGCTAAGCTTGCCGCCTTGGAGAGGAGATTGCCCCCGGAGAAACCCCTGCGTCCGCCACTTGCCGCCGATGCTCGGAAAACACCCCCATCTCAGATTGAACACGCACAGGCAATTGGTGATAAAGGCCGGCTTCCTAATCCCAGAAAAACGAAGCGTAAAGGCAAAGTCAAAGCAGTGGCTCCAGTGGTGGAGCTTCCCCCCGTGTTGTCAGCGGCTTCCACAAAGGCTTCACAAGCTTTGCGGGAAACAGCGAGGACTGAGACGGAAACCTGGTCTTCTGTAGTGGGAAAGAAGACAAGGAGAGGAAAATCCAGCCAAAATCCAGCTGGAAAACAGGTTATAAAACTGCCTAACATTCCTACCACGGCAGCCATAACGGTTTCGGTAAGAGACACATCAAATTTTAAACTCGGCGAGGTCATGTCCCTACTAAGGCAGCGTATCCGTTTGGCTGATCTCGGCATCGACACAGTCGGGCAAAAAAGGGCTGCTAATGGCGGAATAGTGCTTACTGTCGCCGGCAACGACTCTTCTACTAAAGCAGACAATCTTGCAATTCGAATGCAGGAGGTTTTCGCTGAGTCTGACGTTAAGATTTCGCGTCCTACTAAGCGAGCGGAGGCAAGAATAATGGATCTGGATGATGCCGTCTCGCCGGAGGACGTGGCAGCTGCTATTGCTGAAGTAGGAGGCTGTTCACCCGCAGACGTAAAAGTAGGAGTAATCCGTCGTCCACGTACTTCTTTGGGGCATGCCTGGGTCCGTGCGCCACTGGCGGCAATAAAAAAGTTGGCATCTGAAAAATTGCGCTTAGGTTGGACGTTAGCAAGGGTTCAAGTTTTGGGGGCGCGTCGGATGATGTGTTACCGATGTTTTGAGCCCGGACACGTCCGCTGCCAGTACAGTTGACCGGAGCGATAAGTGCTACGCTTGTGGCGGAGCTCACAAGGCGAGGGAGTGTACGTCGCCGACCCTGCGGTGTCCGCTATGTGCAGACCAGGGTCTTCCATCGGATCACCGGTTGGGGGGCAAGAAATGCCCTCCACGAAAGAGACGACCCCTGCATACCACTGTGATATCGCAGGAATCGGTGCCCGCATCATTGAGTGTGGGCCTTACAGAGGAAATGGATACCTCGCCTTCCCAGCCGTAAAAGTTCTTCAGTGCAATCTGAATCACTGCCGCAATGCACAGAATCTTTTTAATCAGACAATTGTGGAGTGGTCGGTTGCCTTGGCAGTAGTAGCAGAGCCCTATGGCCTACAAGATCATCCTCGTTGGTTCCGAGATACCGAGGACTCTGTTGCCGTCTACTGGGCTGGTGGAAGCGGTGGGCTTCACTGCTCTTTATTAGATAGGGGACAAGGTTATGTTGCCGTGGAATGGGGATCTCTGGCCGTTATGGGCTGCTATGTGTCTCCCAATATCTCGCTCACCGAATTCGAACGATACTTGGATGGAATTACGAACTGCATTCGAAACAAATGCACCTCCCGTCCAGTGCTTGTTCTGGGTGACTTTAATGCTCACTCCAGAGCATGGGGTAATTCCCGGGATAGACCGAGGGGACACGTAATGCAGGACTGGGCAGCTTCGCTTGATCTTCGACTTTTAAATAGGGGGTCCGTTGCCACATGCGTTCGATGGCAGGGGGAGTCAATCGTAGATCTGTCATGGGCGAGTCCTTCTATAGCCCGCGTGGTGTCGGATTGGAGAGTGGCGGAGGAGATGGTCACTCTTTCTGATCATCGACACATCGTTTTCTCTGTTCCACTCCATCCTTTCGTCGGTCCGAACAGTTCAGCCTCAAGTCCACCCGCGCGTCGTTGGGCCCTCAAACAACTTAATCGTGACTTGCTTGTCGCAGCTGCCAACGTCGCAGCGTGGCCAGATCATGGTGGAACCCAAAGGATCTCGCTCGATCCAGAGGAGGAGGCGACTTGGTTCCGGGACACAATGACGTCAATTTGTGACGCTGCTATGCCCCGGGTCAGGCACAGGCAGCGTCCTGGTGCGGCTTACTGGTGGTCGGAAAATATTGCGCAGCTACGAACTGAATGTCTTAGAACCCGACGCCAGTTTCAGCGCACTCGACGCAGAAGACGAGCAACGGAGGAAGATATAGCCAGAGTTTATAGAGCTTACCGAGTAGCGACTATGGCGCTTCAACATGCTATCGCGGATGCCAGGTCTCGGTCTTGGAGCGAGCTTCTCGAGGGGCTGGATAGAGATCCGTGGGGGAAACCTTACAGGATGGTCATGGGTAAATTACGCCCATGGGTCCCTCCCATTACGGAGACCATGGATCCAGGCCTGCTGGAGACAGTGGTAAATACACTCTTTCCAGTAGCTAGGAACAATCCCTCGCCTCCCCCGTTATTGTCTGACTGGTCTGACGAGTTGGGGGTGACCGAAGGGGAACTAGACCGAGCTGTAAAGCGCTTGGGGACTCGCAATACCGCGCCAGGTCCGGATGGAGTCCCTGGCCGGGCGTGGGTCCTCGCTCTGGCTGCTCTGGGTGACCGCCTGAGACGACTATTTAATGGCTGTCTTCGCGCAGGCGTGTTCCCCTCCGGTTGGAAGGAAGCTGGATTGGTTTTGTTGAGGAAGGAAGGCAGGGCCGTAGAGTCTCCCTCTGGATACCGTCCCATATGCTTGCTGGACGAGTCTTCCAAGCTTTTTGAGAGAGTGATTGCTGAGAGGCTCGTCGATCACCTGTCGCGAGTTGGTCCCAACCTTTCTGACAGCCAATATGGCTTCCGGCAGCAGCGTTCTACCGTAGATGCGATTCTTCGCGTCCGTGCGTTGTCGGACCAGGCGATGTCCCGGGGTGGGGTGATGTTGGCAATAAGTTTGGATATCGTTAACGCCTTCAATTCTTTACCCTGGGGTGCAATTAGGGAGGCACTGGTACATCATGAAGTGCCTCCCTACCTGCAGGGCATAATTGGGGCATACCTGCGTGACCGGTACATCCGCTATATGGGCCGGGATGGTAGCATTCAACGGAGGGAGATTACATGTGGGGTCCCGCAGGGGTCAGTTCTCGGTCCTATCCTGTGGAATCTGGCATACGATGCGGTCCTGCGTGTTCATCTCCCCGTCGGTGTTAATATTGTTTGCTACGCAGATGATACTCTTGTATTGGCCGGCGGGAACACCTTCGAGGAGACGATCCAGCTTTCCGAACTCGGGGTGACTAAAGTCGTGGCCTCAATCCGCGAGCTGGGTCTGGAGATAGCGCCTCAGAAAACCGAGGCGTTATGGTTTCATAAACTGCCGAGGAGCAGAGAGCCACCCAGCTCGTTGGTCCATGTCGGAGACGTGCAAGTCCAGGTGGGACGATACATAAAGTATCTTGGCCTTACCCTGGATGGTCGGTGGGGCTTCGAAGAACACTTCGACCGCCTGATTCCCCGGATCGAAAAGGCAGTGGGTGCTTTGCATAGACTGCTGCCCAATCTCGGAGGACCTCGGGAGGAAGTTCGCCGCCTCTACGCGGGTGTCGTGCGATCGATGGTCCTTTACGGAGCGCCTGTTTGGTCAAGTAGACTGTCAGGCCTTCGACGCTGCAGGACTAAAGTCAACAGACTGCAGCGAAAGATGGCCATTCGTATCGCACGAGGATACCGAACGATATCATTTGAGGCGGCAACTCTCTTGGCACGCTTTCCGCCACTGGACATCTTGGCGGATATGGACGCAAAGGTCTACAAGCAGATCCCTAACATCCGCCAAAGCGGGAATAGTGTGCCAGGAACTGCACTCGTAGAACTGAGGCGACGGGAACGGCAACTCGCGCTCGACCGGTGGCGCGAGCGGTTACAGCTGCCGCAATATTCGCGCAAGCGCGTAGTTGAAGCCATTCTGCCGCACTTCGAAGCTTGGCTGAAAAGAGGGGAGCGCATCTCCTTCAGGCTCACACAGGTACTCACTGGACACGGCTGCTTCGGTGAGTACCTGAACAGAATTGGGCGAGAGAACACGGCAAATTGCCACCATTGCGGAGGCAGCCTGGATTCTGCACAACACACGCTCGAGGAGTGCCCCGCATGGAACTCCGAGCGGCGGGATCTGGTTTCTAGGATCGGGCGAGACCTGTCTCTGCCAACAGTAGTAAGGGCTATGCTGGCAAAGACAGAGAATTGGACAAAAGTAGCTTCCTTCTGTGAAACCGTGATGGCCAAGAAGGAAGCCGCTGAACGGGATCGAGAGAGGGCTGATCCTGCTCGGAGAAGGAGGCGTCGGGGAGACAACCGCCTTGACGCTTAAAACGCCGAAACCCGCCTACCTATTGAGGTAGGTGGACCTTTGGGGTCGCGGGCACACAGAGCGGGGTCTCTGCCTGCCCACTAAGTAACCCCAGGGAAGACGGTGGCATAGTGGTTACATGCTGCCGTGCATAGGACGTTTAGGAGAGGCCCACTTAGTCTCCCCTGGGATGTGCCTTACAGGCGTTGCGCAGGGAGGGTTCCGGAATTGGTCTTTTAAGAGGAACCGGGACCACCCCTATGCGCAGATGGTGATCACCGGGGTGGTTTTAGTGAGGTAAAAATCCCACACTACCCGACCTCATTCCTCGGGGGTCGGGTGCCTTTTGAAGGTTTCCCCCCCGAAAACAAAAAAAAAAAAAAGGTGACACCTGAACGTGGCTACAACATTCACTTTCGAATTTCTAATTTTACGTACCTATTGAGCCGAATGCAGCGCATTTTCTTTTATGCATTCATTTAGATGTGGAATTTATTGCCCGTTCTTCTCTTCACGTGTTCAGGTATAAAAACTACATGGTTACCTGATGCAATTTGTCCTCGACATCCATAAAAGACGTTAGGGTACCCTCAATTTTCTCGCGTCACTGCTAACTAATTACCTTTAGACATTTTCTCGCGACAACACAGAGGTTAACTAGATAGACGATCTATACAGATAGACACAGGTCAAAGACAATTTAACCTGACGTAATGACTCTGACTGAGGCTTTATTACCCGACTGAATGCCGCAAAGGAGAGTAATGTGTTTCTTTAAAGCACTATACAGACTAAACGCCTAAGCCGATTTCCATGATTCATACGTTAATCGGTTCGTCTTAGTCTTGCCGGGACCTATTAAAATCTAGAACGGTTCACCAATAACGGGTCCCGACTGTATAAGTTACTATAACTTAATTGTTCGATTAATAACCTTGATACTCATTCTTCATAATTCCTGATTACAGTACTTATTTTTATCTTTTCAAGTTTATATTTATTACATCGTAATTTATTAGATACGTAGTTTGGTTCACTTTTTACGCATTCAGGATTTTTTATTTTTTTTTTTTTTATTGGAGAATTTATGAACTCAATTTTATTTTTATTAGATACGTAGTTTGGTTCATTTTTTACACATTCAGGTTTTTTTTTTGCTTTGTTTGTTTTATTAGAGAATTTATAAAGTCAATTTTATTTTTATTACATACGTAGTTTGGTTCACTTTTTACGTATTCAGGTGTTTTTGAATTTATTTATTTTATTAGAGAATTTAAAAAGTCAATCTTAGTTTTATTAGATACGTAGTTTGGTTCACTTTTTACAAATTTAGCTTTTTTTTAATTTATTTATTTTATTAGAGAATTTATAAAAAATATACTGTTGTTATGTTGTAGTCTAGCGAAAATATGAACGAACTAACACCATAACAGTATCATTTCGGTAAACACAACTTTCAGCTAGGTACATAATCTCATTTAAAATAACGTAAATATTCACTGTTATCTTTAATGTTATAGTACTGATAATAGCGTTTCAGCTTCGTAAAGTCAATCCTGTTCAATTGTGCACTAATTAAATAAATTTAAATGAGCCGTTAAAGTTGCAGCATTAAAGGAAATTTGCGTTTTTAGTTCGTTCCTATGCAGGTACATGAACATGTGAACAACTATCTACATATGTATAGTAGGTACCTTACCTATCATTGTTTGATATAACATTTACGGCAAATATTTCCATGTGTAGTTAATGATAATACTCTTAAGATGTAGTTATGACACTACCGTCTTAAATATTTATAAGTATTGTATTGCCGTACGTATTCATAAAATGTTTAGTCTCTTCAAAATAGTCTATAAACAAAAACAAAATACATTTCGATCAAAATACGATCGATTCAAAATACAAATTGACACGTCCACCGATTATAGTGGCATGTGAAAGTTGACAATGGGAACCTAATGTACCTATACGTGGGTATAAAATCTAACTCGTGGTGGCCTAGTGATTAAGACACCAGCCTCTTAAGTGTGAGTGTGCGGGTTCGATTCCAGGTCAGGCAAGTACCAATGTAACTTTCCTAAGTTATATGTCCTTTTTAAGTATATCTTGGACACCAATGAGTGATTACAAGGTAAATGAAAACGTCTTGAGGAAACCTGGACTTTAAGTCTGAAATCGCCTACCCGCATTGAGCAAGCGTGGTGATTACGCTCAATCCTTTTATGTATGATAGGAGACCTGTGCCCATCAGTGGGACGATAAAAAGGTTGATGATGATGATGAAATAGTAGTAGCTTAGCAGCAAGAGTACATAGTGCTCACAAATGTGACATGCAATTGTAATTAGGTATGATGCCTACTAAGAAACTGAATCTATATAATTTAAATATAATTTTATCCAATGGTGAGTAGCTGTAACAATGTTTCAAATCTTAATCAGTTTATGCACCCTTGTGAACCGGGACAAGCGTTGAGCCAAGCGTACATTGTAGTCAAGCTGTGTATGTTTAATACCCAAGATTTAAATTTCGTTTCAATTTATTATTAATTTTATTGTAACATTTTAAGCAGTGCTCTATGAAAGATGTGTCTACTTTAGAACTATAGCTGAATCTTTCCGAAATAAGTTCTTGCTCGCAGTTAACATGCTGCAAGAAACTAAAACTGTCGTTGTCTTTAAAAATAAAAATAAAATGTTGATATCAAATTTTTTTACTCATTAGTGTTTGAACAAAGTTAAAGCAAACTACTACAATTACATTATATTCATCGTGTTGTCTCCTCATTACGCTGTTTCGTGGTGGTACATGAAGTTTGTTCTCTACGAGCTACGATAGCGTTTTCTCTGAGAGAATTGCAGACACGGGTAATAACATTCTAGTCTTTTCATTGAACGACTTTTATCAGACTTTTATTTTTGCTCTGTTTAACATAAAGCTTAACGTTCACCAAACATATTGTCGGATTTAAAAAGATGTAGGAACATATTGAACAGAAAGTAATTAAAATGATTATTGTTACTATTTAAATAGCTAACGTTAGATTTTTACTAACTATTTATTTTCTAGATATCTATTAACCAGGTTATTAACGTAGGTATTATTATTAATCATTACATTATGTTGCTTAAACTATTTTGCATTTATATGCTAATGAAAGTGTATTCCTAATACCAAAGATTGTATCTATTCCAATTGTTAGACACTAGAAACTAACTTCGCCTGTACTGGTAAAGTGGTAATATATTCTCCACGGTCACAAGGAGTTATTACAAATCCCATACTTCACGCAGCCCTCTGGATTATGACGACGGTTGACGGCTTGAGTGCCCTACTACGTTCTCATGGGCTTCATATATCTATTGTCCGGAAAAGATTGACCTGTGCTTCTTAGTAGTTCTACTTAATGGTCGGATTAAACTGTCAAAGACCTTGTACGACATACCTATGTGAAAATTACTTGTATAATAGGAGAAGTTTAACAAAAGATTTAAGTTAAGTAAGATAAAACTGAGTTTTGTTGAGTCATTCAAATTTAGAGTTTGTGCAGATAAATAAAGTTTGCTTTGGATAGCCCTTTTTTCTCAATATGAAGTCGCAATTGTTTTCCAGTTTGCGTAGCTTAATATATGTCCCCATATTATTCTGCAAATTATTTCAATTGACTTGCGCAGATCGAACCACTGTAACAATTAGGACTTTAGTTGAGGAAATTAGATGAATTTTTGATAGACTGACGACACTGAGATGAGACTGTAAAGTTCTGAAAACTACGAGAAATTACCCCTCAGTCTTAAAACACTTTTGTTTCTTCAGCGTATTTGAATAAACAATGGGTCACTTTAACTTTTACAAAAGACTATTTTATTTACAATAGATTTGCTATTGAAAATTCAATGGTACTGTTTGTATGAGACTCTATTCCATTAGGCAGTGCGGCACTACTGTAGAAAATAATTACAACTTTTTCGCCTTTTTCTGTTCCCTCTTTTGAAAACTCACTACAAACCTGCAGCGAGGAGGCGGCCATTGCAAAATCCATTATAAAGTTATCCCGACGTTTTAGTTTTGATAACTGGGTTTCGAGAATAGTAAAATTGTAGATTTGTTCACTGAAAATAATAATATTGACAAAAATATTTTTATTCTATTAATATTAATACTAATCGTATTAAGTTATTCACTAATGAGTTGCATTGTCCATAAAAAGGTAATAGATGAGGGAGGTACATAAAGCTGAAATAAATAGGTGATTTAATTAAAAGCCGATAAAATTACAGAAATACTTTAATAACCATGGCTTCGGTAGTGCAAATAGACGCAATATATTCATAAACGTGTAATTTTGATCAGACGGTGATAAAATACAAGTTCTGTACGAAGAAATGACGAAGACAGACATTTAGGTTCCACAGATATTCTCATCAGTAATACGATCAATGAAACCTTATTAATTAAAAGGGTAGCAACAACGTTCAAGGAAATCGCAAAATTCAAAGATAGCAATATTAATTGTTTAAAGAGCTTCATTTGCAAAAGAAAATATACAAAAACAATACGCTCTGTGAAACTCGACAATAAATTTAAATAAGACGGGTATATGTAACAAAGATCCAATAAAATTAAGACATATTTCAGTAAATTATAATTGGTGTATAATTGTACAATAGGTCAATTCGTTCAATATCGCTCTTCGTTTTACTATTAATTTTAGTAAACTGCAATTAGAACGCATGAGAATATCTCTATAGATTTCTCAAGTTGTTCAGGGTTAGTTTTGTCTGTTCAAGTCAACTTGTGCAGGACGAATAGTTTTAAATAGTGTATAGAAACTAATTCCGAATAGTGTATTATTATAATATTACTTAGAATAGAACATTTGTGCGTAAGAATTTATAAAACGTAACATGGACGATCGTTTATTCTGAGAAAGGATCGTCATTCAATGGTTATACACATCTGACAAAGACAAACGTCAGTGCTCCCTTGCTATAAACTGCAACAGACATGAATAAAATTGTAAGAGAAATGGTTGTCCTACATCTGGCTGAACATAACAACGCCAAAAAGTTGGACGCCATAAAACAATCCCTTGGGATAGTCGCCATAAAATGATTCCTTGGGATAGTCGCAATAAAATGGACCCTTGTAATAAGCGTTACAAAATGGAGACCCTCAGGTTTAGGATGCAGCCCAGGAACGTGCGTAAGACAATGGCTGGTGAGACCCGACGCTCTCGTCGCTTCCCACGGTTTGCGCCCTTGTCGTAGTATAAATAGGCCCCACGCCTGAGCAGCAGATCACATTCGTCTTCGCCCTTGAGGAGTCAACAGTGACAGCTACAGTAAGGTCACACAGCTACAGCAAGACACATTCGTCTTCGACATCGAGAAGTCAACACAGTAAGAAGACATACGTCTTCGCCATTGAAGAATCAACACACACGGTCAAGATCCACAGCAAGATCTCTACAGTATCAACAGTCAAGAAGAAATAGTCAAGAATCAATAGTAGTATAAGTTAATTAGTGACCCCGCTAATATTGTGGAAGAATATACCAAGTAAGTCAACACACCGAAGTCTCACTTATTTCCACCAACCCAGCAACAGAGTGTGCATCAGAACGTGCAGAGTGCAACCGCATATGTCCACTAAATGGTCCTGCACGTCGTCCCGCACACAACTAAATAAAGCATTCAAATTGGTGAACCCCACGATAAATACCTAAGATCACTAGTTAGAAATTGGTTGCAATTCATAATTCTATTTGTCTGTGTACATTGATAGTTTGTGTACAGCAGATAAAATCGATAAGGATTGATAAATTTCCATCAGACTTTTATTTTTTTGTTTAGATGCTGCCAACCAATATTTTTTGGAAACTTTCTTTGATAAGAACAATCTAACCAAAGAACGTAGACAACTACAGCGCCATAGATTAAAACTGTCGCATTGTTTACTAAATTTTATTTAGCAATATTAAAGGGTGAAGATGCGGTGCATACACCGGTGTCATCCTGATTCTCATTCTGATCCTTTACCACGGTAAAGGATAAGAATCAGGATGACATGATGAAAAGTAATCTTCACAAGAAGAATTCGTGAAAATTATTTTGAATACCTAGAAAATAGGATATCTAGTGCAAGCGTGAGACTTTCCCTGTATGACAGGCTTTGCTTTGCAGTAGAACAATAATGAACTACTTCTATACTTCTTAGTGTGCCGATGCCAATTTGAAAAAAATATGCCAGAATTCGGTTGCAAACACAGATTTATATGGTATTAAAAGAACCTTTAAACAAGTTGGATCTTATCGTGAAAATACCTCCAGTAATAACTAATAATCCAGTAATTAGAACAAGACCATTCATTAGTAGTACATCACAGAAGGTTCAATTTAAATAATTTAATTTAAAAAAAAAATGTTGGCGCTGTAAAACGATCACATGCCAAGTCTGTTCCCAACTACACTGGGATCGATTGCCATGCTAACCGGAATGAGTTGAATACCAGTATTTTACATGGAGCGATTGCCGATCTGATATCCACAACTTCGTTACTGTAATAAGATACCCCTCTGTAGGAATGAAAGAAAGATATTAAACTGAAACAGTACGTGAGCTGCACTGAGTTCTGCAACCATCTCACTACTAATATTAAAAATTGAGAGCTCGCTTTAAGCTCAATTCACCCTACTTTTCATGATTAGATTTTTGGAGAATGGTTCAGCTGATGGTGAGGATAAACAAGGGTGTGTCGTTGGACTACAATGTTATTTTCTTGTTTGACTAATTCTAACGCATTAGGAAAGTTTTTTGAGCATTATTGATGCAAATTCTCTTTTAGCTCCATATGAATATTTACATAACTCTTAATAATGGTCATTTACGAGAGTTACTTTGTTGGGTTTCAATTTGCTTTTTGTGAAAGAAGCAGTAGTACATTTCTTGGGTTTGGTAATAATTTTTATGTTCCGAAGAGCGTGAGCGAATAAATAGGCTTTTTTATAAACAACTAAATACCTAATACCCAAAAATACAGAACAATTAAAACAAGGTAATAATAAAAATGTTCTCCAACCAGTAGCACTCGAAATAGAAGCAAAACAGTTTCTGTAAATAAAAAACATCGATGTAGAGCGAAAATTAAAGCTTCGGCGCAAGTTTTCAATTTCTATTAATTTCGTTCAACACGGCGGCGCCAGCGACAACCTTGCATTTCTAATCATTCTGTGATTATAGTTGACGTTTCATTCCATTTATGGACATTTTGCATTTTGTGACTTGATTACTTCCCGATAAAATGCCAGTCCCTGGGGATTCTAATTTGAAGATCAAAATTTTTATTTGAATAACTAGCATTCCAAAAGGCACGAACATTACTTTTCAATAATTTTTAGTGTACTATTAGAATTGTTCTTTTTATTTCAACTTTACAAGTTCTTTTTTAACGGCTACATTGCAGCAATTGCAGTCTGTAACATACATTTTATTGACATAGTTCTAATAATGAACTTCAAAAAATCAAAATGTAATTTATTTGTGTATCGTAGGTAGTGAAAATAGTTCGTAATTACGCATTTTGCACCCCACATATTGGTTTTTGGGTGTTCAAAAGGTGCGAGTAATGCGGTACAATTCAACGTAGTTTGGATAAGCCGGCGATATATCTAATTGTTAATAAATCATGCTAATCTGCTACAATGCTCGTGTAATTGTAGGAAATGCTATAAATATAAACCAAGTTAATCTAGCTTTTATAGTAAGTCGTCACAAGTGAAAGCCGCACTAATGCTTACATCAACTGTTCATTATTCTCGACCACACCTGTACCTGTTGTATTATTTTATAAAATCTCCATGATAACTTGTAGATGTATAGATAGCACTATAAGTATAAGCTTTATTTTAATTTTATAAACTAGTGCTTGACCGCAACCCCGCCTGGAGGCAAGCAGTGATGCAATCTTTAATTGTAAAGCGCTAGTTTATTAAGCTTGCACTAGCCTTGAAGACATTTAAATTTTAGTCAGACGGAAAAACCGCCGCTGTCAAATTGTGCCAGTCCTTCGATAGGCTAGTTATTAATAAAAAATAACGTTAACTGTAAGAGATGTGACCAGCATAAAATAATAATTACCCATGTATTTTGCTAGTTACATTCTTGGAATGAATGGGATTAGCACACTTAAAAACTGGGTAGGAGGAAACGCTCTGAAAATATAATTAAATTAAACAGTCAATTGAACCTTAACATTTTAATTACATATTTACTCTGGGTATGTTAGAAATGCTTACCTAATATCTTCGGTAATAATACTTAGCTCAGCTTTACGTAACAATTAATTTCCTTAGGTATACGTACGAGTATAATATCCAAAAGTGGATTTGTAATTTCAAGACAAAGTTTTAGCATCATATAGGTAGTTAATGTCTTCTTATAACGCTTGAGACAATTTTAATAACTTATCATTTGTTAAGGCGGTAGTTAGAAAATGCCAAATTTCCTAATAAGGATTTCAACAATGTAATTTATTACACCCGTTTACTGCCCGCGGTTCGATCGCGTAGAACCAAGGGTATTTTTTTTTCTATGATCCTATCAACTGAGCCATGAAAAAATCAAGTTCTATCAGTAGTACCAAGGGCAATTTTGTTTACCCGCCTGCTTCTTTTAAAACTAGAACGATTATTTAACTTTTTTGCATGTATAAAAATTAAGAATAGATATGCAGTTTCTCTATACCGTCTAAATGCCAACATAAACTGCGATGAGAAAACTCGTAACTTGCAAATTGTTACAAACGATATGTGTACTTTTCCTCCTCACAGATTCTTCTTAAAATTTAAGATAGGTACAGTTGAATACAAGATGACCTGTCCAAATCACCCGCGTAAAACTTTCACGTGAAACTTTATAAAATCGTAAACTATGACCGTACTATCACAAGATAATGTGAATCAGTTGCTTAGGCTGCACATCTTTTAAACATGATATTATTATAATATGGACTTTGACGTAACTCTACACACATGTTGAATAAGTGTTTAAGTTATTATGATAGGACCCTATCCGTCTTATTAAAAAACGAAATCTAACTTTAGTTCTAGACTTTGAGTCAGTATTTCTATTACGAACTTTATTTAGATTTATGAAAAGTTCTTAATACAAAAGTCATTTTACATATGTAAAGAACTACGCTTCTATACCGGGTAAGGTTTGTAATTCAATAACTATTGAGGTAATTTAAACCTGGTGTAACTGTACCTCAACTATCCTAGGCTGATAAAATTTTCGTTTTTCCTAATTGTGATAATATTATAGTTAAATGCGGCTCTCCCTGCGGGAGAGGAAACACGCCCCAACCCCGCGTGTAACTGTAGGAATTCGTCACCAGACTTGGTTATCCTCCCACCGATATAAGAAATGAATTCCCATGAATTAATCCCCCGGTTCCCGCTTTAAAAGTTAGAGGAATCGGAGGGGGACATAGGAAGTTAATATGGGAATTCACAGTTAGGACACACAAGTATACAATTTATAATAATAGATATGATATGACGCTAAGAAGACGAGAGGAAAAGCAAAATTATATAATGTAATATATTAAGAACTATTATAAAAATGCTGCACGCGGGCTGTCTCCGTCATCTGTAATAAACCTTATTATGTGGCATGGTGGGGGATCGTTACGCTTGCACTTTATAAGTAATTTTAGATCACGTTACTTTATCTACTACGAATTATACCCACTTTGGTGAAGCCGGGAACCGTTATATTAACGTATGCTTCGTTGCACGTGTTCTGTTAGACCTAACGCATAGAACCTCTGAGGATACTATTACGATTCTAACAGAACACGCTCCCTAGACACTAAATAAGTGTCTTTCTCCACCCTAGAACAATTAACTGCTAAGTTCATTGTTGTCGAGGAAGACAAGTTCTGAGTTTATGACTCGTAAATATATTATGTGATTGACACCCTTGACAAACCGTCCCAATTCTAAGGTATTACACAAGTTAGTACAAGCGTACCGTAGACTCAGTCTCTAGCAGAACTCATTGCGATTATTCCTGCTGCACACCGAGGTGGAATCTCGTCATCCTCACATCCCCTTAATCTGCCCCATTCGAAAGACGCATTGCATCTTGTAGTACTCGTGTTTCGATAAACAGTGACGATTCATAAATAGTCCTACAGAACGGACGGGTTGGATTTTATCGAAATACGTTCCCTAGTGTCTTTTTAACACCTACTGATTCAGTTAGTGGTACTTAGTAAAGCCTACCCCACTCCCTGGGGATGTGTGCGCATCAAATCTTCACGCAAGTGCTCTGTGACAAGACCTTTTTGGAAGCGGACATTATCAATAACGTTTGGCTGGTAATCTGATTCTAGATAGGCGGTTTGCCTAGTTAGGTTTAAATGAGCTGCGTGTATTACGGTTCTGCCCTCCTGTTATAGTCAGTAGTCGTCAGGAGTCTAGAGTCCAGAGCATCAGAGCTCATGGTCAAGTTAGGCGGAGGGCTGTCTCCATACATACGATCTTTCCCTAAAGCCAACCGAAGCTGATAAATATCCGCTAAGGTAAGGACCAGGATATGGACACATAAAACAAGACTGTACGGCTCCAATGATTGAATACAATCACATAAATGGTTTATCTGGAGTCAGTCTGGAATAAATTATCATTAGTAGCTTCTCTGCTGCATCACCCGTACTGAGTCCAACTATAAATACATTTATAATAATAAAGAGGGACACGGATCTGCCTGCTTAATTACAGGAACTATAGTAACTTTATCAGCCTGGGATAGTTATTATAATAAATGACTCACCCAATCACGCCAACACTTACACGCACTTAATATTCTATATTAAATTATATTATACTAATCTAATCTGGGCTTAAACCCAACTATGTCTGACGTAATTATTTCACTCACTACTTCGCGATATACTAGGACATAGGCTACTTCCCAAATCTCCTAAATTAACTAGCCTGGACGCTAGCCCTCGCCCTATCGCAGTTCCAGATCGACCCTCAACCGTCGCTCGTCGCGGCCAGAAACTAACTGCCTTTTCACCGTCTCTCCGTTTAAAATTCATAAAATCCCACACTACCAAAAGGTCCATGCTGGAGTCATTCTACCATTTTTTCTGTAGCCGTCCGTCAATTGTCCCGAATGCACATGTTTCGGGAGGCCGATTCTTTTAGGAATTTGCACAGAATCCGTCGGCATGAATTGCTCTAAGTTATTGCTAACATGTGCGGGCCGACGCCGGCCGCTGTACTTCGACCTTCTCAGAATTTCGTCCAAAATCTTAAAATGCTTTATTTTAAGGGTTTCTTTGAGTTCGGGATGCCCATAAAATATCAACGAATAGCTTTCTAAGACGCTTTTGTGTTGTTTTTGCTAACTTAAAATAATAGGATATTTTGCTCTTAATTACGGTCGGCTGACAGGCCATAAGATTAGAAATTAATGGATTGGTAAGAGTTTGACATCGTGTAACTTGTCATTTTTAAACTATTGATATAACGCATGTGGCCAACAGTCACATTCCCCCCTCTGAAAATCAGACGCGTGACGCAGTACAGCGTTTGAGCTTTCACAATAGGATGACCTATGCCTATGTAGACCTACCCTTATCTGATGCATTCATCTAATCAAATACCAACTAGAATATTGTAATTATGTATGTATTATTAGCATTATTGTATTCAATCCTACAAGATTCCAACTGGATGCAAGGTCTGCTCTTACTATGTCGCAGAAGAATCTTCACCTAATACACGTATCAATCGTTTTATAACATTCGAACTAATACTGTTCTGCAAATACTCTTTGTATATTAATTCAACTAACATTACCGCGCCTCATCTAAGTCCAGAATCCTGTGCATGCTTATAATATTGTTTTACATACCAGGATCTCTTCAAGAGTATTTGTGTTATTGAGCCACGCTACCTACGGTGCTCGCTCGTTCTAAACTCGGCATGTTGTAGCCACCGCTGGCAGAGGCCTCTCCTTATGCTCCTCATGTTGAGTCAGCTAACTTCAGCTGCCGGCAGATATATCCAGGAAGCACTGAAATAGTTCGCACATGAATATATTAGACTCGATTCCAACTAGATGCCCCCCTCTGATTGTAAGAGGCGAGAACAGTTTTGAATTCCTATAAGAGTTGGCAAGTTATAGTAATTCGAAAAGACATCCTATACTGTGTAATCAGTTATCGTCTTACTAGAACACTAATCTGCTAGCTGCTATATGCTCTAAATATTATTTCGCGGTAACCAATCGTTGATACTGAGTGACGCTTATGACATAAGAGGAAATGTCCTTGAGCTCTTAAAATTTTATTTAAGTAACAGAAAACAAGTAGCAGAAATAAGCAGAATAAGTTAATATATATACCAAAAGAGAAGAAAGTTTTAGTAGTATAGTTGTAAACCCTATTTTTATTCGATATCACATTCTGACATTGACATTTTCGCGAATGGCAGATAAGTTCACAAGAAACAGACGTTAGCAAGTGGGGCAGAACAGAACTTATGCGCCAGAGTGGTTTTTTTTTTCGATGGCTCCGATTATTTATAACATGTTACCTAAGAATTGTAGGGAGCTGATTAGTGTACACTCGATACCTCAACTGAAGTCATATTTATTTGACAATAAGCTTCCTAAAACAGTAATGAATTTCTGACAGAAGCATTTATATTGACATACTTTGATGCATTGTTATGTCTCAGTTTTATTTTGATGATTGTCTAGTCATTATTTTTATTTTATTTGCTTTTATATGATTTTAATTATTTAGATGTATATTTTTATTAGACTAGCATGATACACTCAACGTGCATATTCATTATATAAACTATGTGAAGTTGTAAATAGTACACTGTAGACCATCTACATTATCTCTCTCTCCTTCCCCTTACCATTCCATCCAAAGGTTGTCTGCAAAAGATCGCTCTTAGCGACAAGACCGCCCATTGTGTCACCGTTTGTAAAATCCTCACATTTACGTTTTTGTAATCCATATGGTGCGCACAACAAAGAGTCTATTCTATTGTTTCTCGTGCTGACATTATTTTTTTTTTTTGTTTCCTAAATCCTTTATATATATATAATTTACCTAGATGTTTATGACTATAGACCATTGTTTTAAAACATGATCTTACAATATTTTATGAGTTAACAAAATATTTCACGTAGCTGTAGTTAATCAAGTGTGCGTAATAAAAGTGAAACTTAGCTTCGTAACAGGAAACACGCCACAGCTACTGCCGTCGAAGTCACCTTATCTTAGCTGGTTTCGAAGGAACCTTAAACCAACCGCAACTCACAGATCATGGGCCCAGAGGACCAGGCACATCTAGCGTAGTGGCAGCAGAATGTAGACTTAACATCCTGGAATTTAAAATAAGGCCAAACGAGTATCTATTCAGTTATACATGCATCGCCCCCTAACGAGCTGGAGAGAGTTATTTTTTTTTCTAATGATTTTAGCTGATATACCTCCTTAGTAAATACATTGTAATTATAAATAAGATTCACGTTCCATCGGTATCATTCGCTTATTGTATTAGAACTACTCGTAATAAGGCGTACCTTACTCCTGAACGCATTCTCATTACACGCATAAAATCTCAAATGCACAAACACCTCCTTATATCCAAATACTATATTTGCATCGTCAGAGATTCGAAACTTTTATTACTGGAATCCACATATTGTCAGATACAGCACTCACATTTGCAGGGAGTCGAACCCATTATAACTGATATAACCTCTCAGACACTGACTTCACCTTTATTGGTTTGAGTAAAACGTATTATATTACTAGGTCTTCACTTACCGAAAGGTACTAAATTCACAATTTTAGGGGATCGAACCCTTTGTTCTAGATATAGGTACCTACGGCCAGATACAAAATTCTGCAGAGATTTGAACTTAATATTAAGTAACTCAGCCACCCAATCAACATTCTTACCACTAAATATATTAACGCCGTAATCGAAATCCTACAATTGATGCGGGAATCGAACCCACAAGCCGTGACACAGAAATTCCAAATAATTACAGACATAATAACTCCACTGGTGACCAAACACGATATGAATGGTAATGCAATCTAAGCATCTTAGCAAATAATCATGCGGGAATCGAACCCGCTCGTCAACAGCTGGCTGTTTCAACCATCGTTACCAAACGATAACATAATGGGTGATTGTAAACGTCGTAACATTTTTTTTTCCTTTTTTTTTGTTACCGACGTTTTTGTAGAGAAGCATAAAATTATGTTGGGTAATAAACCCATCGTTCCTGACAAAACAATAGTTTTGGCTCTTTTGTGTACGTTGTGTCTTTATTTCGTAGTAACCCTTACATTGTTCTTTCTCGTTGCACTGAATTGAATCAGTACATTTAATGACGAGAATCCTGGTCACGGCACCACATGTAACTGTACCTCAACTATCCTAGGCTGATAAAATTTTCGTTTTTCCTAATTGTGATAATATTACAGTTAAATGCGGCTCTCCCTGCGGGAGAGGAAACACGCCCCAACCCCGCGTGTAACTGTAGGATTCGTCACCAGACTTGGTTATCCTCCCACCGATATAAGAAATGAATTCCCATGAATTAATCCCCCGGTTCCCGCTTTAAAAGTTAGAGGAATCGGAGGGGGACATAGGAAGTTAATATGGGAATTCACAGTTAGGACACACAAGTATACAATTTATAATAATAGATATGATATGACGCTAAGAAGACGAGAGGAAAAGCAAAATTATATAATGTAATATATTAAGAACTATTATATAAATGCTGCACGCGGGCTGTCTCCGTCATCTGTAATAAACCTTATTATGTGGCGTGGTGGGGATCGTTACGCTTGCACTTTATAAGTAATTTTAGATCACGTTACTTTATCTACTACGAATTATACCCACTTTGGTGAAGCCGGGAACCGTTATATTAACGTATGCTTCGTTGCACGTGTTCTGTTAGACCTAACGCATAGAACCTCTGAGGATACTATTACGATTCTAACAGAACACGCTCCCTAGACACTAAATAAGTGTCTTTCTCCACCCTAGAACAATTAACTGCTAAGTTCATTGTTGTCGAGGAAGACAAGTTCTGAGTTTATGACTCGTAAATATATTATGTGATTGACACCCTTGACAAACCGTCCCAATTCTAAGGTATTACACAAGTTAGTACAAGCGTACCGTAGACTCAGTCTCTAGCAGAACTCATTGCGATTATTCCTGCTGCACACCGAGGTGGAATCTCGTCATCCTCACATCCCCTTAATCTGCCCCATTCGAAAGACGCATTGCATCTTGTAGTACTCGTGTTTCGATAAACAGTGACGATTCATAAATAGTCCTACAGAACGGACGGGTTGGATTTTATCGAAATACGTTCCCTAGTGTCTTTTGACACCTACTGATTCAGTTAGTGGTACTTAGTAAAGCCTACCCCACTCCCTGGGGATGTGTGCGCATCAAATCTTCACGCAAGTGCTCTGTGACAAGACCTTTTTGGAAGCGGACATTATCAATAACGTTTGGCTGGTAATCTGATTCTAGATAGGCGGTTTGCCTAGTTAGGTTTAAATGAGCTGCGTGTATTACGGTTCTGCCCTCCTGTTATAGTCAGTAGTCGTCAGGAGTCTAGAGTCCAGAGCATCAGAGCTCATGGTCAAGTTAGGCGGAGGGCTGTCTCCATACATACGATCTTTCCCTAAAGCCAACCGAAGCTGATAAATATCCGCTAAGGTAAGGACCAGGATATGGACACATAAAACAAGACTGTACGGCTCCAATGATTGAATACAATCACATAAATGGTTTATCTGGAGTCAGTCTGGAATAAATTATCATTAGTAGCTTCTCTGCTGCATCACCCGTACTGAGTCCAAACTATAAATACATTTATAATAATAAAGAGGGACACGGATCTGCCTGCTTAATTACAGGAACTATAGTAACTTTATCAGCCTGGGATAGTTATTATAATAAATGACTCACCCAATCACGCCAACACTTACACGCACTTAATATTCTATATTATATTATATTATACTAATCTAATCTGGGCTTAAACCCAACTATGTCTGACGTAATTATTTCACTCACTACTTCGCGATATACTAGGACATAGGCTACTTCCCAAATCTCCTAAATTAACTAGCCTGGACGCTAGCCCTCGCCCTATCGCAGTTCAAGATCGACCCTCAACCGTCGCTCGTCGCGGCCAGAAACTAACTGCCTTTTCACCGTCTCTCCGTTTAAAATTCATAAAATCCCACACTACCAAAAGGTCCATGCTGGAGTCATTCTACCATTTTTTCTGTAGCCGTCCGTCAATTGTCCCGAATGCACATGTTCGGGAGGCCGATTCTTTTAGGAATTTGCACAGAATCCGTCGGCTTGAATTGCTCTAAGTTATTGCTAACATGTGCGGGCCGACGCCGGCCGCTGTACTTCGACCTTCTAAGAATTTCGTCCAAAATCTTAAAATGCTTTATTTTAAGGGTTTCTTTGAGTTCGGGATGCCCATAAAATATCAACGAATAGCTTTCTAAGACGCTTTTGTGTTGTTTTTGCTAACTTAAAATAATAGGATATTTTGCTCTTAATTACGGTCGGCTGACAGGCCATAAGATTAGAAATTAATGGATTGGTAAGAGTTTGACATCGTGTAACTTGTCATTTTTAAACTATTGATATAACGCATGTGGCCAACAGTCACATTCCCCCCTCTGAAAATCAGACGCGTGACGCAGTACAGCGTTTGAGCTTTCACAATAGGATGACCTATGCCTATGTAGACCTACCCTTATCTGATGCATTCATCTAATCAAATACCAACTAGAATATTGTAATTATGTATGTATTATTAGCATTATTGTATTCAATCCTACAAGATTCCAACTGGATGCAAGGTCTGCTCTTACTATGTCGCAGAAGAATCTTCACCTAATACACGTATCAATCGTTTTATAACATTCGAACTAATACTGTTCTGCAAATACTCTTTGTATATTAATTCAACTAACATTACCGCGCCTCATCTAAGTCCAGAATCCTGTGCATGCTTATAATATTGTTTTACATACCAGGATCTCTTCAAGAGTATTTGTGTTATTGAGCCACGCTACCTACGGTGCTCGCTCGTTCTAAACTCGGCATGTTGTAGCCACCGCTGGCAGAGGCCTCTCCTTATGCTCCTCATGTTGAGTCAGCTAACTTCAGCTGCCGGCAGATATATCCAGGAAGCACTGAAATAGTTCGCACATGAATATATTAGACTCGATTCCAACTAGATGCCCCCCTCTGATTGTAAGAGGCGAGAACAGTTTTGAATTCCTATAAGAGTTGGCAAGTTATAGTAATTCGAAAAGACATCCTATACTGTGTAATCAGTTATCGTCTTACTAGAACACTAATCTGCTAGCTGCTATATGCTCTAAATATTATTTCGCGGTAACCAATCGTTGATACTGAGTGACGCTTATGACATAAGAGGAAATGTCCTTGAGCTCTTAAAATTTTATTTAAGTAACAGAAAACAAGTAGCAGAAATAAGCAGAATAAGTTAATATATATACCAAAAGAGAAGAAAGTTTTAGTAGTATAGTTGTAAACCCTATTTTTATTCGATATCACATTCTGACATTGACATTTTCGCGAATGGCAGATAAGTTCACAAGAAACAGACGTTAGCAAGTGGGGCAGAACAGAACTTATGCGCCAGAGTGGTTTTTTTTTTCGATGGCTCCGATTATTTATAACATGTTACCTAAGAATTGTAGGGAGCTGATTAGTGTACACTCGATACCTCAACTGAAGTCATATTTATTTGACAATAAGCTTCCTAAAACAGTAATGAATTTCTGACAGAAGCATTTATATTGACATACTTTGATGCATTGTTATGTCTCAGTTTTATTTTGATGATTGTCTAGTCATTATTTTTATTTTATTTGCTTTTATATGATTTTAATTATTTAGATGTATATTTTTATTAGACTAGCATGATACACTCAACGTGCATATTCATTATATAAACTATGTGAAGTTGTAAATAGTACACTGTAGACCATCTACATTATCTCTCTCTCCTTCCCCTTACCATTCCATCCAAAGGTTGTCTGCAAAAGATCGCTCTTAGCGACAAGACCGCCCATTGTGTCACCGTTTGTAAAATCCTCACATTTACGTTTTTGTAATCCATATGGTGCGCACAACAAAGAGTCTATTCTATTGTTTCTCGTGCTGACATTATTTTTTTTTTTTGTTTCCTAAATCCTTTATATATATATAATTTACCTAGATGTTTATGACTATAGACCATTGTTTTAAAACATGATCTTACAATATTTTATGAGTTAACAAAATATTTCACGTAGCTGTAGTTAATCAAGTGTGCGTAATAAAAGTGAAACTTAGCTTCGTAACAGGAAACACGCCACAGCTACTGCCGTCGAAGTCACCTTATCTTAGCTGGTTTCGAAGGAACCTTAAACCAACCGCAACTCACAGATCATGGGCCCAGAGGACCAGGCACATCTAGCGTAGTGGCAGCAGAATGTAGACTTAACATCCTGGAATTTAAAATAAGGCCAAACGAGTATCTATTCAGTTATACATGCATCGCCCCCTAACGAGCTGGAGAGAGTTATTTTTTTTTCTAATGATTTTAGCTGATATACCTCCTTAGTAAATACATTGTAATTATAAATAAGATTCACGTTCCATCGGTATCATTCGCTTATTGTATTAGAACTACTCGTAATAAGGCGTACCTTACTCCTGAACGCATTCTCATTACACGCATAAAATCTAAAATGCACAAACACCTCCTTATATCCAAATACTATATTTGCATCGTCAGAGATTCGAAACTTTTATTACTGGAATCCACATATTGTCAGATACAGCACTCACATTTGCAGGGAGTCGAACCCATTATAACTGATATAACCTCTCAGACACTGATTTCACCTTTATTGGTTTGAGTAAAACGTATTATATTACTAGGTCTTCACTTACCGAAAGGTACTAAATTCACAACTTTAGGGGATCGAACCCTTTGTTCTAGATATAGGTACCTACGGCCAGATACAAAATTCTGCAGAGATTTGAACTTAATATTAAGTAACTCAGCCACCCAATCAACATTCTTACCACTAAATATATTAACGCCGTAATCGAAATCCTACAATTGATGCGGAAATCGAACCCACAAGCCGTGACACAGAAATTCCAAATAATTACAGACATAATAACTCCACTGGTGACCAAACACGATATGAATGGTAATGCAATCTAAGCATCTTAGCAAATAATCATGCGGGAATCGAACCCGCTCGTCAACAGCTGGCTGTTTCAACCATCGTTACCAAACGATAACATAATGGGTGATTGTAAACGTCGTAACATTTTTTTTTCCTTTTTTTTTGTTACCGACGTTTTTGTAGAGAAGCATAAAATTATGTTGGGTAATAAACCCATCGTTCCTGACAAAACAATAGTTTTGGCTCTTTTGTGTACGTTGTGTCTTTATTTCGTAGTAACCCTTACATTGTTCTTTCTCGTTGCACTGAATTGAATCAGTACATTTAATGACGAGAATCCTGGTCACGGCACCACATGTAACTGTACCTCAACTATCCTAGGCTGATAAAATTTTCGTTTTTCCTAATTGTGATAATATTACAGTTAAATGCGGCTCTCCCTGCGGGAGAGGAAACACGCCCCAACCCCGCGTGTAACTGTAGGATTCGTCACCAGACTTGGTTATCCTCCCACCGATATAAGAAATGAATTCCCATGAATTAATCCCCCGGTTCCCGCTTTAAAAGTTAGAGGAATCGGAGGGGGACATAGGAAGTTAATATGGGAATTCACAGTTAGGACACACAAGTATACAATTTATAATAATAGATATGATATGACGCTAAGAAGACGAGAGGAAAAGCAAAATTATATAATGTAATATATTAAGAACTATTATAAAAATGCTGCACGCGGGCTGTCTCCGTCATCTGTAATAAACCTTATTATGTGGCGTGGTGGGGGATCGTTACGCTTGCACTTTATAAGTAATTTTAGATCACGTTACTTTATCTACTACGAATTATACCCACTTTGGTGAAGCCGGGAACCGTTATATTAACGTATGCTTCGTTGCACGTGTTCTGTTAGACCTAACGCATAGAACCTCTGAGGATACTATTACGATTCTAACAGAACACGCTCCCTAGACACTAAATAAGTGTCTTTCTCCACCCTAGAACAATTAACTGCTAAGTTCATTGTTGTCGAGGAAGACAAGTTCTGAGTTTATGACTCGTAAATATATTATGTGATTGACACCCTTGACAAACCGTCCCAATTCTAAGGTATTACACAAGTTAGTACAAGCGTACCGTAGACTCAGTCTCTAGCAGAACTCATTGCGATTATTCCTGCTGCACACCGAGGTGGAATCTCGTCATCCTCACATCCCCTTCATCTGCCCCATTCGAAAGACGCATTGCATCTTGTAGTACTCGTGTTTCGATAAACAGTGACGATTCATAAATAGTCCTACAGAACGGACGGGTTGGATTTTATCGAAATACGTTCCCTAGTGTCTTTTTAACACCTACTGATTCAGTTAGTGGTACTTAGTAAAGCCTACCCCACTCCCTGGGGATGTGTGCGCATCAAATCTTCACGCAAGTGCTCTGTGACAAGACCTTTTTGGAAGCGGACATTATCAATAACGTTTGGCTGGTAATCTGATTCTAGATAGGCGGTTTGCCTAGTTAGGTTTAAATGAGCTGCGTGTATTACGGTTCTGCCATCCTGTTATAGTCAGTAGTCGTCAGGAGTCTAGAGTCCAGAGCATCAGAGCTCATGGTCAAGTTAGGCGGAGGGCTGTCTCCATACATACGATCTTTCCCTAAAGCCAACCGAAGCTGATAAATATCCGCTAAGGTAAGGACCAGGATATGGACACATAAAACAAGACTGTACGGCTCCAATGATTGAATACAATCACATAAATGGTTTATCTGGAGTCAGTCTGGAATAAATTATCATTAGTAGCTTCTCTGCTGCATCACCCGTACTGAGTCCAACTATAAATACATTTATAATAATAAAGAGGGACACGGATCTGCCTGCTTAATTACAGGAACTATAGTAACTTTATCAGCCTGGGATAGTTATTATAATAAATGACTCACCCAATCACGCCAACACTTACACGCACTTAATATTCTATATTAAATTATATTATACTAATCTAATCTGGGCTTAAACCCAACTATGTCTGACGTAATTATTTCACTCACTACTTCGCGATATACTAGGACATAGGCTACTTCCCAAATCTCCTAAATTAACTAGCCTGGACGCTAGCCCTCGCCCTATCGCAGTTCAAGATCGACCCTCAACCGTCGCTCGTCGCGGCCAGAAACTAACTGCCTTTTCACCGTCTCTCCGTTTAAAATTCATAAAATCCCACACTACCAAAAGGTCCATGCTGGAGTCATTCTACCATTTTTTCTGTAGCCGTCCGTCAATTGTCCCGAATGCACATGTTTCGGGAGGCCGATTCTTTTAGGAATTTGCACAGAATCCGTCGGCTTGAATTGCTCTAAGTTATTGCTAACATGTGCGGGCCGACGCCGGCCGCTGTACTTCGACCTTCTCAGAATTTCGTCCAAAATCTTAAAATGCTTTATTTTAAGGGTTTCTTTGAGTTCGGGATGCCCATAAAATATCAACGAATAGCTTTCTAAGACGCTTTTGTGTTGTTTTTGCTAACTTAAAATAATAGGATATTTTGCTCTTAATTACGGTCGGCTGACAGGCCATAAGATTAGAAATTAATGGATTGGTAAGAGTTTGACATCGTGTAACTTGTCATTTTTAAACTATTGATATAACGCATGTGGCCAACAGTCACACTGGTCTGAACAAAATCCTTGTTTATCTGTTCCTTGTTTGTTTGTAATAAGGAGGTAACAATTTAACTTCTGGCTTCAGGGTTTTATAGAGATAACGTATCTACTTGAATAAATTTATATTTGTCTGATAACTGAATGTGCCCTTAAAACAACGTGTTTGAATAAATAACATTGTAAGGTCTGATTTTTCCAACACCAGATAATTTTAGTAGAGGATTTTTTTTTTCGATAGAAAATCTATTAGATCCATTGATAAAATATTAAACTAAGGTAGATAAGTCACTAGCGCATTGAAAATGAACAAAAGCGTACAAAAAAAGGTAAGTCCAGTATCTCGCTTTAGTCACTCTCGATACACTGGTAAAAACAAACGACAAACACTAACAGCGCAAACGACAAACACTAGCCTTCTTTTTCTTCTCTATGCTTTAGATTGCGCCCCATCTCACTCACACTGTACTAACGTGTGAAATGTACGCAGAATAAAAAAAATGCATGTGAGTGCACATTTATTTTGGTTAATTTGTTAGAGCATATCATATCTGTTTAATATTATATCAATGATTAGATCCCAGTTTTGTTTCACGAATAAAAGTTATCTGACGATTGAGGTATCAACACTAAGATAACCAAAACAAAATAATTCAAATACAAATTTTTATTTCAGAACATTACATAAATGCAGTGTACTAACACTACATTTAATTAAAGTTCTGAAATAAAAAGTTGTAGACAAAGCTGTACTGGCAGACATATATGTGTTCATGCTCATGTCGCCAATAAAGATCGGTTAGGTTCGTGTAGGTATTATTATTTTGATCTACTAACATAAGTTCATTAGTATGAAATTCCGCAAGTATAGCTAAAATATGGTTAACCCCGAAATCACCACAACTTCGATGCACACCACAACAACACACAAATTATACGCGAATGTGTAGTGAACACATTCGCGTATAATTTCATAAGAATAATCTAGTGGCACTTCCATTAACATGTCCAATGCACTAGATGACCGAGGCAGCTCCAGCAATATCTGCGAACAGCACACACAACAACATCTTGTGTACTGTACACCTGTATTGACGAATAAAGAGATTTGTGTTTGTGAATTTCAGCCCCATGACCCATAGCGTCGCTTTTCGTCGTAACTTTCCTGTGCTACTACTTTGTTTTCGCTTATTGACTTTTTCATGTTACTTGGCTCCGATGGGTAGTAGCATAATATTGCACATAGCCTTCCTCAAAAATTGGGCTATCAAAAGCAATAAGATTTTTTAACTTCTGACTGGTAGTTCCCTACATTATTACAAATAAAGAAACTTTTACTGCTTTATTACTACAGATACAGGCTACACGGTTGCTACGACGTAGCTAGTATGATGACGTCACTGCTCCGACTGCTACGCTGTAAACGTTTCTTATGACACATAGCAAAATATTTTATAAGTAATAGTTTATTTAGATATCTATTATATAAGTAGGAAGCTCTTTAAAGTGCAAACAATTTATAGCATTTCACGAATAAAATATACACGCGTCTATTGTTACCAACACGTAAAGTGTTGCGAACGAATGTAATAGAGGCGTGAATCTTTTGAAAATGTTTCGAAAATCAATAGTAAATTAAATAAAACCGATTTATTTGATCCCGAAATTCACTGTACGTGAGTACCTATAACTCGTGTATATTTATGATTCATAATACATATTCCTTTTTTGTTGTCATGTTTTGACTTTATTGAACTTTTATAGACTTAGTAAAATATTTGCACAGAATGATTAAATCAGTGCAATGTATGAAAATAATATTATAAATAGCCAGGCTGTCGGTATTGTAAAGGATGCATTTTGGAGAGTCTGCGCGGGAATTATACGGCTTAATTCGGCTATCACCGTTCCATCATCGGACGACCCGTCGTATTGCGAGTGTCCACCCTAAAGTAGTTGACACCGCTACGATCCGGAAGAAGCGTTTCGTCTCGTCTTATATACTGTCATAATACATAATTATTATATTTTCTTTTTGTTCTCATGTAAGAGATGACACACACCGTGTATTCACAACTGGTGTAAGAATAACAATTAAAATACCTCCTTCAAAAAGATAAAGATAATAAATACTACATAAGTTTTGACAGCAACTGCCAAAAACAAATGTTCCGAAGGCTACAGTCTCATGTCGCCGATAAACAATGTCAAAAGGAACGGAAATGAGGTATATTCAATAGATTGAAACTGAGATCAGTCTGTGAACATTTTAGAAATAACCCAGAATTGCTCCTCCGATCTTTATTTCAAACCAAAAACGGTTTATTACTGAATGACGTTATTACTTCTGGACTCAATTAACTTAATACTCTACTCATACCGCTGGTGAAACAGTGCACATAAAAAATACATTGTATGGGTACTTTTCCCCAAACATTTTTTTACATCGTTCCGACCATTTAATGCAGAGTGAAACACGTAGACTTTGACAACGAACGGGAGTCTCCTGGATCTAGTCCAAAAATCGTAAAATATATTGGGGTTCTGCGAAGAAGTCCGTCTGACCCACATAAAGAGCAACGAATAATATTGATTTGATATTTATAGACAGTGCGTAAAACAAGTTGTACGGATTATTGTGAGGATCCGGGCTACATATTGATGTAGTTACTTGTGTGTTATATAATCGGTGCAATGATTGTCTTGTTCCAAACATTGCTTTTATTACTATTGCGTTTTGTAAGTCATTGGATTAGCTTTCTAAGTGGAATCTTTATTTTAATGAAACTTAATAGCACGTATACACAGTCGCACAAATAAACTTTCAAGCAGTTAGTGTCATATGAGTCTCAGTAAAAATTGTAATGACTCTCTTAGAGCTCGGCTTCCGTCTTTGGCATGTCTCCAAAGTCGTGGGGACGCACAGTAGCAGTCGGGTGAATGTAGGTTTCGTTATCAAGAACGATTGTCTTGAGTGGCTTTATTTACTACTAGCTTTCCGCCCGCGGCTTCGCCCGCGTGGAGTTCGGTTATATCGCGCTTTTTGGATTTCCCTCGGGAACAACAAATTTTTCCGGGATAAAAGGTAGCCTATGTTCTTTCTCAGGGTCTAAAGATTGTGTGTGCCAAATTTCATCAAAATCGGTTTAGAGGTTTAAGCGGGAAAGCGTAACAGACAGACAGACAGAGTTACTTTCGCATTTATAATATTAGTATGGATTGGATTATTCCTTGGCGTTTAAGACGTAATCGTTATTTCGGTTTTAAAAAACATAACTCAAATTATTCATGACTAAATGCAAGTACTCTACAGAAGAAAATTATCATGTTTAATAAACTTTTAGCATGCTTCGATGTCGCCTTCGGGTTGTGGATGTCAGACGGCAGTCGCTTCACGGAAAATGTCGAAGTTTAGCCATATCAGCAGTTTGACTGGTAAAGCGGACCCCAGACTCCAAAGCTGAAAAGGCTTCGGATGCGACTGGGATTAACGCTGGGATGATGATGAATAAACTTTTAGCACGCAATGTAATGCGGTGACATTTTATGGTCAGATATTAAAAATTTCTACGTCAGGCAGATCTAGTTTTGGGCACGCCACAATAGCGGCGGTAAGTCCTCTCTTTGAGGAGTGGCTAGAGAGGCGCCATGACGCCCTCACCTTCAGCCTGAGTCAGGTCCTCACCGGACACGGTTGTTTCGGGAGGTTCCTGTTCCGTATAAGGCGGGAGGAAACACCAGGGTGTCACCATTGTGTCCTGAGGATACGGTGGAGCATACGGTGGAGGTCTGCCCGGCTTGGGTAGAGTACCGCCGTGTCCTCGTAGGGGCGATCGGCGGCGATCTCTCGCGTCCGACCCTGGCCCAGGCCATGGTCCGGAGCGAGAGGGCATGGCAGACCATCACCTCCTTCTGCGAAGCAGTGATGCTGCAAAGTAGGTATACAATGAATTAGCAGTATCAGTTTATTTAATCTCATTGAGTAAGAAATAAATAAATAACTTAAAAATTTAAAAAACCTCACTGGATAAAAAGCGAACCAAACTACGTACCTACCTAATAAAAATAAAACTGAAAATATTAAAACAAGTTCAACTATGAAGAATAAATATCAAGGTAATTAAATAAAAACCCAATCAGATTTAAAACTCTCCACGCTTCGTTTATTTTTTGCTGCTTCTTGAATAGTTTAGATAAGGTCAACACCTTATCTACGAACTGCATAATGGTTTTAATATTTAAAACTTTTGGTGACTCTGCCAATATTGTTGAAAATGTTGATTATATGGAGAGAGTCACCAATAATTTTAAATAGTCTATTATTAATTATAATATTCTGTTCTTTACGGGAACAAATGAATGTTACCTAAAGTTTTACGCGAAGTAAACTTTACGATATTATGAGCGCGTTATAAACTTTGTGACACTTCAGACCCCTTGAATAAAAAGTCTAAGATCTCTTAGTTTTTGGAGTCGGTTTTAATTTTTTGAGGTGATAACTTTTTTAGCGACGTTGAGCACTTGTTTTGGTGATTCGCGAAATTCGCGTGAGCGTGACCGACCGGACACCGTGATTTTTTTTGTTTTTAACTTTTAGTGTATTCTGTGTTTTTTAATGATTTTAGTTTCCACTCCTGTCGATCAGACTGATTTTTTTTTTGTTTAAATTAGTGCTTGACTGCAATTTCGCTTGATGGTAAACAGTGATGCAATCGTTGATGGTAAAGCATGCTAGTTTATTACTATTTTTGAGGAAAGGAAGTATTTTGTAGATTTAGTACCCAATGGCCTCCTAATACATTGGTACTCCGTGTATTTTCAACGCAGTCTATCCATTACTATTTAACTCCCTTACCGGCTCAAAAATAATGACCCACTTCTCTCAGAAGATGGCTGCTGATGCACGTCATAACCTTCATGGCCGCAATAATATCAGACGTGACACATAATACGAGACAGCTTGAGTAGCTACATGACACGTTCACACACTAGCTTACTCTAGATAGGGCAATCTCTCACTTTCTTACCCGACATTGTACCCAAAGTGAGGCACATCTGCCCAATGTATATTTTCTATACAGCTTTAGCGTCGATTTGTGAGAAGTACGAGCAATTTATCGCTAAGCGCCTGATAATTTATTAGTTTTTTGTATTGTATGTATCTATTGGACATTGTGCTGCCATCCATCAAAGTAATGCTGTGTTTTATTGTTGTAAAGGTATTACGATGAGATGAGTAAGTGGGAAGCGTTTATTCGTCATCACAATTTCAGGCAAAAGTCTTTCACTGCTGGACGTAGGCGTCCCACAAGCACATCTACTTCCATCGGTGGTTAGGTAATTGTTTGCTAAAATTGACAGTCATAACGTTTGTGTCCAAGTAACATATAAACAGTGCCCCTTAACTAAAACATAATGAGAATACATAGCTATGTATATAAGAGGCTCGTGGCTAAATTAATAAAAATAGCCGTACGGTTCGATTTATCAAGGTAAGCTATACTTGGCAGGGTTGGTCTTTGGATGCGTGACCTTCTTCACATACCAAGACCCCTCCGCGCCTCAGAAAGCACGTTAAGCCGTTAGTCTCGGTTTGTCATTCGTAGATCTTTGACAGTTCTTACGGGTAGTCGGAAGTGCGAAAGTCTCTCCACCTGTCTTACCAGAGGGTGTCGTATTACCCAATAACCAGGTTTTGGAGGTCAGATATGCAGTCGTTCTAAGCAAAATACTAGTATTCAGCTGCATCCTGCTCGATTGGAAGCCGATCTCAACATAGTTGGGAAAAGGCTAGGTACCTAGGTGACGACAGCTAAACAGAAAATTGAGATAAGGAAGTAATTTTAACAAATTATAACAGTTGTACTATTAATAACGTCTTGTGAACTATACAAGCCATTATTATGACGTATATTAGGAAAATATAAAGGTTTCTTGCCCCTTTGATTTACGAGTCACGTTATATACGAAACCTTCAGAAGAATTTCAGCTCAGTATAAAATATAGAAGACTCGTAAATGATGGACAACTGCAGCAGATCGTAACAGACCTACTGGGTGTTTTATCCAGTAGGGCGTGGTTCAGGGATACTAACAATCAGTGAGATAACGCACGTCAGCTTGCACAACACAATATGCGATTAAAGATCGCTTTCTATGTAACTTCTAGCAAAGAATATTAGGTTTTCTATATTCATTCTATAAAGCAATGACGGTTGAATGGAACTGAAAATTTAAAGAACATTTTCATTCTTTTCATACAAAATCTTGGAGAGAAAAACAAATATGTCTAACATTTTCCTTTTATCTTCACTCTTCATTTGTGTAAATATGTATTATATTTGTCTTACAAGATTTTCATTTCAACAAAGCTGTAAAAACTTTGTTATCTTTAAACTCATACGAATTGCAATGTCTATCATAATTCTACCAAGTAGGTTGTTTAGCTGTTTTAATTATAATTAAACAGATTTTACTAATGAAATGACGCTCACAATACTGCTGATTAACTAAATGTGCTATATTGTTGGGAATTTGTAAATAATATAAGTGTCGATTATATAATTTTAATTATAAATGTTAGCTTGAGGGCAACCCTAACAAGCTAACACGTTTTATGTCAGTTTCGAACCTTCGGGTCAGCTAGGAATCCGCTTTATGGTGGTCACCAAATGAAACTTTGTTAGGTAACGAGTTCAACCATTCTACGTGTGTTGCCCGTTTTAGAGTACGATCGTATTTCCGTTAACAATAGAAGTAAGCTTGCATCCATTTTATTTAGTCAAAGTCATCAGATGATCTCTCCCGCTTTGGGCGGAGCCTTACATATTTTCACTATAGAGATATGACTAAAGCTACTAAGACTGGCTCTATAAACATTCTTAACGATTGAAGTCATCAAATGTTTATAATTGCACCATGTCTTTGGCTCATTTTGCTTAATTATATCTTACACAGAGGACACGATATTTAATGCTAAACATCAGAGTTATGATGCTTTTACACTGGCTATTTTCTTAATGTAAATAGATCTAATAGTTCTATTAAAAGGAATTCGAAAACATTGTAAATATACATTCATTTTGTAAATAGTTTTACATGGCACGTCTTAGAAGCAAAACTTGGATAATATGTATGGGACAGCTACTGACTGATGGGCCCAATGCGTGTTACATTGGGCCCGCGTGGTAATACAGGGCTTACTCTCTCTAACTGAGAGGAGGCCTATGTCCCAGGAGTGAACAAATTAAAGGTTGATTATGTTAGAAAAATAGTTATACTTCTAGGTTTATTGTGGGTACTTTGTATATGCTTTGATTAAAAGAAGTAAAGATTATCATCCGGTTACAACCTTAATATAGGTACATAGATAAATGTATTCGGGTGCGAATGGATATTGAAAAGGCTTCCCTTGAGAGTCAAACTTATATTTTCCACCTAACATTATACAAAAATAACGTTCACATGTCGGAGCGTCTGGGCAAGGTCATGTCATAAATCAACCTGTCAGACATCTTGACAGGCTGCCACCGTAGCGACATCACCCACTGAAGTCTGTTAGATCGGAGGAGTTATTGTTATAGAAAGTAGTTTAAACGTTTAGTTCATGTAATATTTTATTAATATTTTAAGGTCGCATGCCATTCGTCAGTAAATATGTAATCTATATAAAATCCTTTGAGCACACGAGGTAAGTATTTTGAGTTTTATTAACTTTACAGTTTTGTTCCTAACTTACACTTTACTTAATATTAGAATTATTTTATTCTCAAAGATTGGCAGCTTCACCGTCAAGTTTAAAAGAATTTACAGAGCAAAACGCAATATGACTTTAATCAAACTACAAACAGATTTCAGTAACTATATGATGTATTGAATTTTTTTTTTTTTTTTTATAAGTTATAAACAAGCGCTTGACCGCAATCCCGCCTGATGGTAAGCAGTGATGCGATCATTGATGGTAAAGCGCGCTAGTTTATTAAGAACCTATTCACTCTAGCCTTGAAGACACTCAAATTGTAATGTGACGGAAACACCGTCGCTGGCAAATTGTTCCAGTCCCTCGATGTACGCGGTATAAAAGAGGAAGCGAAACGCTTCGTCCGGGTCGCAGTGGTATCAACAACGTAAGGGTGGAAACTCGCCGTACGACGGGTCGTCCGATGGTGGAACGGTGATGGGGGAATTAAATCATGCAATTCCCTTGCACACTCACCAGAATGCAACCTATAGAAGACCGAAAGGCTGGCTACTCTACGCCTGTGCTCCAGGCTTTGGAGACCGTTTCGAGTTAAGTCTGGGTCGCCAATCAGCCTCTTCGCACGCCTCTCCACTGAATCCAAAGTATCCAGGTGACATTTCGCAGCACCAGCCCAAATGTGGCTGCAGTACTCCACACACGAGCGGACCTGTGCTTTGTACAACATTAGAAGCTGCCCCGGTGTGAAGTACCGCCGGACCTTTGCGATAACGCCAAGTTTTCTAGCAGCCACCCTGGCCTTGGACTCAATGAACCGCCCAAAGTTAAGGTTCGAGGAAATCTCTACTCCCAAAAGCTGAAGGCGGTTGGTGCACTCCAAGGATACATTCTGAAAAGTAGGAGCCAAGGTGAACGGGCTCCTTTTGGCGGTGAAAAGACACGCCTGTGTTTTGGCGGCATTGAATGCTACAAGATTGGCTTTGCCCCATTCGGAGACTGCCTGTAGTGCAGCACTCGTACGCTCGACCATAGCCTCTCTTTCGGACCAGATTGCCTCCTTACTAGCCCGAGCTTCCGGCAGATATCTCTCCACAACTGTGCTGTCATCTGCATACCCATAGATACCGGGCATCAGCAGATCATTAATATGCAGCAGGAACAGAGTTGCAGAGAGAACAGACCCCTGAGGAACACCGGCATTGGTCGACATGGGCTCCGATAAGCATCCGTCGACGACAACTCGGAGGGACCGTTCAGTCAGGAAGTCTTTAACCCAGCCAGTCAGGCCAGCGGAAACGCCGTACGCTGGAAGCTTACTCAAAAGGCCAGCGTGCCATACCCGGTCGAAGGCCTTCGAGACATCAAGGGAGACGGCAATCGCTTCCCCATTTCTCTCGAGGGCCTCGCCCCACAAGTGAGTGGCATACACTAGTAGGTCCCCAGTTGACCGATTGCGCCGAAAACCGTACTGTCGGTCACTGAGGAGATCGTTACCTTCCAGGTAAGCCAAGAGGCGCGAATTCAATACACGCTCCATAATCTTGCAGAGTATGGAGGTTACCGAAATCGGCCGATAGTTGGTAGGATCGGCACGACTACCCTTTTTGGGCACGGGCTGCACGTTGGCAAGCTTCCAGGACTTGGGCACTATACCAGTCCCAAATGAGAGGCGATACAGGCGCGTCAATACAGGAGACAACTCGGGCGCACATGCCTTAAGAACAATCACTGGTATACCATCTGGACCACTAGCCTTATTCACGTCCAGACGACACAGTGCTCTCAGGACCTCCTTGTTCCTAATGCGAACCTCCGGCATTGCAGCTCCGCAATGAGGTAAATTAGGTGGAGTAGCACTGCCAGTATCAAGACGCGAACTATGGGCAAAGAGAGATGCAAAGAGACCTGCTTTCTCTCTCGCCGTATGGGCCAGTGTTCCATCCGGCCTCACCAGCGGAGGCAGTGTGGGTCGACAGAAGTTCGCCTCGACCGATTTGGCAAGGGACCAAAAAGATCTGCTACCGGATGGCTGCGCAGATAGCTTGTTGCCAATATGGGTAATACGGTCGAAGCGAGCCCTCTTAAGCGCCTTTTTGTAGGACTTGGCAGCACGGTTAAAGGCTCTCTTCTTTGAGCTTAGATCCGGAGCTCTGCGGTCACGAGCGTCAACCCAGGTAAGAAATGCCGCGTGCTTATGCTGTTCAGCTTGGACACAATCGGCATTGAACCATGGGCGAGCTGAGCCACCGACGGGCACGTCGCTGAAGGGGATAAAATACTCCATAGCTTGACGCACCACATCGGTTATAGCGTCCGCACAGCTCGACGGATTGCCAGAAGAGAAGCAGACCTGCTGCCAAGGATAAGACGCAAAGAAGTGGCGCATCTCATCCCAATCTGCTGACTTGTATCGCCACAATCTCCGTTCACCACGAGAGTCGTGATCTGGAGGGGAGAAGGATGACACAGACTTCACCAGACAGTGGTCTGAAGTTCCCAACGGTGAGGAAACTGTTACAACACATCTGTCCGGATCAGTGGTCAGCAGAAGGTCCAAACAGTTGGCTGTCTGGCCAACTACATCAGGCACCCTAGTCGCTTGCTCTACCAGCTGGGAAAGGCCCATAGAAAGCGCGAAGTTTCGCGCTTCTCTCCCAGCGTGGTCGGTCCTCTGGTATGGGAAGAGCCAGTCCTGGTGGCAGGCGTTGAAGTCCCCCAGAGCGACGAACTGAGCGTCAGGGTGCCGATGCAGCGCATTGTCAGCAGCCTCACTGAGGTGGTCGAATAACCGAGTTGTCTCCTGATCACCGCTGTGCGATCGGTAGACACAGGTGTAGACAATTTTGTCCACACCAGTGTCAACCATCAGCCATAAGGTCGATAGATGAGGGTCTTCGAGGTGACGGAGACGCCGGCAACAGATGTCATTGCGGACATACACACAGACCCCAGCACGCTGCAGGAAATGATGCTCCAAAGAGTATCCCGGGTAGTTGAGGTATGCCGCATCAGACGGACATCTGATCTGGGTCTCCGTCAAGAAAAGTAGGTGAGGCTTTTCAGTCTCAAGGTGGTGGTGGACTGCATCGATATTGGAGTGCAGACCTCGAATGTTTGAGAGGTGCACTTTAAACGAGAGGACGTGCGCCCGCTGTGCACACCTACTTTTCTTATTTGTACTTTTCATCTTTTGATTTTAAATTGAGTGAATAGGAAGGAAGACGGCAGTTGAGCGAGGTGAAGCAAAGTTAAACCCAACAACACTACCAACGATGCCGCGCCAAAGGGAGGTTGATCTGGAGACTGCGGGGACGCCCGAACCCCCCCAGGGATCGCCATCGGGTCCTCTCGTCCGGTCGCCAATCGGCACGATGGGGCCACCCTGGGATTTTTCGCAGTTGGCGGGGCAGCCTTTCGTGTGTGGCTGGCACACTACTTGGGCCCCCAACTACCTGCGGTCGGCCAGCGGAGCACCGTGCTTCGGATCCCGCTACCCTCCAGGACCAAACTCCCGACACAACAACATTTGGCAAATCGTACCCGGCACACATCGCAACACAACTGCTCAGACCCGTCCTCCGTACGGCTTCATCATGCCGGAACACGACGAATCGCTTGGCGACATGACTTTGTCTGGTGGGTGGTAACTTATGCCGGCGGCTGATGTTGTGGCCTCCCACCTTAAGAATTTTTGAACCAGTATACATCCGAAAGTGAACACACAAGCGAAATACTTTTATTTGTCTTTATTATAATAATGTAGGTATCTTTATTCAATTGATCACATCGATCTTCTTGTAGTTGAAGCCGCTGATTAGTAGTGATGGTCAAGTGAACAGTTTCAAATATAGAATGATTTTTTTTTCTTTTTTGGCTTTACTGGTACATTGGCGTGACTAGCTGGAATATGATAAACTATTGAATTTAATGTTCAGTGTTTTGTTATGTTAGTTACTTTACATGCATAGTCAGATGTTTGTTTTTTTTAACTGAACAGCCAGCTGTGCTGCTGGGGAATTTGTCTTCCCAGGAAAAGAAATAGAAAGTGGCAAAAGGCGGGCGTTTTGGGCGACTGTCATAAGTGCGTATGATATTAAAGTTCAAAAAGTGTTGATTCTTAGCCTAATTGTAATAAATGACCTCTGATTTTGATTTTGGAGTATCTTCGATCGTCATTTTAGTTTCACTCACGATTTTAAACAAGGTAAGGAAATCTGATTCTGTCGCTGGATATTTAAAATGTTTGGTTATTAGAAAAATTGCAGGAAACAGTTATAACATTACAAACGCAGGTTTATTTGCATAAATCCTACTAATAATATAAATTCGAAAGTTAATGAGGACGTATGTACGGATGTTTTAAACTCTTTCACGCAAAAAATACTGGACAGATTTGCATGAAATTTAACACACTAGTGGCTAATAACCGGGACTCGCATATACGATATTTTTATCTCCATATTCTCATGGGATCGATACTAATGTGGGTGAAACCATAGGGCGCCGCTAGTCTATAATATGCATGATTTGTGCGTTTATTTTTGCTGTTTAACTAAAAGTTTCAGAATAACTTTGTCCATTTGTTGTGAAGTCCGGTCATAAACGTTAAGACTGTCAAATATAATTTGCTATAATTGCATTTGGGTTGCCGCTCGTGGTTGTGATCACTACAGAGTAAAAAACAAAGTCGCTTTCTCTGTCTCTAAATCCCTATGTATGCTTAAATCTTTAAAACTACGCAACGGATTTTGTTGTGATTTTTTTAATAAATAGAGTGATTGAAGAGGAAGGTTTATATGTATAATAACATCCATTTAATTTTTAATAAATACTGCTATTTTTAAGTTTTCTAATGTAATGTCGTATTTAATGTTTTCCCGCTTACATTGCAAACGCAGGCTGAACCCTACGAGACATATAAAAAAAAATGTACTAAGTATTGTACAAATGTACACGTTGAAAACGTCTACAGATACCTCCGCGATGGTATAAATGTCTATTTCTTATGGATATCCCACATTTTTTATTGTCATTTACTAATTATATCTAAAATGGTATGTTATTTATCAACAATCATATTACAAATAATTGCTATTTCGAGGCGATTTTAAGTGAGGCCTTTAGATGATTCACCATCCAAAAAACAGTGGACCCTAACACATTTGGGAAAAGGCTAGATGATAATGATTTAGTTTTTTCTAGATTCTTCTCAAAGGTGTTATCGCATTATACTCGTACAATGGCTATATTTCGTTTACTAAAGATGTTTAAAATTGATTGAAATATAATCACAATTTATCGCGGCTGTGAAAAGATGGTTGCAGTTAGATACCAAATTCTACTACTGGCAACTTTACTACAGATACTTCATTAGTATTTTTCTAGAAATTACCACCAGTTTTATGTTACCAACGTTTATTCGATAAACGAGCTCAGTTAATATTATGGCAGTACTCGATATAAACTTATTTCTGTTTGTTAAAGTTTGATATTTATGTGTAAAGTTTTTAATTTGTGCGTCTATACTTTCTATCTGATTTTTAATTGTTGCTTGTATGTTTATTTTAGGTGTATTATGTGTCTTTTAGTCTGTACTTTCTTATTCTAGTACTTTAATTTTTATTTCGTACTTTTACTTAACTTAGTTGTCTCTTTAATGATTTCGTTAAATTTGTTAAAATCTTACATTACACGCATTGTTTATAATACGAAGTGGGTCAGCAGAATTTTCATGGTTCAGTTAAAATTAATGCTACGTTTTATATCTAAGTAATTTTCAACTTCTATCTCCTCAATATCACTTTGAATTAACCTTAAAACCCAACTCCATTAACAGATAATGAGTATCATCAACTTGTTTTTTGTTCAAGTCTTTTGAAAGCCCTTTTATCTCTTCTTGAAAACTTTCATCTAAAAAAACAGTTTTAAGTCGGTTCCGAAGTTTGAATTTCACATAAATCATCTGTGTTGCAAAAGTGTTAAATCGTAACACTTTTATAACCTCTTGGTCCCAATTACTAGTTGGTATTTGTCCAGCTCGGGACGAAATTTGTTGTAATTTTAAGACACTTTGTGTTTTTTAACCGACTTCAAAAAGGAGGAGGTTACTCAATTCGACCGTATATATGCTTTTTTTTTTTTTTTTTTGAGTACGTGTCTATAATTTGGAATTCCGTTCGAGTGAAATTTTATTCTTAAATAAATCTTCGTGGCATGATTATAAGTTATTCTTATAAAAGATATACGTATATATTGGTACTACGGTAAAATAATATCTAAAACATCAAACAAACAGAAAAAAAACATCAAAAAAACAGTTTCAATTTGATAACGGTAGGAATAATGTTTGGTACAGTAATTGTACTGTACCAAACATTATTCCTACCGTTATCAAATTGAAACTGTTTTTTTACATTACATTTTTTTCTTTTTTTTATAGTTATAAACTAGTGCTTGACTGTAATCCCGCCTGATGGTAAGTAGTGATGCAATCGTTGATGGTAAAGCGCACTAGCTTATTAAGCCTATTCACTCAAAAAAACTGAGCGAATAGGAAGGAAGACGGACTTTTTATTAGCTTCACTTGTATATTTGCTTGCTTGCTTGTTTGCTTGCTTGCTTGTTTGTTTGCTTGTTGCTTGTTTATTTCTTTGTCCGTCTCTAACTCTTTGGACTACGAGTGAGCGGCTCATTACTGTAAAATGTCCCACCGTTCTCAATACGTTCGTTCGTTTTTTTTTTAAAAAAAAGAATGTCGAACTAAAAAGTAGAAAATAAATATAGTTTAAAAAACTAAAAAAAACATGCTTTTAAAAAATATCAAACTAAAAGTTAAAAGTAATTTTAAAAAAGCGTGAGGCGCTTAATATACAAAAATTATGGCACAAAGCGTCTCACGCTTTTTTTAAATTATTTTTAATCTTTTAGTTTCATATTTTTTAAAAGCATGTTTTTTGGTTTTTTAAACTATATTTTTTTCTTTCTTTATTTAGTTTAGGGACATTTACACGACTGTGTATGCCAGTCCCGGTTACTAAACTTTGAATTTGTAAACAATACAATATAAATACCTTTCCTCGTTCCTATTAGAATTGTTATAAGTTATTTGTAACTAGCTGCGCCCCGCGGTTTCAGTCGCGCTTAAGTTTCGATCCCGTGAGAATATCGCGATAAAAAGCACATAGCAACTTTGCGATGCTCATGTTATATAATTACATCAGCTACCTGCCAATAAAAGTCCCGTCAAAATCGGTCCCATCATTTCAGAGACTAGCCGGAACAAACAGACAGAGAAAACATGTAAAAAAATGGTTTTGGTATAAACCAAAATAACATTTTTACATACATTTACAAAAGGTTTTTTTCAATATTACAAATATACACTCAAGTTTTATTTATATGTATAGATACGAATGAACAGTAGCAATCTATGGGACATAATAGATAATTCGGAATAAAGTTTTAGTAGGATTTATGTTCAGTAATGCCTCCTGATTTACTTACTTAAGTAAAAGGACAACTTCAGTCAAAGTTCCCCTTTTTATTGAATGACATTAATAAACCAAAACTTTCACTTTGCTGCGCATTTAGTTAAAATGATTATTACGAAAACAATAATTGTATAATTTTTATTGAATATTGAAGGAATATATAATTATACAGAATCTGTCAGGTATCTTCAGTACATTATTCTTTGCTCTAATGATAACCTAATCTATAGCCGCTTTTGTTCGACTTCTCTATTTAAAATAATTAGGTTTTCTTTTTTCCTCAGTAAATAGGCTTTCTTCTACTCAGCATCAATGGATTCAGTAAATTTAAAGTAAAGTCTACTAGTTTAGCTCCAATACTGCAGTGTGGTAAAATAAACAGTACACCAAAGTCTCGCCGCGAAGCGTTTCGTCGTGTTTGGCATGATGTCCGGTGAAGCCGTACAGAGGACGGTTCTGAGCAGTTGTGTTGCGATTCGATGCCTGCGGTTACGATGCACCAAATGTTCTTATGCCGGGAGTTAGATCGTGGAGGGCTTTTTTTTTTCATGGGACAAAACCCGCCACACTGTTCCCAACCCACTGCAACTCCTGAAAGCCAGAATCAACAGTGGAGACCGCCAGAAAAATGCAGAGCAATGAAGCTCGACGAGTCCTGGAGACACGATTCAACTGTCTTGGGTCCTGCAACGAAATTAATCAGAAAAGAATAGCGGAGGAGTAAGAAAAAAAGATATTTTTTCCGCTTCCCTCCATAACAAGCAGGAAAAAGAACAGAACTAGGCCAATCGGCACAAAGGGACATTATTGCAATTGGGAGAAGCCCAGATTGCCAAGCACCACGGAATAAAATTTAATTAAGTTAATGGGTCCTAAGTAGGTAAGTGCTGTTATAATTGATTCCAATAATAGGTATGGCAAAAGCGCCTGAACGCACGGAAATTGGTTCTAGTTTCTACAAGGTCCGTATAATAAACAACTCCGGATGTAACTTGTACACTATCCAACATAATATTGCGTTCATTCTGCCAAAGAATACACTCCCACAAGATGTGATGTGCGGACTGTTCAAATTCGCAGTTCGATGTAGAACACTGACACAAAGGCGAAGGAACAAGTTTAAAAGAATATAGTTTACTTTTAAAGTTGCCATGACCTGTGATAAATTGGGCAACGCAGGGGTCAACCTCCAGCAATGTCCTAGCCAGCCGATCGCCAACGGATGGAAAGAACAGATAGAGGTGCCCTTGAGGGAATTATCCCACCTACTGTGCCATTCGGATAAGAGGTCCTCCCAGACGTCAGTCTGAGGTTTAAATAATCTAGAAATTCTATTGAGGTCGCGTTGTGTAACAAAGTTAGTGTCCATGGCCTCCCCCCTAGCGGAGTAGTACATTGAAGCACGTCGCTGTACTTGAAGATCGACTGGAAGTACACCTGCCAGTACGGGTAAGGCTTCAGTACTGACTGTTCTATACGCCTTGCATAAAAATATCAATGCCAAACGTTGGCTTTGAAGCAGTTTACGTCGCGCCGCCCCTACGCCGGCCCTATGGGCCCAAACAGGTGCACCGTAGCACATACATCCTAAGTAGGTAGCTCCATAAATAGTTTTTAAAGTTAGGAATGATAATCCCCAAGTTGCGTTGGATATTCTTTTGTTCGTGGAGGGCCTCCAGATCAATCTCCCTCTGGCGCAACATCGTTGGTCGTGTTGTTGAGTTTAAGATTGCATCACCTCGCTCATCTGCCTTCTTTCTTCCTATTCACGAAGTTTTTTAGGTGAATAGGCTTAATAAACTAGCGCGCTTCACTATCAACGATTGCATCACTGCTTACCATCAGGCAGGATTGTAATCAAGTATTAGTTTATAATTATTAAAAAAAAAAACCATTGCCAACATCAAAGGTGAGCGGTGCTATGGAGCGTTTTCTAATCGTCAATTTATAACTTACACGTACTTGAAAATAATGTTATAGTAGTTTTTGTGAAAAGAGCTCTTATCAAAAACTTAAAAGGAACCTCTTCTTAATTCAATCATGCCCTCATTTTAACATTTTATGTTTGACAAAAGTTTTGCTTCGTTTATATTGAAGGGTTTAGAGTAGATAAAAGTTCAGACATACGCAGTTATATCACGCGGATTATTGAAACTACACGTAGGGGTACGGACGAGGAGACCTTTACAAACCATTCAAAGTTCAGTAGTTTGACCCAAACGTGGTAACAAAGTTACGTAGGGAAGAAGAGAAATGTTTGTCAAAAGCGTTTTCTTTAGGAACTTAGTTTTGATTCCTTAATACCTTTGCTTTTAGCATAAATATGGTTACATTTGTAACTAACGTAAAGAATTTTAAGTAGATATCAGACGATCTGTGTGCCTGTGTAAACACACAGGCACACAGATCGTCTGATATCTACTTAAAATTCTTTCACACAGATTTTTCTTTCTTTTTTTTCTTTTTACATTCTTTGGACGATGATACCAACCAAACACAAACGTGTTTGGTTGGTATCATCGTCCAAAGAATGTACCGTGTAAACTTCCAACAAGGGGGCCTATCACTGACATTTAGAGATATAAGTTTCGGTCCAATAGGAACTTCGGGAAAAAAGTATCCTTTGTGTTGTATTTCAGGGTATAAACTATTGGCGAGCTAAATTTCATGCAATTGCAATCAGAAGTTTTTGCATAAAAAAGTAACAATCATTCATCGATTCTATATTATGCATAAAATAAAAAAAATGCATGCATTTTTATATCAAACAAACTGTAAAAAATACGTTATATAGCTAAAGATAATGTTTACAAGTACAAGTTAAAATCTAAAATTTAGACCATGAATTTTAACCGCCGTCAAAATAAGGTATTGTTATTACACTATTATTATGTTACAACACAAAGGACAAGGTCAAGGTGAATTTTGACAACCTCTTCCTGAGCTGGGTTAATTAAATTTCGAAGTTCTCCAACGGCATTTGACTCTGATTTAGTATGAAAGTAATTAATTTAATACAGAGATAAAATAATTCTGTGTAATATAAGTACTTTTATTCCAGGAATATTTTAACATCTGACAGTTTAAGTATAGAAACACTAATTAAATTTAATGTCTATTCTCAGTACTAATCTATGTATTATATCAAATTTAGTTAAAATGTCCCTTAGACATAGGTACACATTTTTTCCTAGTAACTTAAGATTTCATTAGCCAAAAGCTGCTTTTTGAACACAAACTTATGTTGACATCCACTAGGTCCTCCACTAGTTTCCAAAAATGAAAGAAGTGTCTTTACAAAGGATAATGGAATCCTAAACATACTGTTATCTCCTATTTATAAATAGAAAGTCACAGAAGCTATTTACAAGTGACACATCATTTTCCAAAAAGTTTCTATTTTCAGTGCCATCATTAGTATACTAACAATAAATTTCAATAAAGAAAATAGTTTCACAATAGAAAAGTCAGTGTGTGTTTTTGAAATTTTATCGAATACATTTTTCTCATTTCAAGTGACTTAACTCGAAGATAAAAATCCATAGTATAATGTGTGTTATTCAAATTTCTCGTCCATCACATACATTTTCCGTATACTTGAGCATCTTATTTGAGTGGGTCCGACCCTTATTTGAATAATTTCCATTAGCCCACGGTTTAGGTCATCATCGCCGTCATTCACTGAGTTCTGTTTGTTTAGGACTAGGCTCCTGTTTCACATACGTTTTAGGAGGGTTGGAAAAGTATATTCTTCTTTGACCTAAAAGTAGTGATCGATCAATGATTAAATATTTTTGCCTGAAAGAATAACAAACATCCATCCTTACATTGTCACAAACTTTCGCACTTATAATATTACTAGCTTTCCGCCCGCATGGAATTCGGTTATATCGCGCTTTTTAGATTACAGTTGCATCCCAACTACCGCTCATTTAGGAAATTCAATATTTTCTTCATTTGTAAAATAACATCCTGTAAACGTCCGAACTCCGGCCGGGTCGGTGTCAGGGTCGGTGTCGATGTCCAGGTCCTTGAAAAGTGCGACATTAAGCGTGATGTTTTAAGCTGTCGTATTATTAGTCTTTACTTTATAATTTTTTAAGAGGTTTAAATGATCTTATAATATTTGAAGCCTGTGTATACCATCGATCACTGAAAAATAACTCAAGCTTTAAACTGAGAATTCTCCGTTTTACCCTAAACGTACTCTATGTATCTTGAACGGTTTTATTAATTCTTACCAAAATTATAAATATGGGTGAGTTTCTTTGTTCCACATTCACGCAAAAAAAAACAAGTTTGGATGAAATTTGGTACAAAGATAAATAATAACCAGGAATACCACATAGGATACTTTTTATCCTGATATTTTTATGGGATCGTACCTTACGCTGGTGAAACCGCAGCTAGTACCTTTATAAAGAAGTTTTAAAAAAATATTTTAAAATGAATATTGTATTGTGCGAAATATGTAATCAACAACAAGAAAACAGGAAAGTAGAATGGAAAATTGTATTTCCAAGTAAAATGGGCTTTGATATTAATTATTCCAATTTGTTTCATTCATATTTAATAGGCTTCTCTTGTTTCATATGTAATGAATGAACGTTAATTTTCCTGAATTTTGCTCTATAGAGTTTTATTTGCTCTCCATCTCATACATTATCAAGCAACTGTAAGTAGCTTCAATCGTCGAGTCTGGTTAATTAATTAGATCTTGCCTCTTCGTCTTTCCTACACTTTCCTCAATTACACGGAACTCTGTAAATCGACCTACACCCTCGTGGCTCAGTGGCTTCACTAATCAAAGTGGAAGGAGTGCGTAATCATGCTATATCGATAAAGCAGTGCGGTTTTCGTTTGTTTGGTTGACGTTTATAATATTAACGCCAGGGCGAAGTTCAATGGATGCCTAACTTAATTATAGTAAGTGAACGTGCAAAAGTCAACTTTAAAGTCATGTGAGTAGTAAATTCGGCTCGTGGCTAAATAATAACAACCGCATAGACCGATTAATCAGGTTAGGCTACGCTTACCGCGGTTGTTCTGTGGATGACTTAAGTTCCTGTGTCCCTAAGACAGGACAGAGGTCTTACACAATGTACCGAAATCCCATTCGGTCTTGAGCTTCGTGTTTTATTTTGCTCCAGGTCTTCCCTATGTTCTTCGCTTCTACGATGACCGTTCGCCGCCAGGTCTGCTTAGGGCGGTCACGTTTACGCTTTCTTTGGAATTCCAATCTAGGGTTTGCCTTGGTATATGCTTAGGATCCCGTCGGAGTGTGAATATGATCCTAGTGATTACAATCCGCTCGCTCGTTTCTCAGTTATTGTTCTGTGGATGGGTATTTTTAAATGCCGAAAACCCTCCGTTTCTCGAAAAGCACGAAAACCTGTTGATCCTGACTGTCATTGATAAACATTTGACAGTCGTTAGGGGTCATCAGAAGACTGAAAGTCTGACCATCAGTCTTACCAGGCCGGGGTGTTGTATTACCCACTAACTGGTTGTGGAGTTCAGATAGGCATTCACTCCATTTTTTTTTTATTATTGTTTATAAACCAGCGCTTGACCGCAATCCCGCCTGATGGTAAGCAGCGATGCGATCGTTGATGGTAAAGCGTGCTAGTTTATTAAGAGCCTATTCACTCTAGCCTTGAAGACACTTAAATTGTAGTCCGACGAAAACACCGCCGCCGGTAAGTTGTTCCAGTCCCTTGATGTACGCGGTATAAAGGAGGAGGCGAAACGCTTCGTCGGGATCGTAGTAGTGTTAACAACGTAAGGGTGGAAACTCGCCGTACGACGGGTCGTCCGATGGTGGAACGGTGCTGGGGGAATTAAATCATGCAATTCCCTCGCACACTCCTCAAAATGCATCCTTTAGAACACCGAAAGGCTGGCTACTCTACGCCTGTGCTCTAGGCTTTGGAGACCGTCTCGAGTTAAATCAGGGTCACCAATTAGCCTCATCGCACGCCTCTCCACTGAATCCAAAGTAGCCAGATGACATTTCGAAGCACCAGGCCAAATGTGGCTGCAGTACTCTACACACGAACGGACCTGTGCTTTGTACAACATTAGAAGCTGCCCCGGTGTGAAGTTTTTATTATTCCTCAGCCTATAGATGTCCACTGCTGGACAAAGGCCTCCCCCAAGGCTTTCCACGCTGACCGGTCTTGTGCTGCCCGCATCCATCTGCTTCCCGCGACCTTCACCAGGTCATCGGTCCACCTTGTTGGGGGCCTCCCTACGCTGCGTCTTCCAGTACGTAGCCGCCACTCCAGAATCTTACTGCCCTGCCCACTGCCACTTAAGTTTAGCGACTCGCAGAGCTATGTCGGTGACTTTGGTTCTACTGCGGATCTCCTCATTTCTGATTCAATCACTCAGTGAAACTCTGAGCATAGCTCTTTCCATTGTCCTTTGTGTGACTCTGAGCCTTCGTATGAGGCCCATTGTGAGCGACCACGTTTCAGTTCCGTAAGTCATCACTGGCAACACACACTGGTCAAAGACTTTAGTCTTGAGACACTGTGGTATCTTGGACAACGAGAAGATGTAGCGTAGCTTCCCGAACGCTGCCCAACCGATAAAAATTAATTTCACTCCATATAAAATACTGGCTGAAAACCGACCCCGACATAGTTGGGGAAAGGCTAGGCAGGATGGTCGATGAAGTGATGAGAAGGTAGGATGATCTGAGAAGTAAACTTAAGTAGTTCAATGAAAATGTGTAAGTAAAGTAAAGTACCAAATAAATTAATCAGTGGAAAAAGGTACCTAAGTTCAAACTAATGACTCCTGCCAATTGAACTATAAGACGCTTAACACACGGCACTGCGCACCGCCACGGTAGGCGGTGAAGTGGATCTCATGTCGCATTGACCTATACTAAATCCGTAGATACCTAGCACACATATACCGGCCGACCCTGCGGTCGAGCGGTACTCTTGCCGCCACCGCTCCTCGTTTTTAGGGCCCTAGTTTTTATTAGAAACAATATACGATGCTTGTTTCTGGTAACAAGCTTTAATGAAGAAGGTTATTTAGGGACTGTGAAAGTTCTGTTCTGTATTCAACCTGAAACCTTTATCAAACTCAATTAATAAGTTTATCAAAGTGTTGTTTAATTGAAGGTTAGAATAAATTACTGAAATTGGAGTTCTACTCTGCATTATACAATTATTTAAGTTATTTCATTAAATTAAAAACAAGTTGTTTTGTTTTTGGCTTGGCAAAAATGACAAGAATTACAGTTAAGGCTAAAAGTACCAAGTTCAGTTTTAATAAAGTTTAAAGCTGCTCATCAGTAATCCTAGGTGTATTTGATGTACCAAACTAATATTGATGCAAAGTTCGTTTAAATAGTTTAACTTTGCAAGCGGACTTTGCCTTATCCTCATCAATCAGGACTACTACAGAGGTAGTGTGAACCTGAAATAAGCTGCATTGAATCATCATTATTGGTGATTGATCGTTTCTTTGAGAAATTTCATGATCCCTCGACGCACAGATAAGAAGAAATATGTTCCAAATATTGACAAGAAGATCGATGTCTATTTTGCGGTAAACATTTTAATAGATGACGGTAGTCTGACTTGTAGCATTTTATATATATTATTATACTAGAGCCGCCAGCGACTTCGTTCGCATGGAATTAATTATGCTCCGCTCCTATCGGTCGTAGCGTGATGTTATATAGCCTAAAGCCTTCCTGGATTAATGGGCTATCCAACGCAAAAAGAATTTTTCAAATCGGACCAGTAGTTCCTGAGATTAGCGCGCACAAACAAACAAACAAATAAACAAACAAACAAACTCTTCAGCTTTATATATTAGTAAGTAGTAGATTTAAGGAGTTGATTATCCTTTTAGTCATATAATGACATGGGAAACACGGTGTAAAGTTCACTTATCCTCCATAGAATAGAATAGAGAATATCCCGACAAGACGGGTGTTTGATCTGGCTTGCAACTACGTAACGATTGATGTTGGAAAGTTGTATATGTGAAGTTGTATTTGTTAATTGCGTGATAGACTCTGCTTGCATTACAGGGTTTCGTGAGCCATCAGAATGATATGTTATGTATGTGGCGATGTAGATACCGCTGCGGTCAGGTTAATTCGATTCATTTACATAACTACCAGCGAGTGATGCTCAATTGCTGATCGTAACAATGAAAATTGATAGGATTCTGTTTACTGCAGTACATTGTTTTGTAAACAAAACTCTTTCGAATGAAACTCGAAATATACAGTATGTTAACTAACAGAGGGTGTTCCCGTTAACCCGAAGTAGTATAGCATACATACATGCTAAAAAAAATATTTCCATTCGAAAACAAAATGTTTTAAAATTTTTTCCAATAAGAAAATATGCAATAAAAATTTTAAATTGACATGTAAAAGAAACACACTGTACACGCGAACATGAAAGACGGCAACGTCGCAATTTATTTATACATGACGACTACTATTTTGATTTAAAACAGGAGGTTTCAAATTTATTTCCAATTAGATTTTTTTTTTTCGGATTTTTTTATGCTTATTTTTCTATGCAGATATTTTTATTTTAATCTATTAATGATATATATTAACGAGTTTAAGGGAACGCCCTCTGTTATTTAACATACTGTATAAGAGTAGTGAAAGTGTTTGAAGAGTAGTGGAAGTTCTTTAAAATAGCCCACACTAGAAATTACTCCTGCACCGTGGGTGCGCTTAATAATAAATAAACTCATATATTCAAACAACTAGACCCGGAACAATTATCTACATACAATACACATATGCGTTCCGTGCGGGATCCGAATCCTCGACACACAGCGAACCAGTCAATTGCCTCTGCGCTAACCGTGTTATCATATTTTCTAAATTTCTTTACTTAATGAATGTGACGCTTCTCACACTTAATTAAAAACATACAATTATAATTTCATCGTGGATATTGCTTTTCACCCACCCAAATACAAAGTGGAGGATCATCAGCTCTATGCAGATTTCTAATTGAGTTTAGTACTACCTGTGTAAATAATTATAATTAAAACAATATCTTCTCTGAAACCTAATATTTTTAATTTTAATCAAATATTTTTGTAATGAACAATTTTTAGTAGTTTCTTCGTTAATAAAGATAAGAGAATAAAAATCCGATCAAAAGAAAATTTACTTCGAAGTTGGTACTTTTATTATTGCAACACCTTTTAACGGAGGAAGTTCTCAATTTCACGAGTATATAAATATATACCCAGCCGCATACCTTTTTTGATATTAGGGCATTTTTTTTTAAACTTTTTCTGTTTAAAATAAAAAAAAAAAACAAACGTTGCAGTGAACATTGGTTACATTTAATACTGTTAGACATGTTGTTCCAGCTTATTTAACGTTTGTGGAGGCATTTGCAAAAAATTCAATTAGTTACAAGGCATCACATATACCAGACTTTCATATAACAAACCGGCGTATGCAATTTATGCCTTACCAAAATGTTTTCTTGTCGAAATGTCTTCTTATTAACGAATACTTATGTCTTCTTGTACAATATATTCGCTGTTAGTCAAAATAACCAATAAACCACAATGTGGCTCATACCAAACCGCCGATTATGAGATTAATGTTGAGCATATGTCGTTAGTGTTATTGCTAAGTGTCCTATTCAAGGGTAACTACAAGAAATAGTACTGTGAGAATTACTATTAATATTGACGTTCAGGAAGTGCTGATTCTCAGCCAGTTAGTTTGACTAAATGACATTTGATTTTGATAGGAAATGAATTTAAAAGACTGCAGAATAATATAAAAAAAAACTAACCTCCTCTAACGCTGATAATTTGAACTTTGACAAATTACAACAAAGAACGGAAGCATCGACGTTCCCTTATTACAAAACCTTTTGGAGTATTTATAGAAAATCACGTTTTGATGGATGTAATCATAATATTAACTCTGGCCTCATTGATATTACCGAGAATTTTATGCTTTTTAAACATTATTAAATAATTTTCCTGGTAGCAAAAAATTAAGAAGAGCAAAAATAAACAGGCAAATGTGCCTAGTTATTCTAAATATATAGCTATAGTTATCAAATGTGCATAGTTAGTTACCAAAGAAGTTTTCAGTTCAAAAAATTGTTATATGTTATGTTATGTAAAAATCATATTATATAACATAGTTTACTATAAAATTAATGCCTAGAATATTATCCAACGATTAAAAAACTCATGAACGTCAGGTAATAATTTCTAAAGATTGATGGCTAAGGTCAATGAATTGGATTAAAGCATTTTAAAAATACGGAAGGACATTTATCAGTAAGTAGACAGTTAAAGTAACCCAAGTGACATCTTATTAATGACTTCATTTTAGTCTCTGTCCTTTTCCTATTGATTTTTCCACAAAAGAAATGATTATTTTTCTTTTGGGAACGCTCAGTTAGATTATCATATAAATAAATAATGGAAGTCATAGCGGCATGACGGCAGTAGATATCTTATTCGAAAATATGTGATACATTAAACTAGTATTGTTTTTTGTTCTTGGCTTGGAATGTGGCGGCTGCTTAGTATCACACTCCTCAGTGTCGCCGCAAAATACGCGCATGCGCAGCAGCGCGACAGAGACCACCAGCGACCACAAACCTGCGGCGGACACTTGAAGGCACCCGTCGGCCAAACACGACACCAAACTTCCCTAACCCATTCCCTGTCCCGATAAAGTATAAATGGCTAATAAAACACGACATCGTGAATGGGATTATATCGATACCTATACTTTACTCAGCAATACACTACCAGCGGGTTAACGTTGACGAGTCTTACAAGTTCGGTGAGAGGAGAGCGCTCACCGTCACCGACGACGACCTAATTTAGAAGACAGGATAAAAGGATTGAATCCAAATTAGTATTTTTAGCATTACGTAGAATCAGACTTGTACATTAAGGGTGCTTGAGCGTTTCTTTACAAATAAAAGGCACTTAGAAATTGCCTTTTTTTCCAAAAAAATATCGTGAGCCTGGTCATAATGATTCATTTATGACTATCATCAGTAATTTATGATTATCATCAGTTCGCTTTTGGATTGCCAAAGAGTCCTTTGAAAATGTATAAGTGACGAAGATTGGTTATAAGAGATAGCATTATTAGGTGAATGGAGATTTTTGAATCTGAGAAGTTGTGTTTTACAGTCTATTTCAACTTTTCTAAAATTTTCTATAGTCGAAAAATTTCTAGGGTCGGGGGAAAATGACCTACTGAAATGAATGAAAATAAGTATGCTATATCGACGCTTGAAAGGCAATCATCTAAGCGACAAAAATTATAAATTGAGTTATATACACCAAACGACGCAGAAAAATCTGGCGGTTCGAATGGTGTATATAACTCAATTTACGAATTTTTATGGCTTAGATATGATTGCCTTTCAAGCGTCGATATGTATAATTTGAGTTGCAGTGTAAGCTGGTATCATTTCGCTGCAGAACCAATAAAAAGCAGAACTGGAAATCCAATCATCATCATCATCATCTCAGCGTTAATTCCAGTCGCATCCGAATCTTTTTCAGCTTTGGAACCTGGGGTCCGCTTTACCAGTCTAACTGCTGATTTTGGCTAAACTTCGATGTTTTCCGTGAAGCGACTGCCGTCCAGGGCCGCGCCGACCCCCGGCTGCGCCTGTGTGCGGAATTATGAAGCGCCTCTTTTTAACCGACTTCTAAAAAAGGAGGAGGTTATCAATTCGTCGAAATATTTTATTTTTTATGTATGTTCCCCGATTAATCGATGACGCCGGGACCGATTTGCAAAATTCTTTTTTTGCTTTGAATGGGTATACTATCCAGTTAGTCCCATAGTCACCGGCCACCGCCCATTTGTCCGTTTAGTCCAAATGATCCCAACTAGTCGCAATCATTTGAAAAAAATGTGTTTGCCGATTAGGGGGCAGGTATATTCATTTTTACCCGACTACGGCAAAGCAAAAGGAGGGTTATGATTTTGACAGGCTATGTATGTATGTATGTATGTATGTATGTATGTATGTATGTATGTTCATCTGTTCCCTCGTAACTTCTAAACTACTTATCAGAATTCGACAAATGACATATCGTTAGAAGCGTCTTAATTGTCCGCTGGTTATAGGCTATATGGGGTTTCACAAAATCTACTGTGGCGCCCTCTAGCGGACAAAACATACAGAGTAAAAATATAAAGTTAAGATAAATGTGCCGTGTTTGGTATCATTTGAAAGCGCTTTACTTGTACATTTTGAATATATATATATTGCTAGCATTTGCTTGTGACTTTACCTGTATTCATGGGCTGGTTGCATATAATTCACATCTTTTCGTTCATAGCTTCTTTACTACAGTATCAGAATAAGACCACTGCAGTACCATTAGAAGGGCCTTGATATTATGTTAGTTATGAGCTATAAAGCTTGTCCCCAAATTTAGTATTGCGCCCTCTAGCGGACAAAAGTTCTATGTTAATATAAAATTAAAATAAATATACCATGTTTGGTATCACGTGAAAGAGCTTCACGAGTACTTTATGCTTGTACATAATTACAAGAATGCTTTAATGATGTTAAATATGAGCGATAAGAGTAAAGCGCGGATCACGGGAACTCTGAATCGCTTTATGCAATGTAGAGCAGTGTGAACATTAATAGAATATGTAATACACTAATGAAAACGACATAAGCTGGGAGTAACTACACTCGGTGAAGGCGGAAACAGTTTGATAACTGGCTAAAACTCCCATAAAAATGTCCTCTGCACTATATGCCTTCGGGCTTATATTGTTACTAGCTTTCTGCCCGCGGCTTCGCCCGCGTGGATTTCGGTTATATCGCACTTTTTAGATTTCCCTCGGGAACATCAAATTTTTCCGGGATAAAAGGTATCCTATGTTCTTTCTCAGGGTCTAAAGATTGTCTGTGCCAAATTTCATCAAAATCGGTTGAGAGGTTTAAGCGGGAAAGCGTAACAGACAGACAGACAGACAGACAGAGTTACTTTCGCATTTATAATATTAGTATGGATATGTGCGTGTAGATGTAATATGTCAAGTACCTAGTTTTTAGTTCATCATTAGTGGTTCCAGAATTAGGAAGAACGACATCTACCAATACACCAATTTTATCACGTATAGCATTTTGGATACGTTTTTTTCTTTCCTGTACTGCAAGCCCTTCTTGTGAAGATTGCTTGATACGCCATTTTTTCACTTCACATTTGTACCCGAGTTTGAGGAGAAACTCCAAAACTCGGATCCAGGCGTGTAGAGGATTGATACCATGCGTCAATGTATCTGAGTCCACTGTTTTCGAAAATACAATTTCTAAGTTATTAAATTGTGTTGCTGTAAGTGCACAATATGGACAACGCATTTGCGATGGCGTATCAAGTATCGTATTAAGTACTTTACCGTCAATTGCCGCTAAATATAAATTGCAGGTAGCGTTGATTTGCTGCCCACTCGGTAATTTATAATAGAAAGGAGTAAGGTGGTCGATTTCTTGGTTAACTCTGTCTTTTTCGGATAAAATCAGTTCTTTAGATTCTTTTTTATAAATTATTCGCAATGGGCGGCAAGATCTGTAAGACTGAGCTGCAATATTTGTCCACAATAATACCTTGTCATTTTGGGTGCTTTGATGGTAAATTCTTAAGGGTACAAAAGTTGTAGCAAAAATACTGCTTTCGTTTTCACCTTGATCCTCAAAAGCTTGTTTGTACAAAGCTTGCCCCGAACTACCATCAAAACCCCAAACCCCTTCAAAGACACAGTCTAAAATATTGGTTCCTATTTTGTTGCAGTATTGTGAGAAAACTTCATCTTGCAATTGCACAATGCGGTCAAAAGTGTGCTGCAGAAGTGATTGTAAAGGAACAACCGCTTCTCGTTCTGTAATGTGAACGCATTCTGGGTAACAGTTTTGTTTGGCTTTCAAAATTTTGTAATAAGGTGGGTATGCCGGAAAACCCCGCTGCTGCAAATCTAGGTGAATAAAATTATATGTCTCAACAGTCATGTTTCTGTCAATTAATATTGCTAGCGCTTCTTCTGCTGTGTAAGGTTTTGTAGTTGTTGACATTTTGTTAGCTATTTCCGTGATAGTGTCATTCGATTGTAAGCACGACTCAATCACATTTGTAAATACCGTTGATGTTTGATGTGAGACTTGCTCTCCACCAATGTGCAAGGTATTTACAAAGGCTTTTATTCTTTTCTGTAGAGGCTCACATTGCAGTGTAGACTCTAATCTTTGGCGACTACGGATTTGCTGTCGTTTGCTAAGTTTCCTAAAACTATGATCGTCAGTGTGTTCAGGTGGAGCGCTAATGTAGCCGCTAATGAAAGTTTCACTGAGCCACTTGCCATGTTTTTTCAAAAAATTTGTCATGTTCTTACATTTTTTATATTTGGTTTCACATTTGGACAACAAACTAGGAAGAGTTGATTTTAATTCATCTTCAGTACGAGAAATTTGATAGTCAGGCCCAATTGTGTTGACAACCAAATTCACTCGTTCTGAAAGAGATAAATAGCTTTTCCCTTTCATGAGCTGGAAAATATCCAACCTCGATAATATTTTTGAACCTGAAGTTCCTTCACCAGACGCCTCTCCTAGCACTGGAGCGATCACCCCCGGAGGTTGAAGGATGTCGGCTGTGGCACTATCCACAACTTCACTTGCCACTCGTGGACCAACATGAGGGTTGGCGCCCTCACGCCCTCCTAGCATTAAGTCCTCTGATCGGAGCTCAGAAGGACATCCCTCAGCAGCATGGGTCAGGTGCTGCTGAGGCAAAGTGGCATCAAGGGTCTGTGACGGCTCCATGATGCCTCACCCCCGTTCCTCCAGGCTACGTGTAATGATATGGGGTTTTAGCAAAAGCCTATCGAGGGTGGACCTCTTCCCATACCACACGTATCCCTTCATCAGAAATTGTCACATTTACGGATTATACATAAACGTGTACTGGCTGATTCATACTATAGAATCTAATAATACTTGCAAAATTGCTTACTCGCAATCCGTTATTCTAGTAATTGTAGCTACACACTAGTATTTGTTTAATTTAAAAATACAAGAGACATTTAAAAATTCGAAGTTGAGCAAGCGTTGTACTATGACGTTAGTTATCAAGCGCCAGAACTATAGTAATTGCATCGGGCACTATTTTTTATATTTTATATGCCGAAAACTTATTGATGTATCTAAATAATTTTTACAAAAATATTTTTCATTTTTCACAATATAAGTGGAGATTAGTTAAATTGGAATTTATAAATCACAATAATTCAACATTTTTCGTTTTCATGAACAAAACAAACAAAACTAACCGAAATATAATTTTACAAAATTGACAACCCTAACCTCGATTCGATCCGGATAAACATAATATTAATCATAACTTCGTTAGTCCACGAATTCGGGCTTTGATTTTTTTGTGTGTATAGGCCACATATAAAGCAATTTTATGTAAAAAAATTAAGTAGCGAAAATCAGGATTAATCGAGTTAAAAAATAAAATCGAAAGTATTAAAATAAATTATAACGTCGATTTAAATGAACCTAAATATTTTTTGATAACTTTGTAATTTGCGCCTTTAAAATCTTCATGTATGTATTTAATCAGCTTGCTGATAATTTGAACTAGTAATTTATTATGATTTTTTTTTTAATAATCCGGATAAAAATTTACGTATTTTCAAAAATTTATAATATAAATATAAATTTATAATTTATAAGTCATCTAGATGTACTAGAAACTTCGGTATTTTACTCTAGCATTTCTTTTAAATCAATCTATACGAATCTGGAATAAAAAGACGATGTCACTTTTTTTGGGTTTTTAAAACACTGTGCCTCGTTCGTTAAAATAAAATTGGAGAATCGGCTCGACGCCTACGGTTCAAAATAACTAATACTTTGTTTGAGGTTCAAAAGAACTGCCACCCTTTTAAAGTTGAGATCGTATGTAATGTAAACTAAAACCCTAAGCGTGAAATGAAACCATAAACGTAAATATTAATAAGTATATAAACATTGAGAGACTTGTTGAACAAGCGTAATATAAGTATTTCTTGTTGTTTACAAGACCTATGTTGCGCCTATTGTACCTACTTACTTATCGATACTCTACTACGAAAAATAATAATTTAGGAAACAAAAATAATTTAGGTGGTAAAGGCGGCGCGGCGCCCCTATTAACTTGGCGCCTGTGTGCGCCGCACACTTCGCACACAGGGGCAGCGCGGCCCTGCTGCCGTCTGACCTTCACACCCCGAAGGCGATATCGAAGCATTGCAGCTAGACTAATTGTAGGACTTTTAAGGGCTCCAACAACCCATAACGACTGCAACTAGATGTTTGTATGGCAACCGGGACCAACTGATTAACGTCCTTTCCGAGGCACGACTAAATCGGTGCAAATATTCATATTCATGCATACAAATATTTGCACTGCGTGGGGACCGAACCCGCGCCTCCTTGTGCAGCGGCCGCGTTTGCTACCGCTACGCCACAGAGGCTGTTACTGAACTGAACTCGCTGAACTGGAAATCCAATAGGCCAGCTAAATTGAACGAACCATAGAGTGTGATGTGAAGGTACTTAGTCGTTTGGTCAATGTTTCCATTTCTAAGGAAAATGTTTCGAATCTTTACCTACAAGTGAATGATACTAATCCGTAGATGGGTCACGAGTTTGCGCATTCACAACTTTCGCTTCACGTCAAGGAAAATTTCTAGTGGCGTATTAGCTCTGTTTATGGATAACGAATCAGTTATTATCTACTAATTTACTCTCTCTCAATGCTCACTCTCATCTGTTTATATTTGTTTTTGTGTTTCGATACAGCAAATGTGAGGAATGATAAGGTAAACGCCTCCTACCGGAGGCTCCACGTGGGGGCCGTGCGGTCCATGGCCCTTCACGGGTCACCGGTGTGATCGCGAACGCTATGGAAGCGGTCAGCCCGATGCCTGACCGCGTCCCAGAGGGTCATGGCAGTTCGGCTGGTACGGGGATACTGCACGGTCTCCGCTGAGGCGGCGAGCCTCCTTGCTGCATTGCTGCCATGGGATCTGGAGGCCAAAGCCCTCGCCCACATGTGGGAGTGGCGAGAGGAGGCAAAACTCCACTGCCGCGAGAAACCGCGGTACGGCGGATAGAGCTCCGCTCAGAGTCCCCCGATGAACATGAAAGTACATAGCCTCCGACTTGTGCAGGGCCACCTCGAGTCCCAATTGCCGAATTGCCGAATTGTCCCAATTGCCTCTCCACGATTTTCGAAAGAGTTAGGTATGTATTTTTAATTTTTGAACCCTAAAACTGAGGGTTGAACAGTGTTATAAATATAATAATATATTTAACGCCGTGACTACCGCGCTAGGTGATAACTGTGTTACGAAGTGTCTTTACCCGTTTTTTAGACAGCTCGCAGGTTCGACGACTTCCAGCCTCCCGAACAAGCAGGCTTCCGAAAAGGCTTTAGCACCATATACCACATACATACGCTGCGGCAAGTTATACAGAAGAACGAGGAGTATAATAAACCACTATACTTGGCGTTTGTGGACTATGAGAAGGCCTTCGATTCGATCGACAATCGGGCGGTGCTACAGTCTCTCCAGCGCTGACAAATTGACCATCGATACATTGAGGTGATAAAGTGTCTGTACAAAACCGCCACCATGTCAGTCCGTCTCCGGGATCAGGACTCGAAACCGATCCATCTCCAGCGTGGAGTGAGACAAGGAGATGTCATATATCCCAAATCGTTCACTGCTGCGTTGGAAGATGTCTTCAAGCTCCTGGACTGGAAAAGACTTGGCATCAACATCAACGGCGAGTACATCACTAATCTCCGTTTTGCAGATGATATCGTGGTCGTGGAAGTCTGAAAGTGGCACCGGTAGCTGAAAAGTTGTGTGGAAATCGGTTGTCATAGTACGGGCATGTGTTACGGAGAAATGAGGAGAATGTCGTGAAAAGAGTTTTAATTATGAATGTTGATGGCTATAAGAGTAGGGGAAGACCAAAGAAACGATGGACGGAATGTGTGAAGGATGATATGGCTAAGAAGGGGGTGACTGCCGAGATGGCTTCTGATAGGGATGTATGGAAGAAAAAGACATGTTGCGCCGACCCCAAATAAATTGGGATAAGGGCAGGAGAATGATGATGATGATGATCGTGGTCATGGCTGAGACCCTGGAAGACTTAGGCAAAATACTCAATGACCTCAGCAGAGCTTCCCAACAAGTGAGTTTAAAGATGAACATGGATAAGATGAAGATCATGTCGAACTCTCATGTTGCACCCACTCCAATTCTAGTTGGTTGCTCTGCACTCGAAGTTGTTGATGAGTATATATAACTTTTTTTTTTTCGGGTTGATAATCCTCAATGGATGTCCGCCGCACTGGGGTGGGCGACGGGGTCTGTCAGACTCTTACTGACTAAAACCACCCCGGAGTCTCTTCTATCACGAGCGCGCGTGGGGCCGCGGGGGTCTAAATTCTTCCACGGCCCCACACCCTCGTGCTGGCCCGGTCTGTTCGGGCCTCGTCTCCTGCACAGGGTAGTGGGGTGTCAAACCACCCCGTGCATCGCCTCACAGGCGCCTCGGGGTCCATCGAATAGGGGGCGGGGACTTCCCCATGTCCCTCGCCCCTGGACCCATTCATGTTGGGGCGGAAGAGGGCATTATCCGCCCTGCTTCGGCGCCCGGTGCGTCTTCTGTGGCCCGGGAAGGGAGTTGAGATCTCCCTCTTCCGTTCCGCAGCTTCCTTCTGCGAGGACGTGATGACGATACCACCGCGTCCCATGACTCTGCGCTACCGACCATCCTCCGCACTACTGCCGGCAGCATCAGGTCGCCTCCTGCTTCATTTGTGAGGACACGGAGCTGCTTCTCCCAAGCTACACACTCGGAGAGCGTGTGCTGCGCCGTGTCCTCCCCGCATTGGACGCAGTGGTGGCACCGAGCATCCGGCTCCCTGGCTGAGCGACGCAGGTACTTGCCGAATCAATCGTGCCCCGACAGTACCTGCATCGCCCTAAACGACAGGGAGCCGTGCCTTCTCCCGAGCCAGTCGTGTTCATGTTCCACAGGAGCGGTCCCAATACCGATCCCTCTGGGACATCGCACGACATTTGGTGCCGATCGGCACCGTCACGTCCCCGTGAGTATATGTACCTGGGACAGACAGTCCAACTAGGTGGGTCCAACTTCGAGAAAGAGGTGTCTCGTCGAATCCAGCTCGGCTGGGCAGCGTTCGGGAAGCTACGTTATATCTTCTCGTTGTCCAAGATACCACAGTGTCTCAAGACTAAAGTCTTTGACCAGTGTGTGTTGCCAGTGATGACTTACGGAACTGAAACGTGGTCGCTCACAATGGGCCTCATACGAAGGCTCAGAGTCACACAATTCACGTAGTGAAACTCCGAGCATAGCTCTTTCCATTGTCCGAAAGAGCTATGCTTGGAGTTTCACTGCGTGATCGAATCAGAAATGAGGAGATCCCCAGTAGAACCAAAGTCACCGACATAGCTCTGCGAGTCGCTAAACTTAAGTGGCAGTGGGCAGGGCACATTGCTCGTAGAACCGATGGACGATGGGGCAGTAAGGTTCTGGAGTGGCGGCCACGTACTGGAAGACGCAGCGTAGGGAGGCCCCCAACAAGGTGGACTGATGACCTGCTGAAGGTGGCGGGAAGCCGATGGATGCGGGCAGCACAAGACCAGTCTACGTGGAAAGCCTTGGAGGAGGCCTTTGTCCAGCAGTGGACATCTATAAGCTGAAGAAGATTGCTATTTATGCTACAATATTAAAATAACGTGAACTTAAATGAATTTATATAATAAATATAGTCGCTCTCTCCTCTTTGCTTCACCGGGACCAAAAGTATTTGCAAAAAGTTTCAGGAAACAGAGCTTGGTGACAATAGAGTCAAGTGCAAAACGGACGCGCAATTGTAAAGGCTTAGCTGCTTTTTGCTATGTTAAATCACGGCTTTGAATGTCAGACTCTGTTTGTTCCCACTTAATCTTATCGCTATTGTTTATTCAAATATCTACTGAATATATTATTTACCGTTGGCTTTTGTAGGATTCGGGAATACTTTCAGTAAATTTATTCTATTGAGGCTACTGTCGGTATTATATTTAAATCGAAATAAAATACAATTGAAAACCTAAATACAACAACATGAACTATGTTCACATAGTAAATATTATGTTAGTATTTCTTTTATATTCCAGGTAATGAAGCACTGCATATAGCCAAACTCCAATATTTCCTTTTTTCATTTGTATTTTATCACGATCCTTTACATTTTTCAACAGACTGGACTACATCCTGTTATAAACTAAATTGATCCTGAAATACAATACAACGATTGGTTCAGTTTGTTATATCAGTTCGTGAGGCAGGACTCGAGTGGCTGAGATATTCGTTATTTTAATTTTGTCTTAACTTCTTGTTGTCTCCCTTGTTTGTCTTCCTTACAGTCAGTACTGGGAGCGTAATACCTGACAACAGAAGGGACAAACTGGTAATGGTAAAAGTAAAGAACGAAATACGAAATATCTAGAGTTTCATTTGAAAAGGATTTCCGATCATTAGCTTAATCTGCTTTACTGAAAACCATTTCAATGACTTCATTTCGCTTACAAAGCTCGCAACGGTACATAATAAATCAATTGAACAGAGATAAATTTTGCGCGATCCCTAACACTACTGTATTTTGTACTCTTACATAATGTTCCGATCGATTCCATAAAAATCCCACAGTGAAAAGCTACATGAAGTCAATAGTTTCAATCCGTAGAATTAGAATGACAGATCACTCCACGCTTCCTTCACATTGCTTTTCGTAATGCTGTCAGAGTATTGATAGATGTTTTCGTAGATGCCAACCATGAGTTCTTATAGATTTAATATACACTACTAATAAGTTACTTGCACTGTTTGTTTATTTAAATGTTTATTTATATTCGATAAAATGACTTGCCTACATATCAAATATTCCTATAGGAATATTAACAGCTATTCCACTGCAGCAGGGTAACCAGTATTTATTATTACGTTAAAATATAGTAGGTAATGGATAGTGGGAATAAATCAATTAGACCGTTTACATGACTGGTACTTGATTTTATGTTATGTAATTATATATCTACAACTCACTGAACAAGCAATATTTTGTTAGTTACATACAAAATTATATTTCCACCTAAACTAAACTCTATCTCCACATGAGTCATCCTAATCATCCTTATAACTTTGTTTTAATTAAAATAAGCACAAAACATGTGTATTATATAATTATAATGTAGCGAAATTCCAAATACGATGTAATAATAATAAGCAGTCCCCTTTATATTAAAGGTGATATAGCATTTCTCGGTATTTATAAGGGACAATTAATTGCATAATGAAGAGACTTTTTGGGTTACCGACCGCGACACTGCGTTTATTATTCCGTCATATTCACTTATGTATTGTGTTAGGGGTAATTCAAATAAAGAAACGGAAAACGACATTAATTTCGACTAAGGAATGATCGGAACAGGGATTCGATTAGATGGGAAGCTTTATATCTAAATAGCTGCGCCCCGCGGTTGCAGCAAGTCGCTTAGGTTACAATCCCGTGGGAATATCCGGATACAATTGTTTTATATCTCATCATCATCATTCTCCTGCCCTTATCCCAATTTATTTGGGGTCGGCGCAACATGTCTTTTTCTTCCATACATCCCTATCCGAAGGCATCTCGGCAGTCACCCCCTTCTTAGCCATATCATCCTTCACACATTCCATCCATCGTTTCTTTGGTCTTCCCCTACTCTTAATATAGCCATCAACATTCATAATATAAATAATATGAATATTATATAATTGTTTTATATCTATTTGTAGATTTTGCTTGAAAGAATAACAAACATCGTCATCATCATCATTTCAGCCGAAAGACGTCTACTGCTGGACATAGGCTTCCCCCAAGGATCTCCACGACGACCGGCCTTCGCCTCCCGCATTCGGCGGTTTCCCGTGACCTTCACCAGGTAGTCGGTCCACCCATACAAATTATTATACTAAGCCTCGGCTGTTCGAGTATCCATTTGCTTGATACAGGTCGCCTTCAAAACACTGAAGATAATTGAACTTTGCACAGAGGGTATATTACTATTTGTGTGAGCATTAACTATCCTAATAATTTATCCATGCATTTCCATTTTCCATCCTTGTTACGTCAACGCCGATTTAAATAAGCGCGGGCTTCTCTTAACTCGTGCTGGTGGCGCCTCTCTCAAGAGTGCCAAGAAAAAGAACTGAAAATCAAGTATGGCGACCTCAGCGCATACGACGCCGCGTGTATTCTAAATAATTCCGAATATCTGATTTTCTAAGGGATTCACTGGTCTAATAAACCCTCAGTTTCCATATTGGTGGTGTGTCTGTGCTTGACGAGTGTAGGCAGTGAGCAAGCAGCATCAAGTCCACATAAAGAAGATAACTGACCGGCCGGCGTCTGCCCCGTCGTTGGTGACTCCTCTTTCCTGTCCTGTTGGATCCAGGTTAGTGCTTTGCATGTTTGTTTTCCCTGCCTTGAGACCCGGGGGTTGATAGGAGAATGCAGTGACCCTTCCAGAAAGCGTCAACATTAATTATGGTGCCTCCTGTGAGGTATCTTCCTCGCGTAATTATTTCAAAAATACCTACTATCGGAAATTAAATCTTTCCATTCTCGTTATTACGTTAAATACGTAATCCCAATTATAATTTATTTGTATACTTACCTACTTAAGGCAATTTCAATTTGCCTTTCAAGTTCTAAGTGTCTAAATAAAACCTAGGTCATTCCATGATACCTAGTTATTGTTTCTTATTTGAGACCGATTGACTATTCAATCGTACATTCATACCTCGTTAATTCCCTTGTAATAAGCTGCATTTCTTTGTATTAAATAACAAATTGCATAAATTATTTAAAAAAAAAAAACTTTTTTACAAAAAAACAACCGACTTCCAAAAACCACTACAAAGTGAAAAATAACTAATTTCGGAAGTCGGGTGTCTTTGGTTTTGTATATTCATTTTTGACACCGACTTTCGAAATTAGTTATTTTTCATTTTGTAGTGGTTTTTGGAAGTCTGTTGTTTTTTTGTAAAAAAGTTTTTATTTTACACTTTTTAGTTGTTGAAAGTACTATGTATTCAGTTGCATCCGGTCAGACTGGAAGCTGACGCAAATATAGTTGGGGAAACGACGTAATTTTGTTTAAGTACTTTAATTTTTACCCGTAATTATTCCCTGAACTGCCTATGGTCTTCATCATCAAATTTACTGCAGACCATTATTTTAACCCAATGGGTGCAAAGGTCTCATCAATATAAATGAATTGAGTCCAAATACAAGGTAGCTACTGTAAATCGTTTAGGAGTTCCCTGAACTGACCTTTGTCATCATCATCAGCTCCCTAATGACAGTCACCACCCATCTAGGTGTAAGGTTCTTGTCAATACAAATTATTCAAGCACAAACACAAAGTAGCTGCTGTGAATTGTTGAGGAGTTCCTTCGACTGTCTCCCGGCTCCATCATCAGATCTACTCCAGACCTTTACTAAATTGTAGTGCTTTATAATACTTAATGAAAATGCTAAGAAATGCACTAGTCGCCCCTGCAATTTTTGAAAGTTTCCCTTGTTTTCCTGGTCTTCCACCATCAAACCCTGATATCCTTATCATGGGACCACCTTGGGAACGTCTTCTTTCCAACAGAAAAAGAATTATCAAAATCGGTTCATAAACGACGAAGTTATGCGCGAACAAACATAAAAAAAAAAAAATATAAATAAGTTGAGTAACCTCCTCCTTTTTGAAGTCGGTTCGAATTTTTAGTACCGAGGTACCTACAATCGTAGCACTTGTCTCCGGCGGGAGACGGATTAGCTTTGAACTACCTCAAAGTCAAAACTTATATTCTAACAAATAACTTTGAGACGTGTGTGCTTGTATTTCATTCAATACGTTCGCGCGTGCATTGCTGCCTACCTACCGGCTTACGTTTTTTCCGTTTTACCTACTTTTATAACTTTTATCTTTTTGAGCGTGCGGATATCGTATACCAAGTGAACTATGAGCGAAGCGGAATTAATAACCGCTATTAAAAGGCGGGAATATGAGTTTAAAAGTATGTAGATACTTTACGATTTAGCCAAAATGGTAAAGAAACTTTAAAACGTACCTAAGTGTGAGCAACTAAAAGTTTTAGATTCACATTTATAGTCGTCAAACAGCCGTTCAAAAAGGATCATACATAAAACATTAAGGTCAAACTAGCGGCTATTTTAGCACGTTTTAAATAAATAGAATTATATATTAAATAATGCCGCTATCTGGCTTCGATCCGACGGCTTTTATGCATTCGCTCTCTGTTGGATTACTAAAATTGTCGTTGCTATAAAAGAGACACTAAGATTCAATATTTTGTCCAACATTACTTAATTGCGATTTGTTTGTACTTATAATGATGACTTAAATCTAGTCATGATATTAGGAGTTGACCTCTATAAAGTTCTACTTATTTTTATAACAGTGTTTGTGTGTTTTAGGCTCTTTTACAATTTTTGTTTCTAAATAAATGCATAAGACTGATTTAAAGATGCGATCATCATCATCGACGTGATTAGTCTACAAAATTACAATTGATCTTAGTGTCAATTTCTTTCCTTGCCAGCACATAGTAACATGGCTCAGAATTCTCTTCAGTGAATTGTGTTATATTAGCAATAAGTAGTTATATATAGTAATATATATTTTATCGGAGAGAAACCTCTTATATTGTTAAGTAGTTCTGTAATTTTATCGTGTACTAATAGCAACTGTTGAAAAAGTAAATTAGAATGATGATATTATAAATTGCGTCATAATTGAACACTTAATGCGAAATACTTCTTTGGATATATTGTTTTTTCATACAAATATTTTATGCAGCGACCACGTTGACTAAAGTATTTTAGATAACTGATGTACACATTTGGTTAATAATAATTACAGCATACATACAAAAAATGATATCACATGAATGTGCTGACCAGACTTCAATGCCAGGGTTTCAGGCAAACCTTTCTCACTATTTATTTTTGTTTTTACCAAAATCAGATGAATTAAAATGTATTCTGTATTTTTAGTGAGAATCTCAAAATAAAGTATGCTGTAGGTAATTATATTTACAACACGCATGTAATAACATAATTTAATCAAGATGTTTGTCATCGTTTATAAATAATTAAAAAACTTTATATGGAAAAGAAATTTACAATTAAATCAATTCATTTATGTAATATTCAATTAGTGGTTCTACCTAAAATCACATCCCTGGTTCCTTCGGTGTCGTTGCCGACAATCGTCAAGGATAAGTTTACACATCTGGATCTCGCCGACCAGGACTTTGATAAATCCGGTCCGATCGATCTGTTGTTAGGAGTAGACTGTTTTGACCAGATATATACTGGCTCACGTTTCAGTCCAGGCCCGGGCTTTCCATGCGCACTCTCTAGTGTACTCGGCTGGGTGATAAGTGGTCAGTTTCTTCAAAACGTGGTAGCTAAAACTCCGGCTACACCCGTTACGCTCCTCGTCGCGTCTTCTAGTGCGCTCGACGAGATCGTTCAACGGTTTTGGGAGTCCGAGGAGCCGCCGAAATGTAAAATTTCCGGTCCCGAGGATGAAATATGCGAACAAAAATATAAAGAAGGCACGTATCGCACCTCCGATGGGCGTTATGTTGTACCAATTATGCTTAAAGATGATGCTCCAGCCTTAGGAGAATCATATAAACAAGCGTTTAATCGTTTTCTAAATTTGGAAAAAAGACTTGCTAGTCAAAATGAGTTAAAAACTGAATACAAAGAATTTATGCAACAGTACGAGGATCTCGGACATATGCAGCCAGTGCAGTCCTCGTCTACTGACTGTTATCTAATTCCCCACTATTGTGTAACCACGACCAGTTTGTTAATAGGGAAATCTAGAGTTGCCCCCTTAAAACCAACAACGGTGAATCGACTTGAGCTAAGCGCAGCTGTGCTTCTAGCAAAGGTTCTATCACACATGTATAATTTACTTAAAGATAAAATTTCCATCGATTCAATTCGAGCTTATTCAGACAGCAGCACTACCTTGTCTTGGCTTAACACTGACCCCCATTTACTAAAAATGTATGTAGCCAATCGTGCGGTTCAGACAACTGATTTAATTGGTCGAGATCGCTGGTACTATGTATCAACAAATGATAACCCCGCCGACTGTTGTAGCCGCGGAGTATCAAGTCCAGTCGATCGCGACTGCTAGTCCAGTCGATCGCGACTGCTAGTCCAGTCGATCGCGACTGCTAGTCCAGTCGATCGCGACTGCTAGTCCAGTCGATCGCGACTGCTAGTCCAGTCGATCGCGACTGCTAGTCCAGTCGATCGCGACTGCTAGTCCAGTCGATCGCGACTGCTAGTCCAGTCGATCGCGACTGCTAGTCCAGTCGATCGCGACTGCTAGTCCAGTCGATCGCGACTGCTAGTCCAGTCGATCGCGACTGCTAGTCCAGTCGATCGCGACTGCTAGTCCAGTCGATCTTAAAACTACGCTGTTGATTTATGATTTCAAGTAGTACGTGTGTTTGGTAGATCGCACAAGGTTTCTTTGGTAAACAGTACACCTTAAGTCTACTCAAGTTGGCCACCCCTGTCCTAAACTCTCAAATATTCCCAATCAATCTTGAGCCTTGATGCCTTGGCAATAAAGTTGAAATCTAATAAAGAAATACGATAGATTGTAGTGGCTTGACGTGCTGTCGTCTGTCCCTATTTTACATTATAATAACACGAAAAATAGCCGTTGTAAAAGAAAGTAACAGATCAAGCTGCTACAATAATGCTACTCGATACGGCAGCAATTATATTCAAATGAGCATAAGTACCTACAGATTAATCCAGAAATTTCAAATGGTTTAGCGAATCGCCACATTACCTGGAAATTCAATCCAGCTGGAGCACCGCATTTCGGCGGAATATTTGAAAGTGGTATAAAATCAACAAAGTATCATTTGAAGCGAGTAGTTGGAGCTCAAGTTCTTACTCTAGAAGAATTTTTTACCATATTAGCTAAAATAGAAGCTGTATTAAATTCCCGTCCACTCTGTACTCTATCTACGGATCCTTCAGAGTCTGACGTTCTAACTCCAGGACATTTTCTAACGGGAGGTCCTTTAGTGGCCTTGCCCGAAGAACCGATAAGTGATAATTCGTGTCCTCGATCTCGTTGGATGATGCTTCGGAAAATTACTCAAAGCTTTTGGCGCGTATGGCAACGCGATTATCTTCACACATTGCAACAAAAGAGCAAATGGTTCTTGCCTGAACCAAATATCAAAGTCAATGACATAGTTATAGTTAACGAACCTAATACTCCGCCGATGTTTTGGAAAATGGCTCGTATCGTGCAAGTGCATGCAGGTTCAGACCAGGTAGTTAGAGTCGTTACTCTCCAAACTGCTAACGGAAAGACGTTTCGTAGGTCGGTGGTAAAAGTTTGTCCCTTACCAAATAATTAGTTTATTTTCCTTTTATATACCTAACTAGAGTATAAGTACACACTGTCTTTGGGTTATTTAAAATAAGCCACCAATTATTTACACTTAATAACTAGATTTTTATGCATTTTTTCGGCAGTAGCTCATAGTCCAGCTATTGCTGATTTCACTCTTAATTTTTCGCATTCTTCTTGAAACCCTTGTGGATTTCAGGTGGGGGGAAATGTGTGAGCATTAACTATCCTAATAATTTATCCATGCATTTCCATTTTCCATCCTTGTTACGTCAACGCCGATTTAAATAAGCGCGGGCTTCTCTTAACTCGTGCTGGTGGCGCCTCTCTCAAGAGTGCCAAGAAAAAGAACTGAAAATCAAGTATGGCGACCTCAGCGCATACGACGCCGCGTGTATTCTAAATAATTCCGAATATCTGATTTTCTAAGGGATTCACTGGCCTAATAAACCCTCAGTTTCCATATTGGTGGTGTGTCTGTGCTTGACGAGTGTAGGCAGTGAGCAAGCAGCATCAAGTCCACATAAAGAAGATAACTGACCGGCCGGCGTCTGCCCCGTCGTTGGTGACTCCTCTTTCCTGTCCTGTTGGATCCAGGTTAGTGCTTTGCATGTTTGTTTTCCCTGCCTTGAGACCCGGGGGTTGATAGGAGAATGTAGTGATCCTTCCAGAAAGCGTCAACCTATTAAACCACTATAATAACCACTTAAAAACGGCAAATAACAAAATTGGTTAAAATTTAAAAAGAATTTCATGTTTTTTGACGTTTTATGTTTTACTGTGGCCCTGAAACGTTCTTTTAGGTTCGTTTAGTCTTACTCGAGCTTGGCCTTTTATTTACAAACAGTGCTATATTTATGTACTTAATAATACTGACGGATCCCAGGACTATTGCCATATTTGTGAACTCGTCGGCGAGGGACGCGAGTGATGAGGGTACCGATACAAATATGTGTCGTATTGTTTGACACTTTGAAATAAAACGTCATTGTGGTATTAAACACGTATCGTTCCGGAGTCCCGCTTGTTTATGCTGTTGTTGGGAAAGCTCAGTTGCTATGCCTTTTTATTATTACCACGTTATCTCATTTATAAGCCTAAGAATTTTATAATATTTCCATATGTTTAGTTTTGTAGTTAAAAGTAAAGTTAGATACTGTAGTTTCCAAGTTCGTGGCTAAATAATAACAGTCGCACAAGTCGATGGATCTGGTTAAGTTATGATTGCTGCGATTGGGCTGTGGATGAGTAACCATCTTTAAATACCGAGACCCCTCCGTGCCTCGTCAAGAACTTTAAGCCGTCGGTCCGGTTTTCATTTCTAGATCTTTTACAGTCGTTACGGGTCTTCAGAAGTCCGGAAGTCTGACCACCAGTCTTACCAAGAGCTATTACAAAGTAGCTGAATTGTTGTAGGAGGTCAAATTGCCTATTTGACCGTCGCTCCATGTAAAATACTGGTATTCTGCTGAATTCCGTTAAACTAGAAGCCGACCCCAATATTGTTGGGAAAAGCCTAGCCAGATGATTAAGACTAAGTTCTAAGTTCTAGTGAAAATATAATAATATTTACTTTAGCTAATGTAATATGGTGTTATTTAAACAAAGTTTACATAAGTTAGTAATAAAGTAGAAAAGTTCATAAGCACATTACATTAATTGTACATAAGCTGAATAAAACTTATTCCAGCTTCGTTTCTAACATTGAAACATTCGTTAAATTCCAACCCTAAACAACATTGTGAAAATTTAAATTTAATATACACTCCCAAAAAAATTGTTAATCCAATAAGCTTTTTGATAAATCATTAGCTAACTATTACGAAAAATTTCAATACCTATGCTCATAATTATACACATCTAAATCCAGCTAGATGGTATCAATATTGAATTCACTGTTCCATTTTAAGTGTTTGGTTTCCGTAATGAGTCCGTATAGTGATACGGACTTGCGGACCATTGTGATTCAATTTTGAATTTCTCCACTTACAGTAGGAAACAATCTCTCATGAATTATTTAAAGGGTGATGGACAGTTATGCGTGTGTATCTATCACTGTCATTAATGTTGTTAAATATTAACTCTGATGGTTCTTGAAAAATGAGAATAGGGAATGCTGATGCGAGCAGTTTCATTCAAAAAAATATCCAAAATTAGTAATGCCGTAGCATCATCATCATCAGCCTATGGCACTACTGGACTTTGACCATTTATAAGCTACTAGCTTTCCGCCCGCGGCTTCGCCCGCGTGGAGTTCGGTTATATCGCGCTTTTTAGATTTCCCTCGGGAGTATCAAATTTTTCCGGGATAAAATGTAGCTTCTCAGGTCCGTGTGATGTATGTATGTTCCTATGTCCTTCTCAGGGTCTAAAGATTGTCTGTGCCAAATTTCATCAAAATCGGTTGAGAGGTTTAGGCGGGAAAGCGTAACAGACAGACAGACAGACAGACAGACAGACAGACGGACAGACAGACAGAGTTACTTTCGCATTTATAATATTAGTATGGACTAGCTTTCCGCCCGCGGCTTCGCCCGCGTGGAGTTCGGTTATATCGCGCTGTTTAGGTTTCCCTCGGGAATATCAATATTTTCCGGGATAAAAGGTACCCTATGTTCTTTCTCAGGGTCCAAAGATTGTCTGTGCCAAATTTCATCAAAATCGGTTGAGAGTTTTAAGCGGTAAAGCGTAACAGACAGACAGACAGACAGACAGAGTTACTTTCGCATTTATAATATTAGTATGGATTCAACCCATTTGTCGGCAACTTCCATCGATTCTTCGAATGGCTATTCGATACCTAGCCCCACCTTCACTAAGCCTAAGGGCATCCCAGCTTAGGATTACCAATTCATGGTCTTCACTCAATAAGTCGTCTACTCCAATGATCATCGATTCTACGGCTAACATGGCCGGTGCAGTGCCTCTTCAGTTTGATTATTTTCGCACTTCGTTGCTGATTCCAATCATAGATCTCAGAGAGACTCTCTCGCACAGGCACAAATTATGGACCAACTGTATCATGAGTGTCCATGTTTCGGCTCGGTAAGTCAGGACGACGGAATATCTATCCCGTACAATCAATAACTACTGGTTCGTGTTGATTCCAGTAGAATCAATTACACAGGTGCTACTGGTGAAACCGGAAAATATACTAGTTTCTGATGGTGTATGGATTTCTACTCTGCAGATTACTCTCGTACAATAAAAAGGTATCTTTCTGAGTTTTTTTTTTTTTTGTTTTTGTTTTGGATCGGAAATCATCAAATAACCGCTCTCGCTCTGGGCGGAGCGGAAGTACGTGTCAGACTTTTAATGACTTAAACCCACCGGTGTTCCTTCACTTGCCAGTGAGCCAGGGCCAAGTTATTTTTTTTAACCAACCTGCAACCCTGACCCAGGATTAGAAACATGCTGCCCACAAGTTTCCATTTTATAAATGGACCTACGTACTCTCTATTGCAAAGTGTGTGGAGACAGAAGCCATAAAACATTCGTGGATGAAGTGTGTCCGCTTCATCATTCAGCTAGATGACCGCAGTTGATTGGAAATACAAGCGTTCTGGACATATTTCGGAATGAAATATGTTGACTCGTCATACGAGTGATATTCGAACAAAATCGGACTTACGAAATATCTACAAGACTATATTTAACACGGCTCAATTTCTGTTATCGAATATGCATTTATGTTATATCAAGCTGTATCGATAAAGAGCGCACGGTCCTTGAATGCAGTCGCGACGCGTCGGTCACATTTCTGCGTCATTAATTATAAAGGTAGCAAAATAGAAAAATATAAATAGAAAGACTTTGATACGTTTTAAGTAAATCATCATCATCATCAACCTTTTTTTACCGTCCCACTGCTGGGCACAGGCTCTCTACAGAGAAGGATTGTTCGTAATCGCCACGCTTGCTCAGTGTCGGTTGGCGATTTCAGACTTAAAGTCCAGGTTTCCTCAAGATGTTGTTCTTCACCTTGTAATCAGTCATTGGTGTCCATAATATACTTAAAAAGTACATATAACTTAGAAAAGTTACATTGGCACTTGCCTGACCTGGAATCGAACCTGCACACTCATACTTGAGAAGTTGATGTTTTAACCACTAGGCCACCACTACTCTATTCTATGATTTCATTCATGAATCGTTATAAATTATTCCTAAAAACAATGTACATAAAGCTGCGTTGAGAACTGTAAAACCATTAAACCTGTAACATAAATAAAACGGTACCTAAATATAACATGCAATGTAGTCCTAATTTTCTGCGCCCAGTACCTAGTTAACTAGTTGAAATGAGTATTAAAAAAACCGTTACGTGTATCTAAAGTAAATCACAAAATATATATTTTGATATTAATATTTCTACCTAGGAAGCGATAAAACTTAAGATGACGAAACTAAATAATTGACTAAATAATTCTTGATTTACTTTTGTAATTGTTATAAGTTCAACGTGATTGCGTGCCTTATTTATTGCTGATGTAAAATGGACAGACTTTTTTATTTTTATAAACTTTTATTATTTAACTTGCATGTTATGTTAAAATAACTTTTTAGTATGTATCAGCATATTAGTAAAGAAAATAACGATAGAATGATAATACCGGCAATCCCTCCGATGGTTATAAAATTTTATAATTGACTACATCAATAGACGTTCCAAATTCTATGATTCAGGTAAATTTCTCTTAATCATGTTAATTTAATTACTTTCAAACACAAGGCTGCACTTATTGGTGCAATTCACGATATTTTTAATAACGATTTCCAGATTTATTTTCATAAATTTCATTTCGCCGTCCCTTGGCTTTTGTGATAATTAACTGCGCTCAGACAAACAGTAATATTTTATTAACGTTCAACAGATTTATTGAGTTTCAGTTCATATGCAATACTCAGTATCTACATTGTTTCAATAATTATTTCAACGAAATAAAATAAGTTCTGTGTTTATTGAAATTAGCAGTACAATACAAATCCAGAGTTGAATTGTTAATTTAAGTTAAGAATAAATTCTATTCCACGCTACATTCAACGCACACCAAAGTAAGTGCAATCACAATCTGAACAGTTGTGTTGGGATTACTGATAGTCAGGTTGCGGCTCAAGATTTTTAATCTGAATATCAAAATAGTCATCATCGAGTACATTAGACTAGCTTAAAAAAGGATCGACTCACAAACGATCATCTACTGAATACGAGAGTGAACTTTTAAATCGAGAGCGAAAGAAAAGAGGGCCGTAACGGGGCTATTTATTCAGTGAGAGGCGGTATTATGGGGTAGTGTTCGATTCAGGTAGAGATAACTAGCCATTAAGGCATTGTTGTGCGTGCTAATCTTTCGATTAATACTTGGTATAAGCAAGCTATAAACGCAATAAACCCATACCATTTTCTTAGATGCTAATGATATTTTTAGTCGAGTTGCTCATTTAAAATTCATGAAATTGTTGGGAAACCTCTAATGTAAAAGCAAAATAAATAAGGGTCTTGTAGTTAATTTATTTTGCGAGTTCATAATACATTAGCAAACAGAGATTTCAAAATTAGAATTTAAATGTAATTGAATAGCAGGTTTTTTGCCCAAATTAATTCTCAGTTTAATGCTACAAGAGAATTTTATCAACGTATTTAAAGGTTGGGAAAATTAATTGTTTTTAGTCGAAAATGTTTTCTTACCATTAAAATTGACAGTGTGGGCAGATCAAAGTCCGAGTGAACCTATAGTTAGGTCAAGTTACGTACCTACTTAAAATTTAATCACTATAATAAAATTTAATTTAACCCTGATCAATTTTTGAAAAAATAACATTAAGTTGCTAACATTTTCCGGTGGATGCGGGCAGCACAAGAGCGGTCATCGTGGAAAGCCTTGGGGGAGGCCTTTGTCCAGCAGTGGACATCTATAGGCTGAAGATGAAGAAGATGAAGAACATTTTCTACGTTTATTCTTACTACTACTTTATTTTGAACAAAAAGGCCAATTTTCATAATTTAGAACGTTTAAAATCTGGTCACAGTCCCATCTAGGCGACAAACAAATCTCAAAAATACAATATGTTAAGAAAACCCTGTCCGATCCGTGAAGGTATTGTTAGGTATCGATAACTGATTCTACTAATGCCTACAAAACCTGGCTAAACTTAAAAAAAAATTCCCCCTAAAAAATAAATAACTTAAATAAAATAAATAGGTAATTTCATGGCAACACAGGCACAGTTCATAACCTCAGTTGACCTCATGCATGCAGGTATAGGTAATTTATTTACGTTTATCGAGTCTCGAAAGAAACAATGATACTTAGGCAGCTCGTGAAAACAACTTTTTTTTCTAAGTAGGAAGGTCGTCTGACTCTCCAAATGTATCATTTCATTCGATGAGCATAATGGCTGTGGCGGAGATGTTGTTCCATATTTCGTTTACTAATAACGATACAGGCCCAGCTGGCACCGTCGCACGAGATTAGCACGGGCATGCACACAAATAAAAATCAAGTGGTGTCAAATCCGCGCTGGCCACAGTTGGTCCACCCTTACCAATCCACTGCTCGCCGAACTGATAATGGAGGTACTCACGTACAGGACAAAGATATGGTGACGCACCGTCATACTGGAACCACATTGACCACATTGACCACAATCACCTGATCACAAAACAGCAGTTGCTACCTTCCATCAGCATGTTACATTACTCTACATTAGGAAACGACATGATCACACAATACACGAATAGTCTTCACTAGAGCGATGTTTACGGGCAACTGATAATTTAAAGTAAAAATGATTTTTATTTTATAAAATTGTACCTACGGGGCTGCCCGCGCGGCATCCTTTGAGTAAATAGGGATGTGTAAGTAATCAAAATATTGATTTTCGATGGAAACAATTTACTCGTCTATTTTTGTTATCGATATAGTATTGTAGTTTCTCATTCTCATTCTAGATTCAACATCGCATGGAATTGTTTAGAACTTTTACAAAACTTAAATTAGTTAGGTACACTGCTGTAAACGAAAATCATGCCAAATTTTTAATTTCAGTTTCTGTCTCAAAATCGATGATATTGACCGTTAAAATATTTGTAAAATTTTACTAAAATTGTGTTTCATAAGTCCTTCTCGTTTCTGTTTACTAATACTTGTGTTATAATAATGTTATTAGTAATTAATCGATAAACAAACAAAAGTACTTTTACCATTAGGTAATCTGTATTTTTAACAAATCATTCGACCAGATACAAGTTTCGATTAATAGCGATAAAAAAACGTTATTGCGCAATAATTAGTGCATCACTAGTTATTTCTTTTACGCCGTCGACAAAGGTCACGCGCGACGCCGCCAAAGTAATAAATTTTCTAACAAAACAATAAAAGGAAAGCCGACAATTATACCGCCTAAAATGGTGTTGTCATGTTTTTAAAAACACCAAATTTTGGGGAAGTTAGCGTAAATTCGCGGGGAAAAAAGATAGTTTCAAAATTGATTAGTATTGTTACTATGATGATTATGCAAAATTTCAAATTTTATTTGGTCATGTGATTGCCTAACCTTTATTATCCTTATGGGTCGGACAGGGTTTTCTTTACATATTTTATAATTATGCAATTAAAGGTAAAATACCTTTAACTTCACAAATGCGTAACTTTGATACCTTGTAGAAAGTTCTCTTCTAAGAACGTTTTGGTCCTCTGAGGGAAATAATTAATGGTTTTTCTGTTAATTAAAACCACAAGAGTAGTATAATAAATTGTATGTTATAAATGAATTTGACGGCACGGTGTGCGCAGTGTGTAACAGATATGTAAACCTTAAACTAGTTGATCATTTGTATTTGTAAACGCACCCACAAACTTTATAAGTTCTACACAAACTTCGCAAGTTCTTTCAGTAATAAACGATATATCTATGTATATAAAACTCCGTAGATCACTGCGCACTAATTGAAAAGGGCTTACACAACGTGCGCGTGAAATATGACCCGCTTTCAGTGAGATACCCCGGGAAGGATACCCATTAGGGGATCACCTGAGTTGTACGTATATGATGTGGTATTAATGACAGTGTTCAAAAATACGCAATGTTATATGAAAAATATATGCCGTAATTATATGGGTAGCATAAACACGAAAAAAGTTTGAAATAGCCAATGAATTGCTTAATATATTGTTATCATCTGCCTTTTGTATAATGTTAGGGCAGGCTTCCAGTCTAATCGTGACTGCTTATCTGAAATAATCAGTATACTCCAAACTCACAAATCTTTGTTACTGTGTCCACAAAACAAACATATACAAAACAGCAGATAAACAAGAATACCTTACCCGCAGACGGCGTCGACAAATGTAGACAATTACTAATAGAGAACGCTGTAAAAGATTCACCACAATGAGCACTGGAAGTTGACTCATTTTTTTGTGAAATTAATATAACTAAATGTTCTTTTCATCGGTCGCACATTATGACATGATATATTAATATTCACTTTTTCTTTCTGAGACATCCGTAAACGGTCTCTTTTGTTATGTTTTGATTGAATCTGTCATTATTTTAGGCCTGTATTTCTTATACGCTGATGTCGTTCGCGTATGTCAGCGAGAAATACACAATAAAATACCGTACAACATAGTCTGCTAATCAGATTTTTGAGAATGGACACGTTTATAAATTACTATTGTCTTAAATTACGAGTTTTACGGTCGGTCTTTGGGTAAGATTAAAGGAATGCAGGCTAGGTTTAGGTTGTAGGGTTGTGATATTCTTTAACACCTAAAATTACAAATATTTAAGTTAGCCACTTCAATATTTTTAGGTCCCAAAATACTCACTAAAATGATGTATGCTAATAAAGCTTAGCCGTGCGCGAGCTTGATTCGAGCGCGAGAAGTACACCGCTCGCTGCCCGCCGCCGGCCCGCTGCCGCGCCACTGTTTTCGAGAACCGGCCCGTTTGATTTTACGCATAAGAATCTGCCGCTCACTCGCCGCCGCCGCCGCCGCACCGCTGCCTGCAAGATTCGAGGCAGCGGCCGCAGTGTCCTAAATAAATTTAACACAATAATTACTTATCATTTCTCTGTGTAGGTGTACTTGTTTATGTAGTTATTCATAAAAAACAACCACATTTAATTTTTATAATATCCACTTTGTGAAAAGAGTTCCTGGAAGGGCCTGAGGAGGCCTTTCTCCAGCAGAGAAATAGTAGGCAATCAAATAATTTACATATTTAGATATATATCCATTTCAGACTTCGCTGAAATTATATGCCAACAGTTGGGCTACATTTTTTTTTCGTGTGCCCAATTTGTAATACCAGCGCATCTGGCCGCTTTGCTCGTGCTAACGAGTCTGGTAAACTTTAGCAAATGCGGAACATTTTCGTAATATCTTTTTCTGCCTATTTAGTGGGTACTTTTATTTGCAAAAGTCCAAATGGCAGATAATATGTATAATATTTTTTATTTAGACCAAAATGACAATAATACAAATTATCATACACATATTTAGAGTCTAATTTCAATCAAGATTGACTTTATTAAGTAGGTTTTTAAGTAGGTATTATTAAACTTTCAAGTTTCGATGAATTGGTCGTTGTAAATAAGATGGTGTTTTGTAGCAAAATATTGCTTTTAAGCCTTAGTTTAATATTATATCAATGTTTTAAGGCTTAAAATTTATTGATCCATAATAATTATATAACGTGTGTCGACGCATCGTCTATACTACGCGCCCGCAGTGAATTACTAAATCTTGGCGCACACACGTTTTATATAACTTATCTACCGCAATAAGTGGTTTTTATCACTTTCAAATAGGCAAAAATGTCAACTCAAGCTTTTTCTAATTTAAATGTAAATCTACCTCATGGGAAAAATAAAACAATCTGTGAGAATTATTAACGAGTTTTATTCTCAATGTTTTTGTACGTAGATAGATACTTTGTCGATTTTGAATCGTGTCATGTATGCCGATGACGTCACAATTGCTTCTCCGACAAGGCTTCTGTTCTTCCAGTTTGCAAAAAGAAGAAATGATAACATTTTCGCTTGGAGAATTGCCAATTCCTGTATTACTAGTAATTCCCGTTATTCGTTTCGACTCCAGCGCGGGGGTGGATGACGAATATCTACATAAATAATTTGACATGGCTATTCTCTGACATACATAAGTCTCCTTTGTGTTTGAATTGAGAAATAATCGAAAATTGTATGCTGTTCCTAGAAACTTAATAATAAGGAACATAATTATAAGAAATGGGATGGTTGACCATTTTTACATTCATTCACACATCTTTACACCTCGGAAAATAGGTTACACCGTTGGTAGCGGTTGTCATTTGTAGATCTTTAACAGTCTTTATGGTTCGTCATCTTCTTCTTCTTCTTCAGCCTATAAAGATCAAGGCTTTCTACAATAGGTTATGATTATTTCTAATTGAGAAAGTTTTAAGTGTGTAGTTGTGGAGAACAAATTTTTAAACCATTTTGGTACCTTAACTCAGTTTTCGGGTAGCTAAGTAAATTCTTAATGCTTTTTGGTTACTTGTAACTATGTAGGTATGTTATAAATAACTGAAAATTGTTGGGATTGAAAAGGGTTAACCTATGTATGGAATGCTATCTGACTGACTGTATGCTGTATGACCTCTAATGTAACGTAGGTACGTTACACTTGACACCATATAGCAAACACAGTTACACTGTGCTTCCCGCAGACGGTGACGATGTGCACGCGCGCATCCTGTCGCACGAGTCACGGCGCGGCGTCACGCGTGTGTGTTGAACTGTGTGTGCTGCCCGCAACTCAAGCGCCGCCAGGCGATACAGTCAAGCGCACCTACAGAGGCAGCACCGACACGCCCAAGGTGGTGCAAGTTCAAATTGAACTAGTAAATTAAATCAAAACTTACAACTTGAAATCTAGTCTTATCTTAACCTTATACTCAGGAAAACTGTACGATCTGCAGCCAGTCGACTCCCGACGTGTCGGCTTGACCGATCAAGAGATGTCTCCAGATGTTCGCTGCCGTCCATCCACCATAAGTGCAGCGACAATCCCAACCACTCACACATACAAATCGTTAACACGACCTCACACAAAGCAACAACTATTTACTTCACTCATACACACATTGGCAAGGTATTACATAACATATTACATGACCTGGATTCCCTACTCAACAGGACGCTGAGCCGAGTCCATGGCCAGTGCTCACAGCGCATAGAAGAAGCACCCACTTAGTAGTGTTTGCAGTTGTATGTTAACTAGTGACATGGATACAGGGATGTGATATGACAACCTTAGAGATGATAATGTACATACAATTTATTCGTAACGGTGTCGATGTACTGACTATAAATAATTTTGTAAAGTGAGTATTGTAAACTCATGTTTATCACGCGATTTACGTATAAATCATCACGTGAGCCGAAAGACGTCTACTATAGGACTTTGGCCTAATCCAAGAGATACTGAATTATGTTTTTATATACATATTTTAAAAATATTGTAAAAATTACTGAAATGAAAATCTAATATAAATAATAACATTCAATATCATCATCATCATCTCCTTAACATTTTTCCTACTAAGTTGGGATGGTAATACCATGTATCACCATCACCAGTAGTGGTGGTCTAGGGACTAACGAATTACAGATTTGAGGTTTTAAGCCAGACAGGTGATACTCCAGAGTTCTTGTAGGTAAATGAGTAAAACCACTAAAACCACTAGTATTGAGCCGTACTTGTTTTATTGACACCTGGCCGCATGACGGAGGTATAGTTAAGACTGAATAACATTAATGTGTTCAAGTTCGTACAAAATTCATTTTGCTGTATGAGCATTATTGGCTCGTACACAGTGCTCTGAAAAAGCTGAAGGCAAAAATTGTGAAGAAACCAGAATGTCTTAGAACTAATAAATTGTAGACGTAACAATGATAAACTTGCACTGGGCCCACCTAGTGAATACGGCAATAATCTATTCCACACTATGATTTGTCAGTGGGGACATTAGGTACTGCTATGGAATAAAATTTGTTTCCTAATTTAATACCCAAACCTGAATGGAATCCTGACTTCATAATATAATTTCAAAATTTCAAACGAAATTTTAAATAACAATTGCGCTTTGTCGGTTGAAAGCGTTAAATAAATACTTAATTTAACGCTTCCACTCCCTGATGTTATGCAAATTCAGTTTCGTTTGAAGTTCGAGAGGGAAAAATGAATCAAATCGAAGAAGATCCTCGGTAATCGGTGTATCCCCGGGTAAGTCTCTAAAGGAAAGGCATTCTATTAAAATACTCGCGTTATTTAACTGACAGGTATGTTTTTACAGTGATGAAGGTAGCACTCTAGTAAATTCTACTTAGATGGGCTTTTGTATTCAAAATTATTTGTGTTTTTATTTATGTTTCGTTTAGTTTTTGACGTTAAATACATATTTTTTAACAACACGTTTAGCGCAGTTGCTGAGCAATCGACTGCACAGTGCTGCGTGTCGCGGGTTCGATTCCCGCAAGGAACAAATATTTGTATGGCCTACAAGTAGTTGTTTCGGGTCTGGATATTTGCGTATTGAGTTTATGTGTTTGTCAACGCAACCACGATTCATGAGAAAGTCCTGGTGTGGAACAACGTTATTAAAAAAAAATTACGAACCTTGTGTGGATAACCTTTCCTTTACTATGTCCTGAGTACTAATTTCGTATCAGTTGACAGTTGAGACTTAGCGATTAATTACGACGCACTGTAAGCGCTTCAAAGTAGTCCCTTAACTGTTTACTAAGCCAGGTGCTATCAACACTAACATTCAATCATAAAAATATAACCGCAATTCTACAATTCCACTGAGGATCATGGCTGTTCGGATGGACCGGGGATACCGCACGATCTCCGCTAAACCAACAAACCTTCTTGCTGGATTGCCGTAATGGAATCTGAAGGCCAAAGTATTCGCGCACACATCGGAGTGGCGAGACATGGTAAAATTCCGAGACGTAGCTCAGGGGCCGCTATCATCATCTCGGAGGAATCTTATGGCAACATGGACTGACATTCGATTGTCGTAACCAAACCACAATCACGGCGAAAAGTCGCCTCATCGAAGACAGGCTATAGAGGCGCCACGGCACCCTTACGTTCTGAGTAACGCAGGCGCTCACTGGACATGGTTGTTTCAAGAGGTTCCTGTTTAGGGTAAAGCGGGAGAAAACCACTGGTGTTACGACTATGTGGATCACCCGGAGGACACGGTGGAGCATACGGTGAAAGTTTGCTTAGCTTATCGATCGATTGCCACTACAAGTGTCCTCTTCGCGGCGATCGGTAGCGGCGATCTCTCACTTCCGATTACGGTCCAGGCCTGTTAAATAAATATAACAAAATAACTATCCCGTTTATGACTAGTAGCGCCATCTAGTGTCATTCATAGTTAAGCTTATTAGGCTGTATGGCTAACGATGACTGTATGTGTACCTACTATGAATTAAAAGTAATAAAGTCAGTTGATTGCAAATCACCGTAGCGTTTTAATAGGTTATGGGCCCAGGCTCGACTAATAAAAAAGTTATTCAGTGTTTTAATCAGTGCAGTTAGGTTTAAAATGTCGTCCAACTACTTAGCAAATGTCCCGAAACTGAAAGGTCGCGACAATTATGACGACTGGTGCTTCGCGGCGGAAAATGTGCTAGTATTAGAAGGCATGGCGGACGCTATCAACGCGCCATTAGCAGAAATGGCTACATCGGTTCAGAAAGCAGAGGATATGAAGGCAAAAGCAAAACTAGTGTTAACAATCGACGCCTCTTTATATGTCCATATCAAGAAATGTGCAACCACATATGAATTATGGAGAACCTTAAAGAATATGTTCGATGACTCTGGATATTCACGTAGAATCAGTTTGCTTAGAAACCTCATCAGTATACGCCTAGAAGACTGCGATTCGATGACCAGCTATGTCAGCCAGCTTATGGAAACCGCACAGAAACTGCAAGGAACTGGTTTCGAAATAAATGACCAGTGGGTCGCATCACTGATGTTAGCCGGGTTACCAGAAAAGTTTGAGCCTATGATAATGGCAATAGAACATTCAGGCATCAACATGAGCGCGGACGCTATAAAAACAAAATTGTTGGATATGAGTATAGAGGTAAAATCGGAAGGTGCATTTATTGCGAAAAAACATTATCAAAGTCATAAATATGGCGGTAGCGGCAGAAGAATGAACGGAAACAGAACGAATCCGTCAACTGTCAATGTCAATGATGGCGGCAATAGTGTATCGACCAAAACAAAAATAATTCGTTGTTACAAGTGCAAGCAGACTGGACATTTCAAAAGTCAATGTCCACAAACAGAAAAAAAGAAGACAAATGCATTTAGTGTTTTCCTAACAAAAGGATTTAGTGAAACCGATTGGCACTTAGATTCCGGCGCAAGTACTCATTTAGTTTCCAATAAGAATTTGTTAACGAATATTTGTTTTCAACCCAAGATTAAGGAGATTATCGTGGCTAATAGAACGATAGTGCCTGTGGAATGCTCAGGGGATCTACAGATTACGACGTTTGTCGGTAGTAAGAGTCACAACATAAATGTAAACAATGTTTTGTTTGTGCCAAACCTGACAACTAACTTACTATCCGTAAGTAGAATAATTGCCAACGGCAACAGAGTTGAATTTGATGAACATGGTTGTTCAATATATAATTCTCAGAATGAATGTATTGGTATAGCAAAATTAGAAAATGGTGTATACAGACTGAATGTGAAAACTGAGCAAATGTTTGCAGCATCAGTGACAGTGTCAAGCATAGTTTGGCACAGGCGACTTGCACATATAAACTCCACCGACATACAGAAACTGAAGAATGGATTAGTGGAAGGTGTCAAATTCAGTGATAAGTGTGACATCAGCAAGAATAGTTGTACAGTTTGCTGTGAGGGGAAGCAAACAAGATTTCCATTTCCTCACAGTGTTAACAAAAGTAGTGAAGTCCTGGAGTTGATCCACACAGATTTATGTGGACCAATGGAGAATCTGTCTCCTGTTTGATTCTCAGCTACAAAAATGTCTGTGGGCGGAGGCTGTCAATACAGCTGTATATATCATCAATCGTGTACCAGCTGCAGGCATTGGTAACAATACAACTCCTTATGAAATGTGGATGGGCAGAAAGCCGAAGTTGGATCACTTGAGAATATTCGGCAGTCCAGCCATGGTACACATCCCTAAAGAAAAACGTAAGAAATGGGATAAAAAGGCGAAGAAAATGTTCCTAGTTGGATATTCAGAGAATATCAAGGGCTATCGCTTGTATGATCCAGTAGCAAGAGATGTTACTGTAGCCAGAGATGTCGTGATCATGGAAAATATAGATGACAGATCAACGACAACCATCACCATTGATGAAAGCATATCACATGAAAATGCACAAGAGGAAGAAACTTCTGAAAGTGAAAATCAAGATGCCAGTGAAAGTCAGAAGGATAAGACATTCATTCCAAGCGACTTTTCAAGTGAAACCGATGATAGTTATTCAGACACTTTAGCACCAGAAGACATGGATCTCCAATCCACACAGTGTAACATCAATGTTCCTGAAAAACGTGTGAGACGCAAACCAGACTACTATAAAGCGAGCATGTGTGTGGAAATGTCAGGTGAACAGCTTACTACAAGTGATGTGTTGAATAGTCCTGAAAAAAGAGAAATGGCAGTGTGCAATAGCAGAGGAGTTAAAATCTTTTAGTGAAAATGACACTTGGGAGTTAGTGGATAGGCCAAAAGACAAAACAGTGGTTAAAGCTAAGTGGGTGTTCAAAAAGAAATTTAACAGTGATGGTGAAGTGCGATACAGGGCCAGGCTTGTGGCCAAGGGTTTTGCCCAGAAGAAAGGTATCGACTTTGATGAGACTTTCTCGCCAGTTCTAAGATATTCTACATTTAGATTGTTATTAGCTTTTAGTGTTCAACTAGATTTAAGTATGAACCATCTTGATGTTCCAACAGCCTTTCTAAATGGAATTTTAAAAGAAACCGTGTACATGGAAGTACCAGAGTGTTCAGAATTTAATCATTGTAATAACAAAGTACTAAGGCTCAAGAGAGCAATTTATGGTCTCAAACAATCAGCTCGAGCTTGGTATATTAGAGTTGAGGATTGCTTGTTGAAGTTAGGCTATAAAAAAATCTGATTATAAACCTTGTCTTTTTATAAAAAATTATAAAGATGTTAAAGTCTATATTGCTCTGTTTGTCGATGATTTTTTTGTTTTCTATAATTGTTTGAATGAATATACATTATTAATAAATAAGTTAGTTGAAAAATTTAGAATCAAAGATTTAGGTCAGTTGAAACAGTGTCTAGGTATGAATATAAATGTTTATAAAGACAGTATTACTGTAGACCAGAAGCAGTATATAGATATTATTCTTAAGAGATTTAATATGTCAGATTGCTCATCTTGTGATACTCCTATGGAAATTAATTTAAAGTTAGAAAAGGATAAGAATAATAACTCCAATAAAAATTATCCATACCAGCAATTAATAGGCAGTTTAATGTACTTGTCAGTACTAACCAGACCAGATATTACATTTAGTGTAAGCTTCTTAAGTCAATATAACAATTGTTTTAACGAAAGTCATTGAAAACATTTAAAACGTTTATTGAAGTATTTGAAAGGTACTAGAGAATATGGTCTTGTATATAAGAAAACCAATTGTAATATGCATGGCTTTGTAGATGCAGATTGGGCTTCTTGTTCACTTGATAGAAGGTCATATACTGGATTTTGCTTTCTCATGTCAAATTCTGTAGTGTCCTATGAATCAAAGAAACAAAAAAACTGTGGCACTGTCTAGTACAGAAGCAGAATACATGGCCTTATCTGAATCTTGTAAAGAAGGCATTTATTTAATGAATTTACTGAATGAGCTTGTACAATATGTAAGTAAGCCACTGCATTTGTATAGTGATAACCAAAGCTCGATTAAATTAGCTTCTAATGCCTTGTTTCACAACAAGCGCACAAAACATATAGATATAAGGTATCATTATGTAAAAGAATGTGTTTTGGAAGATAAAGTAAAAATTGAATATGTGTCAACTAATGATATGCCAGCTGACATACTCACCAAAAGCTTATGTAAAAATAAACATTATAAGTTTTTAAGTCTAATGGGTGTTTCAAAAGTGTGAAAGTGTGTCACGCAGATATTACTGTTTATATAAAGGTTTGTTCTGTAAGGTAGAATTTAGTTTATTTTGTTAGGTCAGGGTGTTAAATAAATATAACAAAATAACTATCCCGTTTATGACTAGTAGCGCCATCTAGTGTCATTCATAGTTAAGCTTATTAGGCTGTATGGCTAACGATGACTGTATGTGTACCTACTATGAATTAAAAGTAATAAAGTCAGTTGATTGCAAATCACCGTAGCGTTTTAATAAGGCCATGGTACAAAGCAGTGCTGTTAGCAAAGGAGGACGTGGAATGCATGAGGGAGACTCAATCTCTGCGCCCTCAAGCCTCTGTAAAAACTTTCAAAATGATCAGAAACGCGTTGTTATTCTAAAGGAATAAATAGGTTTCGTTTAATTCATTTTAGTAAGTTGTTTTCTAAATTCGTTGTTCGTATTGTTCTTAAATTGATACTGCTTTTTACCCGACTGCCAGGAAGGGTTATGTTTTTAGCGCGTATCTTGTATGAATTATTCTTTATTTCCTAGTATCTCCAGAACCGCTGAACGGATTTTCACATTTGAGGTATCGTTAGAATTGCCTTAATCGTCCAACTGCTACTAGATAGGTGATATTTAAAAAAAAAAATGGCGGATGTATGACGCCATATTGTGAGGTATAAAGAAATAAATTTCTACCAAACATATCGAGTTGGGTATCAAAATGAAGGATTTTAATCACTGATTCTAATAAAAATATTGATTCTAAATATATTTTATATATTAAGTCTTTACCTTTAAAATTGCCGTTTAATATGAAAAAATTCTTTTCATGTATTTTTTATTTGTATTAATTGAAGTAATTACCCATGCAATCAATGTATTTTTGCCAACGCAGTGGCAGTTTATTGATTCTTTAAGAAATCAGCTGGACGAGAGGCAACAAATTTTTCAAAGGTATTTTATACTGCCTCGTGGGTGTTAAAATTTTTTCCCGACAAGAATCTATTCAAATTCTGGAAAAGTAGTAGTCTGTAGGCGAAAGGTCTGGTGAGTAGGGCGGATGATGAAGAGCCTCCAACCCCATTTTTTGTAACTTGGAGACAGTCTGTTGTGCGGTATGAGGTCGCGTGTTGTCGTGCAGGAGCAGCAGAGAGAAGCGATTGACCAATGCTAGTTGGAGATGTGCCAGTTTCTCCATCATTTTGTTCAGTTTTTCACAGTACACATCTGCAGTAATGCTCATCCCGTTTGGTAAGAAGATGTGATGAATCACACCGGTTAGACCACCAAACAGGGAGCATCGCTTTTCTAGGGGTAAGATTTCGTTTAGGGGATTGTTTAGGTGCTGAACCAGGATCTAATCAACTTGCTGAGCGCTTGCGGTTATCAAACAGAATCTATTTTTCATCGCAGGTAACAATGTGTTTCAAAATTCCTTCATTTGTTTGCCTGTTGAGCAGTGCCAGGCACGTCTCGCGTACTTCGCGCCGGCGCTCATTGAGTTCGTGGGGCGCCCATTTGGCAAGATATTTTACCTTGCCAATTCGACGCATATGATCCAATATAGTTCGTATCTTTTGTTTGTTTTGTCGAAAGCTGTTGCTATTTCAGCCGTAGTTTGTGTATCATCAGCTTCCACAATCGTCTTTAATTCGTCATTTTCGACCAAAAGTCTTCAGACAACCGTGAGGTTCATTTTTTAAGTCGAAATTCCCAGAACGGTAGTGAGCAAACCAATAACAGTTGCTGCGTTAGTTTGTAGTGTTAGCTCCGTAAACGTCGTTGGTGTTGCGTGCCGCTTGTGCCGCGTTATTACCACAACGGTACTCATCCATACTAATATTATAAATGCGAAAGTAACTCTGTCTGTCTGTCTGTTACGCTTTCCCGCTTAAACCTCCGAACCGATTTTGATGAAATTTGACACAGACAATCTTTAGACCCTGAGAAAGAACATAGGCTATCTTTTATCCCGAAAAAATTTGATGTTTCCGAGGGAAATCTAAAAAGCGCGATATAACCGAACTCCACGCAGGCGAAGCCGCGGGCGGAAGGCTAGTATTCCATAATTACTCGAATTTATAACGTATCCATAAAGACGAAAAAGATTGAAATGTGGTGGAAATGTACCACTAATGAATAAACAAATGACTTCTTTTGGAAAAAAAGAGCTTCATGTTTTTAAGATAAAATGAATTTGAAATTAGAATTATTAGCCGAACGGTCAAAAGTGCCATGGTTGTTATCCGACGAATAGATTGGCCAGCACTACGCAGGAAGCAGTTGGAACCAGGAAAACTACCACAAGCGGTATTGGCGGAGCTCGATGACCCAAGTATAACAGAGAACCTACCTGGTATTGGAGTCTGGTTCAAGCCTCGTGCTACAGAATTTGATGCTTTACGTGATAAAAGCAAGATTGAGCTACGAATGTTTCCTTTAATTTTATGCTGTCCAATAGCTGATATGGCTAAACTTCGACATTTTCCGTGAAGCGACTGCCGTCTGAACCTCCACAACCCGAAGGCGACATCGAAGCATCGCAGTTAGACCAATTGTTGGATTTTTGAGGGCTCCAACAACCCGTAACGACTGCCATTAGTTGTTCGTATGGCAACCGGGACCAACGGCTTAACGTGCTTTCCGAGGCACGACCAGACCAGTGCGAAATTTTATGCTGGGCAGTGACGGTGCATAAATTATAGGGCACAACTTTAGATCCAGCAGTTGTAGATTTAAGTAAAAACTTATTTGCAAAAGGTCAAGCTTACGTTGCTTTGAGTAGAGTGACGACTCTTTAGGGACTTGATATCAGTTCTCTTAATCCTAAAAATTTTCTAAATCAACCACATGACATAAACTCATTTAAGGAATTGATCTGGTTACGTAATATTTCTTAACTAAAAAGACATAAATAAAATAATAATTTAAAAAAACAAAAAAGAAACACCTTCATGGATAACTACAATTAAAAATCAACTGAAAAGACTAAAACAAGATGAAAATTCAATGATAAGGCATTTAAAAAAAAAAAACAATGATGAGGTGCTTAAATTCAGAAACATACATTGAAACAGTACCAAACCTATACATTACAGACGACATCACATCAAGCTACTACAATCTGTCTACAGCATTAAGGCTCTATGTTGATTGGAAATATCTGACCATTTGGGGTAGCTTGACCTGCTGTCGTCCGTACCTACGTAATTAATGTACACTTAGAAATTTCAGCACAAAGGTCAGTCAGTTTCAATTTTTTGTCATCCTTCTTTGTGGCTTTATTTTCAAATAGAACGCCATAACCAACTTTTCTGTAAAGTACTTTCCTCATACAATACAGACGGTTCGTCATCACGGCGGTGTATCTCATCGTGGTACAAATGCGGTGACATCACAACCTAGATTGGATGGTTGCCAGCTGCACAATATTATGGACATCCTGAAAAGGGCACGTGGTTATGATCGCATCTATTGCAAACAAAATATTATGGTATTAAATTAAAAAAAAAAAATCCTTCTCCTATGTTATTTCTATTTTTCTGTGCTGTGTGTTATGTATGAAGCGTTCCCAAACAAAAACAGCTATTTATGGTAGCTGATGACACCCGGTTGTATTAAATAGTATCAATAAAATACAAATGTACGGCTTTTGTAACGATATGCAAATTATTTCTCGTTCGCGTAACCATTAAACGCCAGACTAGTTAATGCTGAAAAACCGAATATTCGCAAAATAGCCGCAAATAGTACATTACGATATTAGTGCGTAATGATGGTTATAACATGCGAGGCGGAATTTCAGCCCGAGCCGAAGGCGAGGGTGTAATTGAGCCGAGCATGTTATAACCAATACGCACGTATATCGTACGACGTTTTTTAACACACTTGCGAGGAAACAGAAAAAAAAGTATTTTATATTTTGTTCATTTTAAATAAACTCAATCTGTGAATGGACACTGTTGCTTTCCCGCCATTAGTATTATTATTTGCCATTTCAAATATGGAACAGCGCGCAGCGCGAGTCGTGCGGCGGCGATCAGTTCCATATTTACTTGAAATGGAAAATAATGCTGTTATGGAATTTGTATGGACTATAACTTAACTATTTGCTTTGATAACACACGCGTTTGTTATGACCCGCTTTACATATTTAAAACCGGTAGAATTACATCAGCTTTACGAGCAAGGGTGTTAAAAAATAACGTAACATATCCACGTGTAAGCTTTACAAATTCTCAGCACATCCACGTGTATTTGCTCAAAACTTGTACTTCATGATTGTAGTACATTATTTTAAGATGAAAAAGCTGAGTCAGGCCGTCCCATCGTCCATGAAGCTTTAAAAGTGCTGAAACAAAAAGGTTACTAAATTAAGCTCCAGCAAATTACAGATACATTAAAATTCGAGTCAAAAAGAGGTGCTTTTGAAAGAGGTAATTATGATGGTGCTGCTCGAAGTCAATTCACTGTTTGAACCCAACTCTTGTCTCATTGTTCCAGTATAGTTTACTTATTAACACGAAATAAAACGTCAATCCCAAAAACCTTGCGCAGTCTTTATTTCGACGTATCTAATTTTCTGGAAACAAAATTGAAGTTGTAATACCTACAAGCGTTACAGTGCCGCCTTCACGTCAGACCGCCACGGAGAATCGTATCCTACTAATGAATAATAAAAATTAACCTTGAATGTTACAGTGGTGAAATCGTACAATTTAACGTGGATTTACTAATTAATGGTTTTCGTAACAATTTTATTTTTGTACCTACTCTAGAGGTGACACTGAATGAATATTTTTGCTATTTTGTATTCAGTCTTTCAGGTTTCATATGATTAGTCAATAGTAATTTGGTTGCTAGTAATTTCCTTTTAATCTGTTTAAGTTTAAATAGTGTTGATCGATTGAAAATTGATAATTTACACGTCGATACACACGACAGATTCTCATTAAAGTTTGAAAAGATATAGAATAGTTTTAAATTGATGACAGCTCGTTTATACATTATTTGTCACATGTTAATGTTGATGACTATTGAAAAATTTGCTATGACAAAAATAATGAAATGTAATCTAATAAAAAACTCAATCGAATTCAATCAATTGATAATATTATAAGATTCGAGGAGTACTCTCGAATTAATGTAAACCAATTCAGCGGTTTATCGAATCAAGAATTTACATTGAAGTTTAAAATTTGTGTTTGGGATTAACAAATCCCTCAATACTTTAATAATTTGTTAAATGTTTTAATTTGTTAATAAATACTTATAAAGGGGAACAGTATATTGCAAGTTTTATTAATCTGAAAATATTATGGGTAATATTATATTCAAGAGAGCAAAGTTGGAACTTTTAAAATTCATATTTTATAGTGTTATTTTTTTTTTAATACAAAAGATATCCTGTATAAGAAAAAAAAAATCAATTAATATTTTAAAACAAAATAAATAGCTGATTGTGTAACTGCGACCATGACAAAACAGACACATTTTCCTATTCCGACCCTATCCTTTTTTACAAATCCTACTGAATTGCTCCGTCATTATTTTCATTTCATTGGCTCATTGTGAAGGCCTAGTTTTGTTCGGCCAACACCGGCAAAAAGATAAATTAATTGGATTACTTAACTTTGGGTATTCTTACCCAACGGATTTACTATTATCTCTTTTTAATTTGGTATTCGTCAAATTGTCAAATAAAATATACCTAAGACGATGATGACGTTTTGAAATCGTCGCAACGATTGATACATAGACTAAACACAATTTGTCTTCTAATTGTCACCACGGCTGTCATATTCATAACAATTTTCCGCAGATAATAAATGACTCAAGAAGAATAATTAATGAAAACTGTTGTGGAAGTCTTTCAAAGAAGGATATTTTCTTACGCAAAATAAATGGAAGAGTAATAATTTGCTAGTTGGCTTGCAAACTCATAATTTCTTAATAAAATCTCATAATTTATTAATATCTCAAAGTTTTATTAACTGAAAGTGTATAGTAAGATTTTTCGGAAGATGAATTTCGGAAATAAATTCAAAGTTTGATGAAAAACAAATGCGCTTATGACATCTACCGGTATCCATAAATAACTAATTCTGTAGGAATCGGTAAGTGAAGCCTAACAACTTAAAAATCCTGTCAATTCGTCGCTCAGTTTTGCCGTGAAAGATGGACAAACAGACACACACACTTTAACATTATTTTATAACATTAGTACGGATGTTGTGTATTCTAGAGAGCGCTTTTTGATACCAAAGAAATACAAAATCAAACCCGACTGCCATCCTTTTCTTGATAGATTTTCTTCTAGAAATCCGTAGCTTTACAAACATCTACTTGTATTTGAGTTATCACTTTACAAAATTTTTGTCCTGCATCAAATGATGTACGGCGTGACCAAGCTCATACTAAACAAACTAATAAAGGAAAATTTATTTTTATTATGACTACATCCATTACTAAGCATAGGCCTCTCTCCTTTTGTGCCAATGTATGCCTTCTTGTACCAGCCTCGAACAGATTTATGCATGACAAGTCACGTAACTTTCTCGTCAGCTTTTATCAGAAAACAACGGATAACAGCAGGGAAATTTTTTTCAACCACGATGAGCTTTGGGTAACTTTGTAACACATAAAATCCGAAACCGTATCTTCGAATGTCAACACACGAGTGAAACGCTTTATCACGTAATTTTATGTTACGAGTCACAAATATATAGATGACGTCACTGGTCAGTATCGCTAGTATACACAACAGTGAGGGAACAGTTTTAACCACACCATTTTTTGTGTTTCGTACACGATTTGAATTTCGACGACTCTTTTTGTAAATAAAATAAGAGAACTGTTAAATATTTTTTAATTACCAGTTTATGTGTTTATCTTCAAAAAACGGCGCAAGATTGCCTTTACCACAAGTGGCCATCGTTATAGTGGTTCAGTAGTCTCAGTAATATCATGATTTTGTCAGAATTTAGCAGTTCGTTGTGGTACACTGCTAGCTCCTCTGACATGATTTCTGTAGTCAAAAGCCACGTCGCAACCACCAATGCGACGCTCCGCTAGATTGATATAATCAACAGCAAGAGTAAAGCAGACCTTTTCTATGATTCATAAGATGCGTGAAAGTATTTTTATACTTTTACGAAATCTTACAAATGATATCTTCGTCACTTACTTTGCCAGATTTTACAAATATGAAAAAATCTTCTCATCTGAAGTGTCACGGTGTAAAGTTTTAACTGTCAATTATTCTTCATGTTTATTAATTCTGTCTAATTAGTACCTACCTACTTGCTGTCCAGTGACCATTCAATCGACCTTATTTATAAGTCCCTACCGTTTTATAGATTTTTTCGTTTAGAGTAAAAATTACTAGGCTTTAAAGGACAGCGTCCGTGGCGTAGCGGCAGCGGACGCGGCCGCTGCGCAAGGTGGCGCGGGTTCGATCCCCGCACAGTGCAGGTATTTGTATGCATGAACATGAATATTTGCACTAGTCTGGTCGTGCCTCGGAAAGCACGTTAAGCCGTTGGTCCCGGTTGTCATACGAACAGCTAATGGCAGTCGTTACGGGTTGTTGGAGCCCTCAAATATCCAACAATTGGTCTAACTGCTAGTTGATTCCACTTCATTTTATTATGTTCATTCATTAAATATTACTTTTGTGTGTAGAAATAACCTGGAATCCTCTTGATCATGTAACTGAGACTAAGCAACTTGAATGAGTACAAACTGTCATGACTGACGTATTATTTACTATTAGCTTAGATAAACTTGCGGGCGGGCTTGTAATTTAATTAAAATGAGTGCAAAGATATTTTCGTACACGTTATTTCCATTTCTAACGCTGATGATACGCTTTATGACTTTTATTGCTTAGATTTAAAGTAAATCAAAATAATAATAATAAATAATAATTAATAATAAATAGTAATTTAAAAGATAACTTGGCGACCGTTCCAATTAGCGAGTTCGCAACGCGTCATGACTCATGCGTAATGTAGGTACCTTTGCAGCGCTACCCAACCTGCGCCTGCGCCCCGCACGGCCTTTTTGATTGGCCCAGTGCCTAAACTAGCTGCTCGTCAATTTTGCCTATTTACTAGTAAATTTCTGCTGAATTAATAGGTTGATAACTAGTACAATTACTGAACAATTTTGCACTCGCTTCGCTATCGCCTTCTATTTTGTTAAGCATCATCATTTTCTTCTTTACTCTTCACATTGATATTATCATTATTTCAGTCATAAATTATTCTTTTTGTTTACAATTCAACTCTATTTAAATTTCAAAATATTAAAGCTGAACACAGCGAGAGATTGGAATTTTAATTAGTAATGAATACTCTCACGTGACTTATATAGTAAATAAAAGTTTGTGGGTATTCACATCTGTTGTCAACCACATTAATTTTCTGAATATTTAAGCGTCCTAATAGAATGGGGTCAACCCTTTATCTGAATAATTTCTATTAGCCCACGGTCTACTTAAACGAATTTGTAAATCAAATACAGTTCTGTAAGTACAAGACCCTATCGTGATTACCTCTTATTATTTTTCGTCCTTCGTATGGTTAAAGATGAACAGTACGGTTTAATTTTATAATACAAAAACATATTTCTTGTAAGTTTATATATTACGAAAAATATTTGTTCACAAAATGCGGCTTTGCTCGCGTTATATTAGGGGTAACACGATTCTCCTTTCCCAAATTTGCATCTTCTTTTGTAGAATCTGGGTGAATATTTCAAAAAATAAAAATAATACAAGTTTTTTTTTTTTTTGTAACAAAGAGCGTGTGTACCAAAGTTTTACTTCGTACCTACCTTAAAAACTGCAAAAAGGCCCATATAAAATTTAACACGCTATTTAAAGGGGGCGGAATACAAAAAAAAATGTCTCACGATTTGTTGTAGGTAAGTTAGAAATAGTCGCATATCATATTTGTTTACTTTAAAAATATCGAAACGGGGATAGAAAGAGATAAAAATACCCTATGTCTCTGTTTCCCTCCACCTAATGCCACTTAAAAATCCTGTCAATTCGTCGCTCAGTTTTGCCGGGAAAGATGGACAAACAGACACACACTTTAACATTATTTTATAACATTAGTACGGATGTTGTGTATTCTAGAGCTCTCTAGAATTCACAACATCCATCGCTCGCTTTTTGATACCAAAGGAATACAAAGTCAAACCCCGCTGCCATCCTTTTCTTGATAGTTCTTCTAGAAATCCGTAGCTTTACAAATATACAACGTGTAACATAAAGGGTATATACATAACAAAGGCATGGCATCTTTACATGAGATCAAACGATATTGGAAGGGTTTTTTAATTCTATCTCTTTTTGTTAGGAAGTTATGAGGAAAAACACTGTCTGTGATAGGCTAATCATACTAGTCGCACAGAGATATCGAAGACATTTATTGGATTTTGGAAAGTAACGTGACGGGTAACGAGTAGTTATTGACATATGTAGTGTGCTGCCACGTTTGTTATGATTTTATTTTAAGAAACACACGAAACCGAAAATTGGGTACCAATTTTTTGAGTATTTTATTTTGAGTTGAAACCCTTCCGATATCGTTTGATATCATCTAAAGATGCCATGCCCTTGGTATGTATATACCCTTTTTGTTACACGTTGTATACTTGTATTTGAGTTATGACTTTACAAAATTTTGTCCTGCATCAAATGATGTACGGCGAGACCAAGCTCATACTAAACAAACTAATAAAGGGAAATTTATTTTTATTATGACTACATCCATTACTAAGCATAGGCCTCTCTCCTTTTGTGCCAATGTATGCCTTCTTGTACCAGCCTCGAACATGTGTAAATTGCGCTGAATCAAATTTAAAAGATAACTTGGCGACCGATCCAATTAGCGAGTTCGCAACGCATCATGACTCATGCGTAATGTAGATACCTTTGCAGCGCTACCCAACCTGCGCCTGCGCCCCGCACGGCCTTTTTGATTGGCCCAGTGCCTAAACTAGCTGCTCGTCAATTTTGCCTATTTACTAGTAAATTTCTGCTGAATGAACAGGTTGATAACTAGTACAATTACTGAAAAATTTCGCACTCCCTTCGCTATCGCCTTCTATTTTGTTAAGCATCTTCTTTTTCTTCTTTACTCTTCACATTGATATTATCATTATATCAGTCATAAATTATTCTTTTTGTTTACAATTCAACTCTATTTAAATTTCAAAATATTAAAGCTAAACACAGCGAGAGATTGTAATTTTAATTAGTAATGAATACTCTCATGTGACTTATATAGTAAATAAAAGTTTGTGGGTATTCACATCTGTTGTCAACCACATTCATTTTCAGAATATTTATGCATCCTAATAGAATGGGGTCAACCATTTATCTGAATAATTTCTATTAGCCCATGGTCTACTTGAACGAATTCGTAAATCAAATACAGTTCTGTAAGTTCGAGACCCTATCGTGATTACCTCTTATTATTTTTCGCCCTTCGTATGGTTAAAGATGAACAGTACGGTTTAATTTTATAATACAAAAACATATTTCTTGTAAGTTTATGCATTACGAAAAATATTTGTTCACAAAATATATTTTATCATTCGAAGAAACGTTATTAAGATAATACCGATATATAGTATAGTATATATACACTATATAGTATATTATATAGTATATTATATACTATATAGTATAGTATATAGTATATAACCTCAATTTAAAAAATAATAGCTCGTAGCTCATAGTTTTGAATAATTTCATTAATCCAAATCATAACAATCATTTATTGTATTGTAAGAAGGATCAGAAGTGGATAATAATTAAAAGAAACAAATTACAACAAAAGAACCATTTTCTCATATAATTCGATTAAATTAATCACAATCAATAGAATCCACTGACATATCAAATCATCATAACAAAATGTCACCCTTTCCTTTTTCTAAACACAAATGGCTTACATAACCTTACAACAAGCTGATGATTCACACGTCCGTCCAGTCCGAGTGGAGAGCAGCAAAAAAGGCTGAACTATCTCAGCACCTTGCTTTTATAGACGCTGCTGACGTCAGAGAGGATACTCCTTACAGTATACTCTCTCGCTGTGTACTATTATTGTGCACAACATGATTTATTTTCAGAGCAATGCAACTCAGTTACAACAATTGAACCATCTCAAAGGATACTGCCAAATCAAGCGTTAATTATGTACACGTTGATAATCTTGGATTAGCAGCAATCAGATGCCAAACTATTATAAGTTTGATGATTACTACCATTGTTTGCTATTCTATATATCACCACAATCTACAGAATTATGGTAACATATGTAGTAGTTGCCAATTTACTGATTACATAATCGCATTACATGACTAAACTTGTGGATATGTTTTCGTGTGAAACCAAGAAGTAAAGGAAAGTACATAATAGGCTATTTGACAGATTTATAATTTTTATCTTGAATTACTTGGTTGCGCTAAGAAGTTCACCCGAAGTACTTTTTTTTTAATTTTAAATACGTATTTCATAAGAAAAATGCAAATAAAAATTCAAAATTCAAATAAGCCGCGAAAACGATATAATCAGCAATATGGCGTTGCGCCTGGTAAGTGACGTCACAAGCGGTTTTCGGTTCTCAGTGGTGTTTGTTTTTAATTATTATTTGCTGTTGTTATCTAATAAAATGGTTTACAAGTGGTGTGCTGTACTGGGTTGTACAAATAAATCGATAAAAACCCCCGAAAAACAGTTTATAAGTTTGCCGAAAACAAGCGATGATGCGCGTATGACGTCATCGCGACATTAGCCAATCCGGATCGTTTCACAATGTGTGGCGCGAGAAACAAAAAGCCAAACATATTTTTGTGTTTTGGATACAATAATTGTTATTATTTTTTATTAAAACTCTTGTAAATTATATATAGAACCCTCATTTTATGCAATTAAAGCAAAAAATCAGAAATAATTGAATACTATCAAATAGCCTATTATATTTACTATAAGTTTGAACTGAGTTAAAATTCACTGTGTAGTTGAATCCTTTATTCCCGTTGGCACAGTGGTGTCCAGTATCCCACCACAAAAACCGAAACGCTCCATGGAGCGTTTCGGTGTTCTTACTGTGTAATTTGTGTGTGTGTTAGATTAGAAGCCGAAACTGTAGATGGGAAAGGGCTAGGCAGATAATGACTATGTCCCAGAATCATATAAATTTTAACATGCAAATAGTTTTGTAAAAAGCTACAAAGGTTTTTGATGACCAACCCGATTGCTTTGACCCAAACAACATAGCAACAATGGAAATATGTAGTCTGTGATCTTCCCAAAACGTTTATTTGGAGAAGGTCAAATTCATCACTTGTTATATCTGTCTGTAGACATCCGGAGTACGTATTAATAAACACTCCCGCTGTGTGGTCAAGCGCGAGTTTCATTTCCGGCTAACCATGATCAAGCTATGGCTAGTCGTAAAATGTGGGTTTTGATTCATCAATTCCGTGCTCGGGTCGCAATTTTAGTTTTAGGGTGTCTGTGTACCATGAAATGAGAACCTAGTATTAGTTTCTCGTTGGTTATGTTTCTAGATTTCACTGTGGCATAATGTCGGTAAACTATAATCGTGCTTTTTCCGATATACTCACAAAAATTTAAACCGTGCCACCTTCAACAAATATAAAGATGCCATTAAGATCTATACTTTATTTACTTTTCCTTAGGTACTTATGAAACGGCAATGCACATTAATAATTTATAAAAGCCTTTTTAGAATTTCGTATTATTATGATAAATAGGTAATAACTACCGCTTGCCCCGTGTGGTACCGGGCCTAGAATTGTACCAACCCATATCCTCCCGTGGGTGTCGTAAGAGGCGACTAAGGGAAATCACCAGGGAAGCGGGCAGCAGCGCTTCTCCTGTGTAATATCAAATCACTGCGATTCCCAACCCGCTTGCCAAGCGTGGGGATTATGGCAAACCCCCCCAATGATGCACACGATACAGCCCAGGCCCCTAGTCCCCGGCAGCTCCGCTATTCCAGTCTACGGTAGCGGACTCGGTTACGGCGGAGCAAGGAGTGCTAAGAATCTCCGGCAGAGGTCCGGCTACCATCACAAACGACGACCTTTGGCCCTGGCAACATTTAACACGCGCATACTACGGACGGATGAGAAGATTGTCGAACTGGAGGAAGAACTGAGCCGGTTGCGCTGGGACATTGTGGGGTTATCTGAAGTCCGAAGAGAGGGAGAGGACTCGATAATCCTGAAGTCTGGCAACCTGCTCTATTTCCGGGAAGGCGACCAGCTGTCCCAGGGTGGTGTCGGGTTTATTGTCCACAAGTCCCTCGTGAACAACGTGGTTAAAGTCGGGAGCCTTTCGACTCGGGTGGCGTACCTTTTACTGAGAATAACAAAACGATATTCGTTAAAGGTTATACAGGTCTACGCCCCGACGTCTAAACACTCTGACGATGAGGTGGAGGCTATGTATGAGGACGTCAGTAGAGCCATACATTCCTCCAAAACCCACTACACCGTTGTCATGGGGACTTTAACGCAAAACTGGGCATGCGAGAGGCGGACGAGACGAAAGTGGGGCAATTTGGAGTTGGAAATCGGAATCCCAGAGGTCAGATGCTAATGGATTTCATGGAAAGGGAAGGACTCTTTGCGATGAATTCTTTTTCCAGGAAACCATTGCACCGCAGGTCCACTTGACCTGGCTCAGCCCCGATGGTCAGACCCAAAACGAGATAGACTTTATAATGTCAACGAGAAGGTAAGTGTTCAACGATGTCTCCGTGATCCATGCGGTAAAAACCGGGAGTGATCACCGTATTGTTAGAGGCATCTTGAACCTCAACATTAGGCTCGAACGCTCTCGACTTATGAAGTCTACGCTCCATCCAGCGTCAACACAACTCCAAAACCCCGAGAGCTTTCAGATCGAACTACAAAACCGCTTCGAATGCCTCGGTGAATGCGTAGATGTTGTGACTGCTGGCCACATGCGTTATATCAATAGTTTAAAAATAACAAGTCATACGATGGCAACCACTTACGAATGCATTAAATTCTAATCTTATGGCCTGTCAGCCGACCGTAATTAAGAGCAAAAACAACGTCTTAGAAAGCTATTCGTTCATATTTTATGGGCATTCCGAGCCCCTAGCCCTTAGAATAAAATATTTTAAGATTTTGGACAAATTCTGAGAAGGTCGGGGTGCTGCCTGCAGATGTTAGCAATAACTTAGAGCAATTTAAGCCGACGTATTCTGTAGAAATTCCTAAAAGAATCGGCCTCCCGAAACATGTGCATTCGGGACAATTGACGGACGGCTACAGAAAAAATGGTAGAATGACTCCAGCATGGACCTTTTGGTAGTGTGGGATTTTATGAATTTTAAACGGAGAGGCGGTGAAAAGTTAGTTGGTTTCTGGCCGCGACGAGCGACGGTTGAGGGTCGATCTTGAACTGCGATAGGGCGAGGGCTAGTGTCCAGGCTAGTTAATTTAGGAGATTTGGGAAGTAGCCTATGTCCTAGTATATCGCGAAGTAGTGAGTGAAATAATTACGTCAGACATAGTTGGGTTTAAGCCCAGATTAGATTAGTATAATATAATATAGAATATTAAGTGCGTGTAAGTGTTGGCGTGATTGGGTGAGTCATTTATTATAATAACTATCCCAGGCTGATGAAGTTACTATAGTTCCTGTAATTAAGCAGACAGATACGTGTCCCTATTAATTATAATAAATGTATTTATAGTTTGGATTCAGTACGGGTGATGCAGCAGAGAAGCTACTAATGATAATTTATTCCAGACTGACTCCAGATAAACCATTTATGTGATTGTATTCAATCATTGGAGCCGTTCTGTCTTGTTTTATGTGCCCATATCCTGGTCCTTACCTTAGCGGATATTTATCAGCTTCGGTTGGCTATAGGGAAAGATCGTATGTATGGAGACAGCCCTCCGCCTAACTTGACCATGAGCTCTGATGCTCTGGACTCTAGACTCCTGACGACTACTGACTATAACAGGAGGGCAGAACCGTAATACACGCAGCTCATTTAAACCTAACTAGGCAAACCGCCTATCTAGAATCAGATTACCAGCCAAACTTTATTGATAATGTCCGCTTCCAAAAAGGTCTTGTCACAGAGCACTTGCGTGAAGATTTGATGCGCACACATCCCCAGGGAGTGGGGTAGGCTTTACTAAGTACCACTAACTGAATCAGTAGGTGTTAAAAAGACACTAGGGAACGTATTTCGATAAAATCCAACCCGTCCGTTCTGTAGGACTATTTATGAATCGTCACTGTTTATCGAAACACGAGTACTACGAGATGCAATGCGTCTTTCGAATGGGGCAGATTAAGGGGATGTGAGGATGACGAGATTCCACCTCGGTGTGCAGCAGGAATAATCGCAATGAGTTCTGCTAGAGACTGAGTCTACGGTACGCTTGTACTAACTTGTGTAATACCTTAGAATTGGGACGGTTTGTCAAGGGTGTCAATCACATAATATATTTACAAGTCATAAACTCAGAACTTGTCTCCCTCGACAACAGGGAGCTTCGCAGTTCCCCTGTCCTAGGGTGGAAGGAGACATTTATTTAGTGTCTAGGGAGCGTGTTCTGTTAGAATCGTAATAGTATCCTCAGAGGTTCTATGCGTTAGGTCTAACAGAACACGTGCAACGAAGCATACGTTAATATAACGGTTCCCAGCTTCACTAAAGTGGGTATAATTCGTAGTAAATAAAGTAACGTGATCTAAAATTACTTATAAAGTGCAAGCGTAACGATCCCCGACCACGCCACATAATAAGGTTTATTACAGATGACGGAGACAGCCCGCGTGCAGCATTTATATAATAGTTCTTAATATATTACTTTATATAATTTTGCTTTTCCTCTCGTCTTCTTAGCGTCATATCATATCTATTACTATAAATTGTATACTTGTGTGTCCTAACTGTGAATTCCCATACTAACTTCCTCTGACCCCCTCCGGTCCTTGAACTTTATAAGCGGGAACCGGGGGATTAATTCATGGGAATTCATTTCTTATATCGGTGGGAGGATAACCAAGTCTGGTGACGAATTCCTACAGTTACACGCGGGGTTGGGGTGTGTTTCCTCTCCCGCAGGGAGAGCTGTATTTAACTGTAATATTATCACAATTAGGAAAAACGAAAATTTTATCAGCCTAGGATAGTTTAGGTACAGTTACAATGTGGACCACTACAACAACAGGTTTGTGGAAACTCTCCAAATGGAAGGGTCTAAGTTCTACAAAACCCTCCGTTCAAAAAGACAGAAGAAGATCTCCGGTCCCACCCGCCGGCTAATGGAAGAAAGACGGGAGGTGATCTTAAAATCCCCTGATGACGCTTCGCGCATCAGATGCCTTAACAGACAGATCTCAAAGTCTCTGACTCGCGATATACGCCAATTTAATACAAATTGTATTAAAGAGGCTATCGAGCGGAACAAAGTCTCCAAAGTGTTCGCACGAGAATTGTCTGTTGGACAGAGTCTACTTGCGAAGCTGAAGACTGGGGATGGTAGGATCGTCACTTCCAAGCCCGAGCTTGAACACATCAACACACGCACCTGTTGTAAGCCTGGCTAATGATCCTAGAGCGAGACTAACCCGACATTACACCGACGATATCCCGGACGTCAGCCTGTACGAGATTGGTATGGCCCTGAAACAGCTTAAGAACGATAAGGCGGCTGGAGATGATGGAATTACGGCTGAGCTTCTGAAAGCGGGTGGCAAACCAGTTCTTAAAGCGCTTCAGAAGCTATTTAATTCCGTCATTCTTAAAGGCGAAACGCCTAAGGCGTGGCACAGGAGCGTGGTGGTTTTGTTTTTCAAAAAAGGTGACAATACCCTCCTGAAAAACTACAGACCGATATCCCTCCTGAGCCATGTCTACAAGCTGTTTTCTAGGGTCATCACGAATCGTCTCGCTCGCAGGTTCGACGACTTCCAGCCTCCCGAACAAGCAGGTTTCCGAAAAGGCTTTAGCACCATAGACCACATTCATACGCTGCGGCAAGTTATACAGAAGTCCGAGGAGTATAACAAACCACTATGCTTGGCGTTTGTGGACTATGAGAAGGCCTTCGATTCGATTGAGACTTGGGCGGTGCTACAGTCTCTCCAGCGGTGCCAAATTGACCATCGATACATTGAGGTGATAATGTGTTTGTACAAAAACGCCACCATGTCAGTCCGTCTCCAGGATCAGGACTCGAAACCAATCCAACTGCAGCGTGGAGTGAGACAAGGAGATGTCATATCTCCTAAATAGTTCACTGCTGCGTTGGAAGATGTCTTCAAGCTCCTGGACTGGAAAGGACTTGGTATCAACATCAACGGCGAGTACATCACTAATCTCCGTTTCGCAGATGATATCGTGGTCATGGCTGAGACCCTGGAAGACTTGGGCAAAATGCTCAATGACCTCAGCAGAGCTTCCCAACAAGTGGGTCTAAAAATGAACATGGATAAGACGAAGATCATGTCGAACTCTCATGTCGCACCCACTCCAATTGTAGTTGGTTGCTCTGCACTCGAAGTTGTTGACGAGTATATATACCTGGGACAGACAGTCCAACTAGGTAGGTCCAACTTCGAGAAAGAGGTGTCTCGGCGAATCCAGCTCGGTTGGGCAGCGTTCGGGAAGCTACGCTACATCTTCTCGTCGTCCAAGATACCACAGTGTCTCAAGACTAAAGTCTTTGACCAGTGTGTGTTGCCAGTGATGACTTACGGAACTGAAACGTGGTCGCTCACAATGGGCCTCATACGAAGGCTCAGAGTCACACAAAGAGCAATGGAAAGAGCTATGCTAGGAGTTTCTCTGCGTGATCGAATCAGAAATGAGGAGATCCGCAGAAGAACCAAAGTCACCGACATAGCTCTGCGAGTCGCTAAACTTAAGTGGCAGTGGGCAGGGCACATTGCTCGTAGAACCGATGGCCGATGGGGCAGCAAGGTTCTGGAGTGGCGGCCACGTACTGGAAGACGCAGCGTAGGGAGAGCCCCAGCAAGGTGGACCGATGACCTGGTGAAGGTCGCGGGAAGCCGATGGATGCGGGCAGCACAAGACCGGTCATCGTGGAAAGCCTTGGGGGAGGCCTTTGTCCAGCAGTGGACATCTATAGGCTGAGGAAGAACTACCGCTAAAAACCTTTTACAATCCAATGCCACGAGTATACGTATATAATGAAAGATTCAATCCGACCGTAATCACAACAATAATTTGTTTTTTAAATTGTATATTGTTGGAATGAGGACTGAAAGACGAATTAATTATGCTGAATAGCAACATTTTCGTAGCATAGGATTGTCGCACTGTTAACTGGAGCCGGATTGATATACCTACTCGTTGAGCGTTTCATTGCAGTAAGTACACACATCATTCTGCTAGGATTTTCACGTTAAAATAATAATAATGAAGTTGAGGTACTGCATTTTATTTAATTTTCCAGTGAAAACAAGATTTCAAGGTTTTTAAATTATCGAGAGGTACCTATCTCATTGAAACATTATCACGCTATTTTTTGTCTTTTAATTCTCGCTCTCTTCAATGTTACAAAATTTAGGATCGTTACGGGCAGGCCAGTTTTATTGTTTAATAAGCTCCCTTGCTAATACTCTTATCCTTATAAAATTAAAAGGAGACTTTAAAAGTTTCATATTAACTGTTTTCATTCATAAAGTGTGTTGAAACTTCTTCTTCTTTAGCTAATATATGCTAAACCCAAGGCTTTCCACAATGACCAGACTTATGCTGCTCACATCCATCGGCTTTCCGCGACCTTCACCAGGCCATCGGTCCACATTGCTGGTCCAGTCACGGATCGGAAGACGCAGCGTAGGGGCCTCCCTACGCTGCGGCTTCCGATCCGTGGCTCATACCAGAGACCAGAAACTTACAACTTTTGAATAAAAATATTTTGAATTTTTAAAAGAAACAGCTGGAAAATATATGAAGCTATTGTGATGGTGACTGCCGACACTTGAACCCATAAAATATAAGATTTTTAAATTGGCGTTCAAACGAGAGAGCAAAAGGGTGAAATCGTAAAAGTAAAGAAAACGTAAAGATAAGTAAGTAATACTACATACTTGTGGGTAATGTAACACCGCGGAGAAGTGCAAATGGAAACATGGCTTCACATTTCTCGCCAGAACACAAACATAAATCAGGCTGACAAGTCGAGAAAAACTCATTAAAAGAATTTCAGAATGAACACGTAGTAACACCTACTTAACATTGAAGATTGTAGGACAGATCTGTTTTTTTTTTTTCTAATCATATAAACTAGCGCTTGACAGCGCATCCCACCTAATGGTAAGTAGTGAAGCAATCAATGATAGTAAAAAACATTAAGGTATTATTCGCCGTAGCCCTGGAAATACTTAAGTTATAATCAGACAAGAAGACCGCGGTAAGAAAATTGTTAAGATTTGGGACAATTTGCTTGCCGCGGTCTTCTTATTGATGTCGATGTACGCGGTATATAAGACGAGATGAGACATTTGAAACGTTAAGATTACTATGTATTTCCCATAAACAGGGCAGTTGCCACGCTAAGATTGCCACGCTTTTTGTTCGTTGTTTTATAATAATTTAAATTTGATTAAATTTACATTGTGGTAGCATCGAATTAACCAAGTTTACAAACTGTTTTATTTCGCTTTTCCGTGTACGTAATGCGGCCTCCAATGACAGCTGGGATGGTCGATGCGGTCACGTGCGTATGGACTGTTCAAATGGAGGTCGGATATGAGGGCATTATAACACACGCGGAATATATTAAAACTGTAAACCACCGTGCCTGCCACCGCAAACATATCTGTCTAAACAACAAATAAGTAAAATGCTCTGTAGAATTTATAGGTATCACGGTGTCTGTATCTCAGGTCTGTACTACAAGTTATGAACGATCTCCGGCCGAGCCTCTGTTGTTCATTTTATTTTATTTGTTCCACATGGAACATGTTTCATGACTTGTTCTTATACAAAAACCAGCAATATATTTCTTTAAACATTTGTTTAAAGGTACTTACGTGGTTTTCAGCCGATTTAAAAAAAAAAAATGCGAAATAAAGCCGCTATTGCCGGATTTATTTTGCAAATTTACATATTATTGCGAATAGCGTCTTATTTAGTCTTTGAGTGATTTATGGAATCATATCAAACCACGAATAATCCACTGTAGACTCAATCATGTTTGTATTCGGAATAAGGTTGCAATTAATAATATTTAGTTTTTCTTAATTATAACTAAAGGACACTTGACAGGGATAAACAACACAAAAGCATCGGAATACTTATGTTTATTTTTTGTTATCCCGCATTATGTGCCACATCTGAACAAAGGAACAAAAACTTCCCTTTTCTGTCCAAATCTTCCTGTCTTGCGCGATATCTCACCATGTCGTTACTATTTCTGTTACAATTATTTTTTTCATTTTTGAATACAGACAATGTAAAAATTTACTTTGACAACGGTATTTGAACTCAGTAGATTGCATACTTACTATATTAATACAACTACAAGTTTTTTTTTTGTAAATTATAAACTAGCGCTTGACCGCAATCCCGTCTGATGGTAAGCAGTGATGCGATCGTTGATGATAACACCCGCGAACCATTCGGTTAAAAAACAAAGTGCATTCGAACATGTGTATGATGTTAGTGCTAAACAGCTATATAATAAGCTAAAAACGAGTGTTCAAAACAACAAATCAAACGTGAATAAATAACTTACTAATTCGATTTGCTCATCATCTGGATTTATGTTCAAGATGGAATTCAAGGATGAGTATATTTTTATTTGTTATAGAAGTAGGGTTTCCGCAATCCATACTGTGGGTGAAGTAGACGATATTGAGCTATTGGTTGTGTTAGTTTAACAACGTTATTATTTTTTTAAAGAATAACTAAGCCATAGTTTGTGACATCAACGATTGCATCACTGCTTGCCATCAGGCGGGATTGCAGTCAAGCTCTAGTTTATAATAATTAAATATAAAAAAAAAAACAAATACCTCCAATTTTGAAATAAGTAGGTATGTTTAATTCTTTAAATATGTCGTTTCTGACTATCCCAATATCATAGTCATTATCATTTTCAGTCTAGAGAAGTCTACTACTGGACACATCAATCGGTGCTTTTTGCATCGAATGTGGAGTTCGGTAACCTTCACAAGCTAAAGTTATTTCATATCAGTCCACCAATAAGTATTTAAATTTACCAAAGAATTCATGTCAAATATAATATAAACTTCATATTTATACATTAATTCTTCCTCTCACCTTTTGTACCTACAGAAGTAAAAACCTTATAACAAAGGAACATCAATTCAATATTGTGTTTGTACAACATCAGTCCTTTGAGACTTACCTTTTGGCAGTCGTGTGTAGTGAGAGGCGTTGAGGAAACAAAATCAAACTGTAGATCTAAAACGGATGTATTGATCCGACAAAGCGTTTTGTTTCTGTTTCCAAGTACAGGTATGGAAAGCGGTCCTTTTGCCGAGCAAACATTCCAACGCTAAAATTTCAAAACTGTAAGTGTAGGTACGACGTAAAAATGTATACCTTCTTGATCCGTAATTTTACTTTTGATTTTAAAGGTAAATTTCACAATCTACATCGGAATTTCAATATTTGCCTGAACCAAATAAATAATGCCAGTAAAATCTTTTAGCTTTGGCGCATGACTGGAATTTCACAAATATTTTGTCGTTGTGACCAAGTTAATAAATTGTATATAAAATATATACGGACCAATCACACAGATTGAACTAGCCCCAAAGTAAGTTCAAGACTTGTGTTATGGGATACTAACTCAATGATACTATATTTATAATAGATACATTTATATAGATAAACATACAAGACCCAGGCCAATCAGGAAAATATCGTTTTCCATCATGACCTGGCCGGGGATCGAACCCGGGGCCTCCATGTCGCAGATAGGCGTGGTGACCGCTGCGCCACGGAGGACGACGTATCCTTTGAATAAATAAGAATAAATAGGAAAGTATTCCTTTCTATGGGCATTGACTTAGTTATTTTATTCATAACTAGCTTTCCGCCCGCGGCTTCGCCCGCGTAAATTTCGGTTATCTCGCGCTTTTTAGATTTCCCTCGGGAACATCAAATTTTTCCGGGATAAAAGGTAGCCTAGGTCCTTTCTCAGGGTCTAAAGATTGTGTGCTTTCCGCCCACGTCTTCGCCTGCGTGGTGTTCGGTTATATCGCGCTTTTTAGATTTCCCTCGGGAATATCAATTTTTTCCGGGATAAAAGGTAGCCTATGTTTTTTCTCAGGGTCCAAAGATTGTCTGTACCAAATTTCATCAAAATCCGTTGAGAGGTTTAGGCGGGAAAGCGTAACAGACAGACAGACAGACAGACAGACAGACAGAGTTACTTTCGCATTTATAATAATTAGTATGGATAAGAGTAAATAAAAAAACAACGGGCCGGGGGTGCCGACAGAAGTACAAACTGGAACATTAACGTTGTGCATTATTCACTATTTTGGAATGGTTGGGGAATGATTTCACACAAATTGCTTTATTTAACAATATAAACGTAGTATCATTATTAATAATTTATTGCACTAACGTACAAAAACATGAAAATTATATTACATAAAAAAATTACGCTTCAGTATGATTATTCGTACAATTATTTTACATTAAAAAAATTTCTCCCAGAAAAACCAACTTTCATACATACTTCAGTGTAGCAGGCTGTAGTATAAAATATAATAATATGTATACACGCACACTCGCGCGAATGCTCTGCGCCACTTAAACGAAACAGCAGTAGCAGGTATACATTTTCGCCTCGCCATAGAAAGAGAGGGGATAATACTTCCTCTCCCATGCCGCACTGGCGGTTTTCTTTTCTCTCTCCGTCTTACGAATTTTCTATGACGTGCCCTGATACGAGTTTAACAGTTTTAACCAATCCTTAAAAAAAACAATGCCACTAATGAATTTGTCACTTCAAAACACAGTATTTTAGACTGTATTGTATTACTTTTGTTGCCTGAAAAAAGAGATTTCATTAGCGATAAGATCGCCCATTGTATATTGATTAGTGTTGAATGTTAAATAAATAAAATAAATGCCTTTATTTAAGACTTGTACGTGTTCCCCTTTTCTTTTATTCATATTTACCTTGCTAAATAGTTTCCTCTAATTGTTTTATTGTTCCCGTGTACAATGCTTGGGGAAGATAAATTAAGTTGTTAGTTATTTCTTCGGAAAAGACAGCACAAATCTTTTGTTTGTCAAAGTTGGAGATAAGGTTTTTCGCGATTCTGGGTCGTTACACAACGTTATTTATGTTTTACGAATTAATGTTTAATTATGGAAAAAAACCGGCCAAGTACGAGTCGCATATAAAAATACATCATCTACGTAAATTTCAACTTTCTAGCTATCACGGTTCAAGAGATACAAAGCCTGGTAACAAACAGTGGGATAGTGGAGTCTTTTGTAATTGGGTTCCGTTCTTACCCTTTGGGTACCTACGGGATACCAAAAAGACAGATTTATGAATTGTAATCGTTGGCATCAACTACTATCTATTAAGTATATTTTATGATTTTAAGTCACTTTTCGTGTGTGTAACCTCTCATTTTTTCGCAACGGATTAAGATGCATTTAGAGGATATATTCTAGAACCTTTAAGTTTATAGAAGACAAAGATTAAACGTAATATTTTTTTTCAAGTCCCGTCAAAATTATATGGCGCACGTCATTACATATTCTTATTCACGTTCTTACTGCAAATGATAAGAAAAAGGACGAACGCTTTAGATATTATGATAACGTGTTACTCACAAGAGCTATTATATGCCTAGTCTTGTGATTTTACATTTCTCTTTGCAGGGAAAATAACAACGCGAGTGTATCCTTTGTCACTTAGAAGTATTGTATCATTTTAAATTCATTGTTTAAAGGCATCGAACCTTTGAAAATGAACAATGTATATCATCCGTTTCCCCCAGTTTTCGTACAAAAAACACATTTTATAGCCTAAATTGTAGGTAGAATTTATGAAATCATACCCTGATCGTTTTAATTCTGTATTGTTTTTTCGAAACGAATACGGATTAACCATACATTTATTATTTTCATATCCCATAAACTTGGGACAATGGCTTTGGTATTCCATTAAAATAAAATATCTGAAATTCAAATCTTTTCTATGTATTAAATTAATTGGTCGGATATAGACGTGCAAACCATGAATTTAGCATAAAGTCCTATAACCTGGATGGAAACCTAACTTCACTTATAAATAAAATGATATCTGTTGTAGCGGTATCTACAAACCCACTTGCGACCAACGCGTCATACTGACGTTACGCAAATCGTCCATCTCAAAGTGTTAAGCAAGATAAGTAGACACGAAACACATACATTATATGTCTACATGTGTGTTTGTAATTTTGGTAAATCAACGTTGCTCTAATTTACTACGTTATGAAATTGTTCAGCGTAACACAACTCACTCCGCCTTTTGAACAGATTGATTCGTGAAACCACACAGTAAATAGGTACAACAACATCGACTTATTTAGATTCTAGTTTGAAATTGAATTTATTGTAATAGATATTTTTTTATTTACTCCTGCAAACTTTTGATGTGTATCATTTAACATTTATTTGTGTTCATGGCATTTATGATTTAAATAAATTATCATGATTTTATGTAATGACAGATGGTAATCATTTTAAGTAAGTGATTAAAAGCAGTTCAATTTTAAATTAATTTATTGGTTTTCGACTATATAATTTATTTCATAGTATTATTAGTCTCATAATGTAATTAATTTGTGTTTCATAAACTAGGGTTAACTAGGGTAACATAGGGCCTGATGCCTGATGGTAAGCGATGCAATCGTTGATGGTAAAGCGCACTAACTTATTACGAATTTATTCACTCTAGCCTTATAGACACTTAAATTTCAATATCTTAATAATGTATTTCATAATCTGCTTTGGTATTCCATTAAAATAAAATATCGCATATTTATTTATCGTTGGTCGTGTTGTTGGGTTAAACATTGCATCACCTTTTTTTTTTTTTTTTACGCTGTGGGAATGCCTTTACGCACCGTACCCCGAAGGGCGTGTGTGGGACTCGCCCAGCCGAAGCCGGGAATACCCACTAAACCCACAGCGGCACTCCGGCATCGCCATACTGGCGGGGGAGTGGGAAACTAGCGCAGCCTGAGCTACCTCTCCCCCGCCGGCGAAACCCGCCTAGTAGGGCGGGCCCTCAATTGCCCCTCCTGGGGAGGGGCCGTGGCCCCGCGTGATGAGCGATGTAAGGCGGGCGTCGGCCTCACGCCCGCCGCTCACCTCAGGGAGGGAGAAAGCGGGCGAAATCCCGCCTTCTCCTCCCCCTACGCCGCCTGCGGAGCGCCGGAGCGAGGGGATCCTCCTCCCGCTCGCGCTCCGCGGCCTCCTTCTGCGACATCACGACCTCGCAGAAGGAGGCCATCGCCACCCAAGCCTCCTCGCTCCCCACCATCGCTCTGACGATGGCGGGCAGCGAGAGGTCCCAACCGCCGCGACAAGATCGCGGCGCGGCACGGCCCACGACGGGCACACCGCGAGGGTGTGTTCCGCCGTGTCCTCCGCCGCGCCACAACCATGGCACGACGGTGTCTCCTCTCGTCCTATCCGGTGCAGGTACCTGCCGAAGCAGCCGTGACCGGAGAGCACCTGCACCAGACGGAAGGACAGGAATTCGTGACGCCTGTCGAGCCAGTCCTTCAGGACCGGCCCGACGGCGTCGAGGGTACGGCGGCCGAACACCGCGGAGGCGAGGTCCCGCGTCCAATGCTGGACGATGGCGTCCCTCGCCTCCCGGCGGACGGCTTCCCTCACTTCTGGGGCCGGACGCCCGCCCAGCGCCCTGCGCCCCGCCGTCCACTCGTACACTCTGGCGAGCACCCACGCCTCGGGCTCCCAAGGCGGGGTGCCCGCCAGAGCGCACGCCGCTGCGAAGCCCACCGTGCGGTAGGCCCGCGATGCCCGCTGGGCGATGGCCCTTTGGGGCGTCCGAAGGGCGGTGAGGTGCTCCCTCCTATTGATGGAGTCCGCCCAAATAGGGGCCCCATAAAGGGCCATACTCCGCAGTATGCCGGCGTATAGACGCCGGCACCGCATGCTGGGCCCCCCCAGGTTTGGCATCAGCCACGAGAGGGCTCCCGCAGCCTTCAGCAGGCGCGTCGACAGCCCGCTGAAATGCGGGCCGAAGCGCCACCTGCTGTCCAACGTGAGGCCCAGATACTTCATCTGGGCCTCGACCCTGATCCTGACGCCCTCCACAAAAATGTGGGCGTCAGGTGGGGGGCGCTGCCGGGGGCCGTGAAAGAACACGGCCTCCGTTTTGTGCAGCGCCACCCTCAAGCCCAGTCGGCGGATCCTTCCCGCCACCAAGGAGCCGCCCGCCGACGCTAAACTGGCCGCCTCCCGGAAGGTGCTCCCGCGGGAAGTGAGGAGAGTGTCATCTGCATAGCAGATGACACCCGTGCCTCGAAGGAGGGTTCCCCGCAGGAGCCAGTCATAACCGACGTTCCACAGAAGAGGCCCTAAAACAGACCCCTGTGGAACGCCGGCTTCAGCAGCGTATCGCCGGAGCTGGCCAGCCCCGTCTACGAGGAGGACAGCACGGTCCTCCAAGTAGCTGGCCAGGAGGCCCCGTAAATACAGGGGCACTCCGTGGTACCGGAGCGCTTCCAGGATGGTGGAGTGGGGGATGGAATTGAAGGCGTTGGCAATGTCGAATGACACAGCCAACACTCCATCCCCCACTCGCACCGCCTCTGTCACCTGGCCCTTTAGACGGGCCAGGGCGTCCACTGTCGAACGACCAGCTCGAAATCGAACTGGGCGTCCGACAGGTCCGTCCCACGCAAACATTGCATCACCTCGCTCAACTGCCGTCTTCCTTCCTATTCACTCAGTTTTTTTTTTAATGAATAGGTTTAATAAGCTAGTGCGCTTTACCATCAAAGATTGCATCACTGTTTACCATCAGGCGGGATTGCAGTCAAGCACTAGTTTATAACCAATAAAAAAAAAATCTTCAATTTTAGTTGTGGAAAAACTAGAACTATTACAAGCATTTTATTGTCTACTTATATCATAAACGTGAAAGTTTGGATGTACTTCTTCACGTAAAAACTACTAAACTGGTTTAGATGGGCGCACACTTGGTTTATAAGCAATATTAACACTTTTATGTAGATCGAGCTATGTAGCTGAGTCGTGGTAGCCTATTGGTTAAAACACCAGTCTCTCAAGTATGAGTGTGCGGGTTCAATTACAGGTCAGGCAAGTAACAATGTAAATTTTCTAAATTTTATGCACTTTCTAAGTATATCTTGGACACCAATGACTGATTACTGGGTGAAGGAAAACGTCTAGAGGAAATCTGGACTTTAAGTCTGAAATCGCCAACCCGCATTGAGCAAGCGTGGTGATTACGATTTGTTGATTTGGTGATTATGAGAGGAGACCTGTGCCCAACAGTGGGACGATAAAAATATTGATGATGATGTAGATCGAAACTTTGCGGTTGAAACCGCGGGACATAGCTAGAACTTAGATTATAATAGATTTCAACTACAATTTTGATCATTCAGGTATAATTTTATTTTATAAAAAACTTATTATTAAGTTAACCTGTTTGCTCTTTAACGAACTTATCTAATTACACAAAAGCATAGCATTTACAACCGTAAAATATCATCATCATCATCATCATCAACCCCTACTCGTCCACTGCTGGACATAGGCCTCCTTCATGGCACGCCAACAAGCCCGATCCTGAGCAGTTCTCAGCCAGCCACTACCAGCCACCTTTTTGATGTCGTCGCTCTATCTCGCCCAAGGGCATCCCACGCTACGTTTACCGAGACGCGGTCTCCACTCAAGGACTCGTTTACCCCAACGGTTGTCGGTCCTGCGGCATATGTGACCAGCCCATTGCCACTTCAGCTTCGAGAAGGAGGCAAATAGAAGGATCCAGCTGGGATGGGCAGCATTTGGTAAACTTCGTCGGGTAATTTCGTCGCCCATACCCCAATGTTTGAAGGCCAAAATCTTCAAACAGTGCGTCCTACCCGCCATGACTTACGGAGCCGTGACGTGGACACTAACGGTCAGACTAGTCCATAAGTAAAATATCATACTGCGCTTAAATTAAAATATTCTTTGGCAGCTCGACACCAAAACTACTAACAGGCTTACATTAAGAAAAAAACATTCATTCATTTCCGCAGCTTTTTGTTTCCTTAACACACGAAGCTGAAATCCGCTCTACTATGGGTCGCGATAGGGAGAGAGCTTATCGATCCGTACATAATACTGTTGAAAAACATCGACGCGTAAAACGCTCGGGTTCAATCCAAATCAAATATTGACGGTGGATATGTCCCGGTGTGTCCAGTACAATCTAGATGAGAAACGGTGTGCACAGGTAAAATTCGTTTAGATTGAGACCGTTGAATATAATGAATTCATTTTTAATGTACACTCATAGAGAAAACTAAATAGATTGATATAGTCAGTTCTGTTTTGTAGTGTTCTTGTAAGCAATATCAGTAAATTGTAGTACTATAGGATATAGATACAGTATCATATGTTGTTTAACCACCGGTCGGCAATTTTATATTTCTACTAATTTTTGCCTGCACCTTCGCTCGCGCAGATATCAGAAAATATCCCACCGAACCATGCCGAGACAAGATAGTGGTATCCTAGGTCGAAACCCCCTTCCCTTGTTGAAAAAATAGGGGGTAGTTTGGAAAAACTCCCTTCTATATTTTACATTTTTCCTATATTTTATTTTATTGTCATCATTCACACATCATAGGATAATTATAGTTAACATGGAGGTGACTAAGTATATGACGTCTAATAGAGAAGCATCGAAAAAAGAAATACTGCACCACAAATTTTATAATAAGGGATAAGGGCAGGAGAATGATAGGTTTAGAAAAACTAAAACTAGATATCTTAATCATTTACTTATTAAAAGTGTTCATGCCGTGTTTCAAGTTCAAGAATAAGATAAGTGAGGTGTATGAAGTGAAAGAATAAGATTTTTCATAGAAAAGAAATCTCCCCATTCAAAATATTAAAATTCAGCGAACCTCAATATAGTCGGGACAAGGCTAGGTAGAAGGTTGACTGGTGACCTCAACTGAATAGAAATCTAATCTACAATATGGTATTATTATATTTTCGTCCCAACTACAATAACAATTTTTATTAATAATCATGGTTATTTTGGACAAAGACACTTTTATAGTACAACTATTAGTGTATTTAGTTTTCTTTTTTCCATTTTTACCTAGGACGGGCTACGAGTATTAAACACGTGACGGGAATAGTAATCAGCTCTCAAGACTCTACACTCACAAGACTCTACACTCTCACTCTCTTGGCTACAGACAGCTTTGTGTAATGTATTGTGATGATTTGCTCATACTTGACCACATACTGCTGTTAGGTGGTACCTCATTTTCAAACATATCAACAGACACAAGGTATTGGAATATGTTTCGTAGCAAATTCTATACGTCACCCAATAAAATTCTACAAAATACGTAGAAGTATTCATAAGATCTTACTTCCAGAAAAAATAAGCTGGGTGCAAGACATTATTTCGGACCAAACATTCACGTAATAAATTTGTTCCACAATTTATTGTAACAACGTGATACGAACAATGAGTGTTACGAAACGTTTTCTTCTTTTTTTAAAAGTATGGTCAGGCCGGGTTTTCTTTTAGGCTTTAGTAAAGCAAAATCCGCCTTTATAATAGCGAGTTTTAAATATTTCTTTAATTTTAGCCAGTATGGTATGTTTCATGAAATGTACTGGATATTATTCACGGTTCATTTTAGGTCACTTATTGACTACCTTTAATATATCGCTATGATCATACATGTTGTAAAATATCTTGAAAACTCTTCTAGGTGTCAAGTTATATGCACGAAACTAGGTCTACACTGAAGAGTAACTTAAGGCGCAATATTTGCAATCTCATTTCAATGACAATAAATTGAAAAACTCGTCAAAATAGTAGTAAATTACTAGAATTGCCCTTTTAATATCCAGTCGAAACTGAAGTAACCGCTTAACTAATAGCTTCCATATGGATACGGATCACACACTCTTTGTTTATTTTAAGTGGGCGTGTGTGAGAAAAACAAAATGTGGCCGAAGTTGCTAACGTTGTAGGCTAGCGTGACGATTGGCCTTAAGAATCTGAAGGAAATGAGTTTAAAAAATGACTAAAAAAGCATTTGAAATTTCATTTATTTCAAGTAATGAGAAAAAGTGTAGTGAAAACTATATTATCGTTTCGTTTATTTATGTATTTATTTATATATTCAAAATTTATTTTTTAAATATTTCTTGAAACAAAAAGAAAACATGTCGAGAAATTTATAGAAATTGTGATGCACCGATGTCGGGAGTAGGGTCCAAGCTTAGTCGATAGTGGATAGTGCTCCAGAGACAGGAACCTCCTCGCGATGCGGGCCGTATCAAGGAAATCGATCCAACCGCCGCGCATAATGAAAGCCTCGATTGATCTTCATCGAATCTTTTGACTATTAGCCCATCGGTTTATACGACAAAGTTATATTAAGTTTATTTATGGTTATTTTCTCAGGTTTTGCCTGGTCTTTTCAGAATATCACAAGTGTGAACCAGGGCGAGGGTTGATTATTATTATGAGTAGGTAAATTAATCTGTACTGCTGCGAAATTATTATCTAGATATAGTTGTAAAATGTCCTTACTATGTACAATTATTAAATATAGCCTTTTCTAGTGTACCCGTATTTGGAAAGATTTGCTGCATTAAAACTATTAAATAGGTATTTCTTTCGTAATAACACCTGTTTTTGATATTACTATTAGGACTACCCTCTATTAATTTTCTAACTCTTTTGATATTTTGTATACTTTCCTATTTTTCCTTTCATCGGTTATTGAATGTTATTATTTGATTTTAAAGAAGGTGAAAAAATAGATAATAACAAGCCTTCACATACAGTTAGGAAAACATCGATAAAAAGTATAAACAAGTAATAAATATAATTAGTTAAGAGTATCAGATAAATTAACTACTTACTTAAAAAGAAAAGCTTTCGTTAAGTTCGATATACTGGTGTAAAAAAGTCGACATTGAGGTACCTAGGAAGCCTATTGAAACTAAGGAAAATGATTCAATGTGTGTCAAACAGTATATACTGGCTTTGTTCGTTTGAAATAATGCACTCTACTAAAAGGGGACTGGAAGAAGGGTTAGGTAAAATGGAATTTCAGCATTAGGTACTTAGAATCTAAATCCGTCATTAATCTAATGGAACGTGAAATGGGATCTGCTTGATCCAGCCACACAGGTAATAATTTCTGTTCAAATAGATTTTGGTAATTGCCTTATCCTCTCAGAAGAACCGAGTTAATTTGTGCAGTTTTAATTCTACCAGTACATAATTATGTCATGGTATTTAAGTACTGAGAGTATTTATGTATATCAATTTCATTAATCATATGGCTAATATTTACATAATTTAAAAAGTAAAAAAAAATTATGTACAAGTATATAAAAGAGGAATTGAAAAAAGTAGAGGGCATCAAAAAATTCATCCGCATCGCTGTCAACAGGAAACGTGCCCAAAAGGCTGACAGCATTGCCACGTTGTATGGCGATGCTGATTCTTTGGCCAAAAAATAGCCCAGCCCTCTGGTCACGTCAAGAGTCGATTATACGTTTGGCGATCTCTCGAAATAATTGGTGTGCACTCAGACCCCATGGCCCTAGTGTTTCAACCCCAAATGGCTCGAACATATAGGTTCCAATGAGATTGGAGTATTTCCGCCGTTTGAGGTTTTCCGCACCTGCAGCAGCCGTAAGTACTTAGCTAGCTGTAAATGGTGCCAGATCTAATTATAGACGTGTTATTTTTAATTTCACTTTCTAAGTAAGTAACTCCTGTAGTACAGGCTGCACAACGAGATTCAAACTGACTGGCATGATAGTGGGATTGGCACTGGGGTCCAATTGGCCGGCTCGCTTGAGGGAATGATTAGTAGCATAGGGGCGCCATGTGTTGTGATCGACTTTGTAGTGTGGACCCTTATTTATTTTACTTTAAAGACAATATATAATTGCAAAACTTTAACTTTTGTACTGAAACTGTAGTAAGTAGGTACACAGATGTGTTATTGCACTCACGTCAAAATTCTTTTTTGTAGTATTAGATCTTAACACTATGAATTGATGTCGTAAATCCGAGAATTAACACATAGACCCGAGTTACATAACCTCTTTGCTTTTCCGAGCTCAGAAAATAGACAACAGAGCCTAGTACATCATCAACGTGGAACACATAGCCCAGGTCCAGTTGGTTTTTGTTCTAATAATTCACGGCATTGAATATCGGCATCCATTTACTCTCTGTGATCTTACTGTTCGGGCTATTGTTTACTCGTTTTTAACACCACCTGAATATTTTATTTATCGCCGACTTTTGTATGAGTCTGGCAATTCTCAGTACAGCGAAAATAATAGGAAGGCTATTTATTTAGCTGCAATAAATATACACCTCAATTGAAAACTTCACAGCAATGATTCTGCGCTAATACATTGCCGTACGTTAATATTTGAAAAAAAAAACATATTCCACGAAAATAAACAAAATACAGCCAATTTCTGAAACCCAATTAAACTATCCCTCGAGCGATATATTTCTTTTGTCTCAAATAAGATCCCTTTAGGAACTCCAGTTATAATTGTACTTAAAATTGAATAGGGTATTTGACAAAAAAAAAAAAAATAACTAATTAGTCCGTCAGTCAGATTTCCAAAAAATACTAAACACATATTTTTTTCTTTTTCATATAAACCATAAATGAAGACGACAGTGCGTTGAAAACTCGTGTGTCGTCACCGCACGCTACACTTTTTAGCGAGCAGTGACGTCACCAGCCACCACTCCTGTTCTTTGATGCCTTTTATATTTGTAAATTTTTATTGATTTGATAAAACAAAATATACATATCCAATAATTTTCTATAATCCGAATGACGGATTAAATAAAATCTTTTATTTTTTACCCAGGAAACATCCCTATTATTGCATAATTATCTAATTTTAAGTACAATTCTAGTCTTAAGCCCGAGTTTCCCTCCAGTTTCTTAGTTCCAAACAGGACCTTACTTTTAGTTTTCCAATTCAGTTATGTGTACTGTAATGATAGAGGTCAAGTGGCCGTATCCTTTGTCAGTTAACCTGTGTGGTAGTTAGAAATGTGAAAGAAGCAGTTGGCGAAGAAACGTGAGATCAAACTTGAAATGGTAGAGTTTTCATTCTGTAATAGGAAAATGTAAGGATTTATCATGCACCCGATTGTAACTCACAAAACTAGATAATTTATATAGAGCGGAAAGACATTTGTTCATAAGTTAGTAAAATTTACTACAAAACTGTCAGTAAATCATATTCAAAAGTTTATTTGAAATCAATCAATTGCGTTATAAAATCCATGCACTTTCCATAGATTGTAATATGATTCGAATTTGATATGTTTGTTCAGGTACTCCGACAAATTATGGTTTCTAGATTATTGTGTATCATATATAATTATCCCAGTTAAATTATGAAGCGACATTTGACCTTCTCACCCATATTTTATTTCATGAACGTACATAACGCACTTTTTACCTTTTCTTGGGTCTTATATTACAAGTCTCAGTAATTCTATTTATTATATGTTTTGATGTAATATGTAGCATTTAACGATAATGGTTCTTTATCATGTCAATAAAAATGACTGTTTTGTTTTCTATTTCAGTCGTTGTGTTTTGGGTTCATTATAAACTAAACCGTCATCATCTAAAATAACAAAATAATATAGGTCACACTATAAATCCATTTGCTATGAGACTAAGCTAACTGTAAATATAAATCAGCACTTGTACTCGTCGGCGGCACAGTTATATGGAATTATTGAATAAATTAATAATTCTATATAGCTGTGCCGCCGAATGTATGAGGACGAAATGGACAATTTGTGCGCACATAACTTTTTATAGGCACACTCGTTAACAATTTTACTGAAATATTATGTGAGCTGCGTGGATTGAGGATTTTCATTTCAATTGAGTATGTGCATTCTTATAAAAATAACGATATTGTACGTTTTATGCGTACGGTCTTCAGTGTGTGACAAAAATCCTTTGAAGGATTATGATTTTGAAGTATTTTTAATTACAATCCTCCTAAGTAATTGAAACGCCTAAAATCGAATATTATTTGGATTATTAAAATATTATCAGAATGAAAAAATGTTTATCCATTCAACTGTTTAACATACACATATCAGAGCAAGCTGTCCTGCAAATCTATTTGATAGACAGATGAATATACCTCATAACAACACGTCTATTACAAACATAATATAACTACTCGACCGAAACATGACGTATAATTTCAAGTGTTACGAGACAAAATTTTTTGCATTTATTGTTTAATTAGATTACCGCGAAATAACACGCACATTTTTCATATCATATAATCCTTCTGTCCTATAAATCGGTGGATCGGTAATTTGAATACCTAATGAAACGGGAAACTGGTTCACAGCTACGCCTCATCAACATTGTACAGTTTTCATGTGATTTATTTAATTATTGTCTATTAACTTTACTGAAAGTTTAAAAGAATCGATAGAGATTCATATAATATTGTATTCAGTTTTATAAAATTCTGTATCAAATTAATTGACCGAGTGAAATTGCATTATAAATTTCAACCGCACACATTATTATATGCAATTAACTTAATGAACTTGTAGAATAAGCATACATATTGTGTTAATTCAGGATATTAGTAATTATATTATAACCCTTCAGGCTAATTTAAACCACATTAACTTTTAAATTTATATTTTGAACCTCAATATTTCTTCTATTCAAAAAAGGTTTTACTGATTAACTTTATATTTCTGTTATCGTGGTAACAATTATTAAAGACCCCCCGCCGCTTACAAAGTCCGCAACGGTCCATAATAATGTAGCTGGGCCGAGATAAGTCTGTGTCATTCTTATCACTTTCTTGTATCGGTCATGTTTATGAAATATTAGAGATGCTAAAGTTTACTCTGTCATCTTGACGGTCTTGTGATATTTCTTACAATAAAACCATAAATAGAAAGGTGTTACGACGTAAACAAACCGAAGGTTAAATCATTTTTTGGTTTAAGTAAGTTTTTAGGGTTCCGTAGCCAAATGGAAAAAAACAGAACCCTTATAGATTCGTCATGTCTGTCTGTCCGTCTGTCCGTCTATCCATCCGTATGTCACAGCCATTTTTTCCGAAACAATAAGAGAACCATTGAACCGTTGAAACTTGGTAGGTAGATGTATTCTGTGAACCGCATTAAGATTTTGATATAAAAATAATAATAAATATTGAGGGCTCCCCATACCTAGAACTGAAACTCATTTTTTTTTTTCATCAGACACATACGTGTGGGATAGGTCTTCAAAAATGCATAAGATAAGAATGCTTTTAATTTTTTATGTTTTCTTAAATCAACATTGTTTATGGTGTGCTGTTTTCTTGTAGCGGTTTTTCTTTTCTGTACACAGTACATTATTGTCGTCTTTTAAACACTTCAACTCACCATTTGACGCGCCCTTGGCACGCAAAGACTCGGACTGCGCTCGTATACAGTGTGTTTCAAACTACGTCTAGTGCCAATAATGCTAAAATTTTAATTTTATTAATTATTGAAAATTATATAAGTACAGTATACTTACACTTCATCTATCCATTGACTACGTTTAGTTGTAGGCCGTTTTGTATTTTCTTTTTAAAAACTAATTAGCCTTCTGCACTTTAAGATTAGTATTTCTGCCATCCATAACAAGTTTATTTCGTAATATCGAAAGTAAAAATATTACTACCTATGCAAAAATAAATTACATAAATAATATTTTGCGGAGCCTGCAACAAGAAATTACACCTGCAATCACATTACTTGGCTCGACTAAAACTGGAATCTGATGTTGCAGCAATATGGAAATCCAAAGAAATAAGATTTTAATTTATAGAGTTGGCAGAAACTTCTATAACAGTATACAAGATGGTACAAATATTAATACGTTTTTATAGAATGAATGTAATCGATACTTTCCTGATTAGTATTTAAGACTATTTTTTAAAAAAAGTTAGAAATGTTAAGCTTTGTACTATTTTTTCGGGATTTTATATATTTTGTAAAAAAAAGAACTTTTTACTGTGATACTTAGACAAATTCTTGTATCCTTTATCGTATAACTCGTATCCTTTATATTCCGTATATTTATTGTATATCTCGTATCCTTTGTTGGGGATTCCAATGTATAAATAAATTGGACCGATCGGTGCTCTTTCTTTACCAAATCAAAAATAATCATTTTGGACTTTTTGAAGTTAATAAAAAGAACCCTACACGAAGGTACAAGTCTTTTCTTTACAACAGACATTTTACAGCAGGATATTATGAGAAATGGGAAAGATTTGATATATTTTTCAATTATTCGTAATGGTCGGCAGACTCAAGATTAAACTTGTTCTTTATTTTATAATTTACTAGCTTTCCGCCCGCGGCTTCGCCCGCGTGGAGTTCGGTTTTATCGCGCTTTTTAGATTTCTCAGTGTTTCTCTAGTATATTATGCATTTATTATACATACAAACCTTCCTTAAGAATCACTCTATCTATTAAAAAAAACCGCGTCAAAATCCGTTGCGTAGTTTTAAAGATCTAAGCATACATACGGACATACAGCGAAAGCGACTTTGTTTTATACTATGTTAGCGCTTGACCGCAATCTCGCCTGATGGTAAGCAGTGATGCGATCATTGTTGGTAAAGCGCGCTAGTTCCCCTCGTGTTCCTGCTGATAATTTTGCTCAAACATTTGTAAGTTAGTAAAGTTTACTGTACTGTAAAAGGCTATTAGAGGAAAAAAACATCTACGCAAATAAATAGATGTCGTTTAAAAGTTAAAGCGGCTGTTACGCAGAGTTTGATCCGTTTCATTTTGGTAAATGTTTTTTTCTTTCAGTATAAATCCATACTAATATTATAAATGCGAAAGTAACTCTGTCTGTCTGTCTGTCTGTCTGTTACGCTTTCCCGCTTAAACCTCTCAACCGATTTTGATGAAATTTGGCACAGACAATTTTGGACCCTGAGAAAGAACATAGGCTACCTTTTATCCCGGAAAAATATGATGTTCCCGAGGGAAATCTAAAAAGCGCGATATAACCGAACTCCACGCGGGCGAAGCCGCGGGCGGAAAGCTAGTTCTGTATAACTGTTAAAAATTTGGTGTCTAATAGATAGAGAGTTCTGTTGAGAACTCCCATGGTGTACATTACACAGAAGTTAAAATGACACATTTAAAATATAATGACTACTTTTCTTCCCAGTCTACTATCATTTTATTTATTCTTTTAAAACGGTCACCCCACACTTGGCATTTGTCCTGTATCGTGGGTGCTTTTACAAACAAACAAAGTTACATACACAGACAGCCAGATACAGAACAACTATTTGTAGGTCATACAAATTTTTGTTCCGTGTGGGAATCGGACCCACGACGGGCAGCTCACCAGTGCACCACCGCGCTAACCGTGTCGTAAAAATTAATTTAATTGTATTTTCGAGACCCTTATATTTATATCATGGAGGAGGTTAGGATAACCACATAGATTTATGTATGATCGTATCAACGTAATAACTAGTTATCTAACTATTTATAATACCTAACCGATCAATAAATCCCACAGTAATCCGACTTTTCAAGGAACATTAGCTAGTTTTATCAGCTAAATTAAACAGTGTCTGCTAAATATAATGAGATTTATGTCAAAAAAATATAAATTACATTTTTTTATGTTAATAAACAGTCGTTTTAATGATAAAGCGTCATAATACTAGATCATTTTACTCATGACGTTTTGCAATTAAATTAAAACATATGAACTGAAATATAATGTTGGTGCAACCAACAGACTTCACTAGCGCGTCGAAAATGTAAAAAGCAAAAACAACCATAATAAAAAAACTTAACAATGGAAAAACGCCACAGAAACAGTAATAACAACAGGGTATTTAAACTGTATTTAGACAATTGTAATTTTTGGTTTCATTTGAGAAAACTTTTCACATTGAAAAAGTTAATTTATTATCCACATTTACTGACCATTTTTAGAGCTATACCTACCTCTTTTTATGAAGGGTTTTTGAAATCCCCTACCAGCAACAAAGCATGTTTCAATATCTTACTCATGGGATTAACGTCGCCGATGTGAGCGAAACCTGAAAATAAATCACATCACATGAATAAACAAAGAATAAAAACACAAATAAGATCTTACCCGTTCAGAATTTCACATATCTCCTTACATAATCATGTTACATCTGTGTCAGTCCCATGTCCTACAAAAGTAACACATGTAACATACAATGTGGGGACAAATTCATTTTGAGGATTTGCGGGTTAGAATAGCAGATGCTTACGAAACTTTGATACTTGTAGTTTCTTCTTAGATGCCTCTGGTCCTCTGAGGGACATTAATTGTCTAAGTCGTCATTGTAATACTAAAACAAAAAAAAAAATAGGTTAACACTTTCTTTACTTGAAATAGATATATTTACATATACTGTAGAAATGGTATGTATCATTCAGTAATCACAAATTGAAAAGAATGCATGCGGAGTGCGCGTGAGAAATGATATGAAAAAAAGACAGACATCTCGAGGGGACTACCCAAGAGGGATTAACTGAGGAGAGACACATCATACACTCACATCTACCCACGAATTTCTCTAACACGATAGATAGCTAAACTTAACAAAAAATCTCATAAGATTTCAATTTCAAATGGATTGTAATTGTGACTCAATTTCCCATTATTTTTACTCAGAATATAATCGCAGGTTCAAAATACTTACAGGTGATTAATCCAGCAATTGGCAGCTTCAAGCTTACAAATATATTTGCAAAAAGTAACTCACTAAGTTATTTTCTCTTTTTAATATCGCTATTTGCTATTCTATGTTGTAAAAGCACTTTACAAATGGATTCACCTCATCTCATTTCTTATCATAATCCGTTTACCACGTTTGCCGCCATTACTTACCCAATTACGTGCCCATAGTGTGTGGGTCGGCGACATGATCATGTACCCTTGTCATAGAAGCCACAACCGTGCTTTATTTATGGTGTAGGTAATTGACTGGACAGCTTGACATTGTATGATTATCAGATTGAATAGTGGAAAAAAAGAGAAGCGAGGTGTCCCTCACGTGATTATATTACAGAATGTATGAAGATAAAAGGATATTTTAATATGTAATGTTGCTTACATTTTACGTATGTATTAAGAATCCTAAGGATGATTGGAACTGCCAAGGACGATTTTCCTCATTTTTTTAAATAAAAAAGAATGTAGCCCCACACTAGGAATTTCTCCTGTATCGTGGGTCTGTTTACAAACATATACACTCACACAAACAGCTAGGCTGAAAGCAACTAGTTGTAAGCCATACAAATATTTGTTCCGTGCAGGAATCGAACCCGCGACACGCGGCGTAGCAGTCAATCGCTCAGCCACTGCAACAAACACCATTACCAATCAATATTTAACATAACCTTAGTCCGCATAGTAGATACTAATAAGCATTGGGAGTTCAAATCTTAAACCCAACATTAAAATTACTTTCGACTTTGACAAATAATTAATAGACAAGATTATATCAGCAATACTTAAGCCCACAAAATTAGATTAACTGACTGGTAGCTGGTCGTCTCTTTTTACACAACTGTATCTCTATAATTTACCATATGTTTGTTAACGTAGATTAAAAATGTATTATTTGCACTGCCAATGGAGGAAATGCCTTTTCACGAAGCAAGCTAATTTTCTAAACAAATTAAAATATATTTCCATTGTTAGTTCCAATTCTTTTTTCAAAATTCCATCTCGTAGGTTAGCTAGAATAAACTTGCCAACATTTTGCCCGGCGCAGGCGTTACAAAAAATAAATCAATCATCTCCCTTAATAATATTATCAAGGTTAGAATAAATGTGGATTTTTTTTCAATATACAGAGTGGTGCTGACAATACGACAATAAATTAAAAAAGCCCTTCTACTCTGCCTAAAGCATGAGAGGTCATTTGATGATTTCCAATATTAATTTAATTACCTAATAAATTTTAATGCACCCAGGTGAATAAAATTTTTGTAAAGTAATTTTAATGCACCTAAGTGTTTAAAGTTTACTAAAGGTGTGTTTAGTTCAGCTAGGTGAATTAGCTCAGGTGAATTAAGTAAAAGAAGCCGATTCAACTAACTATATTGTAGGCTATCAGTATCTACAATTAAATGGAACATGAATGGCTATAAGTCCGGATAAACTTTGCAGTACGGAACAAAGGAAAGAAAAAACATATGTGTGCATAACGATCGTTCTAGAACCATGTCTACTTAATATAAATGGCTGGCAGATTGAAGTATTGGTTAAGCGATTGACTGATGAAATGCTTATGCGGGTCCGACTCCCCGTACTGAAAAAAATATGTGTATAACCTACCTACCTATTGGGGCAAGTTTAAAACAATGTTCAGAATATTTAAGTGTATACTTACCACTATTACTTATAATATACTTACCATTTCCAACAAAAAATCTCATGCATGCATGCCCGGTTGACGAGTAGGTATAGGCTCGCCTCTGTTACATGGGGCTTAAACCTATCTGGCGAAATTTGTGTGTACATCTGCTTTTCCCTTTGGAGATTACAAAAAACTTCAAAAAGTGACTTTTTTTTAAATACATACTAATATGTAAAGTAGCGTTTTCAGGTCCATATATAAAGTAGCGTTTTCAGGTCCATATATAAGTTTTTTTTTTTATATCCCATAAACTGCAGCACATATTAACAAGACCATATTATCAAAGATTCAAGTGGCATATGAACCATTTTTTTAAAATAAATAATTATGACACAGTCCTTTATTCCCTTATTTCCACTGTTATAAAGTAAGTAAGGCTGCTTGAGAATAGTACACAAAATCCTAACTATGGTTTCGATAAGCCTCTTAAAGCAAGATATCAAATCTGTTGTTGCCGGTGTTATAGAAATTAGTGCAAAATGTTAGCTCGTAATATGTTTATCTTTGTCACATTTACGAATACGGTTGTCTACTGTCACACGGGTCTTATACAGAAATGTTCACATTAAGGACAAGATAAACTAAACGTGTGTCTGCTTTAATAAATAGGATGAAAAAGGAATAGTAATAAATGAAGAGCAATGAGGTGCCGCAGTCGACATTAAATTGATAATGTCGTATGTCATATGACGTCATACAGATATCGGCGCCACGCTGTTTTGTAATAAACACGCATTTCAGTTTTAGACAAGAATTGGTAAAATCCAATAAAAACCCATTTTTACTAAAAACCGTCATCATCATCTTTTTATTACAATAACAAAGGAATAAAAATATTGTTTGGTGCCGCATTTATAATCGATACTCAATTATTTATTGTAGTCCACAATGTGTACTTAGGTGGTAAATATTTGCAAAGATAAAGAATCAGGAACACTATCGGGCACATCAAAAGAAAGATATGTGGAGAAGAGTACCTACTCTAGAGAGAAAGAAAAAGAAATTGTATTTGCACATCATTATTTCCTTTCAACTTTACCGGAGCGCGTCAATCCTTACAACGTCGTGCAAATGCCTAGCGAACGTTGTTGTTAGAAAAATAAATACAAACAAAAGGAAAAATATTTTCCTCATTTGTAAGGCTCTGTAGTAAACACCCAAACAACCTGTCTGTTCGCGATTGGACTCAGGGACTATTTAAAAAAATATATGATTTGCTATCAATGCTTACAAAGATTTGGAATTAAATCTTGACTAACATTTTATGAATAGGTCTTTCAAAAATATTAAGGATTAGCTGCGCCACGCGGTTTCACTCGCGTAGGTTTCGATAGATTTTTTTTTATATGTACAGCTCCTATTGATCTATATCTATTGTCTCTCTATGGACGTCCTCCGTGGCGCAGCGGTCAACACGCCTGCCTGCGACGTGGAGTCCGGGTTCAATCCCCGGCCAGGACATGATGGGAAACGATCTTTTCCTGATTGGTCTGGGTCTTGGATGTTTATCTAAATATGTATCTATTATAAAATATAGTATCGTTGAGTTAGTATCCCTTAACAGAAGTCTCGAACTTACTTTGGGGCTAGCTCAATCTGTGTGATTTGTCCGTATATATTTATATTTATTTATTTTATATCCTATAGATATTAGCCTAAAGCCTTCCTGGATTATTGGGCTATTCAACGCAAAAAGAATTTTTCAAATCAGACTAGTAGTTCCTGAGATTAGCGGGTTCAAACAAACAAACAAACGAACTCTTCAGCTTTATATATTAGAATAGATACGCAATAAATATTTAAAACCACGCGTAAAACCGCGTGGTGCAGCTAGTAAATCATAAATCTAATCCCAGCCCGCGGCTTCACTCGCGTGGATATCAGAAATTATTCCGCGGAAACGTGCTACCAGGACCAAAAGTAAACCCATATCCTTCCTGAAGATGTCGTCTATTTTCTTGCAAAATATTATCAAAAATTCAAAATCCATTTAGCGGTTAAAACGTATAAATAATCTAGCTGTCCTCCGCGGTTTCACGTTGGAATATCGGGAAAAATAGTATCCTAATTATTAATTCTGGTTCTTGATTATAAACGTTCTTTGTGCCAAACTTAGTTCAAATGTGTTGAGTAATTAGTTATGAAATGATAACAAACATCAGTCCAGACAAACATTCATGTTTATAATATTATTAGGATAGAATATGTTGGGATAATTTGATTTCACGGATTTCAACAGCCCGAAACACGGATTTAAAACCCACTCGTGTTCCTTCATTTGCCTGAGCGCCAGAGTTCACAGTATCTCTTTTGAAAAACCCGCGGCACTAGCAGGCATCGGTTTGGAAGTTTGGGGTGATTATTTAAACGGTTTTCTACCTCGCGGTCTGGGCAGTTAAGCAAAGACTCTCGACCCCGGGCAAAATTAAAAAACCATGAACTTGACAATTTGCCGGGCTACCGGACTAGCGGTGGCAGAACAAGCAGGCTTCTTCCTGCCTGCCCGACGGCATTGTTAGTGCACACCGAGCCCTCTCTTATTCCGTCGCTGTGCTTCTCAGCCAGCTCAGAGAAACACAAGAGCATACCTCCTCCGACAGTTTACGGGCAACGACATAGTGCTCAAGAGACGTTATTGCCTGCACCCCAGGGTGCAACGTCCCGAAGACTGGTCTTCCCCCGAACGTATCCATAAAGGAATTCCTGTCTGAAGCCCTAACCACATGTAACTTGACCCTTGCTCCCGACAGTTGTGGATCACTTTTTTTATATTTTTAAACATTTCGAAACATTTAAAAATGTAATTTAATATGAATATATAAAAATAAATGAAATAATAATTATATTTTATTTTTCATTTAATAGATTTATCGATCGCAAACCAAAATATACAACATAGTTAAGTAGTCATTTGATCTCCGTGTGGTTTCCTCCAATTTTTTTCGTGTCAAACCAAGCATAAATTTCACTAAGCTTATAATATTTTAAAGTATATTTATTAGGAAGTAGTTTCTGGAACTACTGAACGGACTTTGTAAATTATTTTACCAATAAAGAAACCACGTTATTTGCCAGTGTCGTTTTTATCACGTCAAGCTATATGAACTCGAAAAATGAAAACACTTTTTCGTGATAGTCGCGTTTCTTTGCAAGTAAAAATGTTTACCGTCCAACAATGTGGACACAGGCTGACCCGTGACCAATTCGTGTATGATGAAGTAGATAGACAAATCATTCCAATCTATTTTTCTGATCACTATTACTGCCGCTATTGTGTGCAATGTTCTCGATAAATAAAACACAAGCCATTTCCCTGTCAAGCTCAAACCATTCTTTTTATCAACTGCGGATGGATAATTGAGAATTAATCAAACGGAGATTTCCCCAATTCTCTGAAGTGCTCATGATTGGTGTTTAGTAGATTCCCTAGGCTGCGTGAAGATTGATGGTGTCGTTATTCGTTGAGGGTTAGTAGCTCGGTGGATTACAGGATTTAGTTTTAAGGTAAGAGATTAGTTACAAGAAGCTTACATATTACCACTGGAGAGTCATTCATGAAAGGAACTTGAACATTTTTTTAAGTTGCATAAGCTGATATATGTTTTGTTTGATCCTAATAAGGCGGAGGTTGAGTACTTGCTCTCATAAGGCACGAGACAGAGCCATATAATATATTCACGAAGAAGCTAAGCGCGGATTAGGTACATGTTGAAGTACAACGTATTGATGTGCAGACGCACGTTATACAACGTTATTTTTTGTTTATGCGAAACCTGAATATAGTTTCATTCCAATCACTTTTACACGGTGTTCTATTTTTTCCCAAATACGTTTCGAAATTATTGCAGTGTAACTACCGAGCGCCCAACGCAGTACTGCGCACAGCTGACGCCAGAGATCAATGCACCGGTCGCCCGTGCATTTACAAAAAATAATTTGTAAAAAAATTGTCAAAAAAAAATCTCGTGGCAATATCGGGATAAAAGCAAAGTAACCCAAGTTACTCCTTATTTATAACATCAGTTACCTGCCGATAATAGTCCCGTCAAAATTGGTCTAGTCATTTTAGACATTAGCTGGAACCAACAAACAGACAGACAAAAATTGGAAAATATATTATTTATGGTGTATTTATATATTCGTATGCATGTAGTAAAAACGGTTATTCCAATATTACAAATAGACACTCCAATTGTATTTATATGTACATATAAACTGGCTTTTACCTTGGCCAAAGGCTAAGCATTGCCATTCAACACGGCAATGCCGCCAGTCTCTTGGGTGCATTACTAGTCGACAGCGATGCCGAAGAATGTTTTGATGCTGTATTTTAATTTATTAATAGTTTTAATTAGGGTAATAGTTTTATTTAGTAATTTTCATTTCATAATTTGTAGTTTATTTTGTTTTATAAGTTTATAAATATTACATGTAGTCCTATACATATAGATATAAGTACCGAAAAGCTTATTCATATTTTTTTTTCGGCAAATCAAGTTTAGGTATTTAAAAGCGCCGGAATCTCTAGTTATATAATCCGATCTCTAATTATATAGAAAATCCCTAAAGATACTGCGCATTTTTTTTTATTTTCCCTAAAGGCAACCATACACATTGCACTTATTCGAGTAATAAATTGCTAAATTTAGTTGCAGCAGTGGCTTCCCCTTGAATAAATTTCACATTTATTCCGGACGCGTCCTCGATGCCGACACTTCAGGGCTTTGGAAGTGTAACTCGCGTTTTGATGAATGGTTATGATTATTTACAGTGAACAAATGCTGATATGATAATAAATAGGAAATTATGATTTATAAGCGAAGCGAGACTTAGATATACAGGTACATAAAGTCACTTAAGAGTACCATGAGTTGACATAAACTATGTATACAACGATTAGGTCTTATCACTTTTTTGGACTATTAAACTGAACTAATCACCTGAGTGAAATTCGTGAGGAACTCATTAATTCATTTCTGCAGTTTGCATTATGTTTATACGAGAAAGAAGCACCATTAACCTGGCTACTTTGGACTCAGCGGAGAGGCGTGTGAAGTGCCGAATTGGCGACCCTAACTTGTTTGATGGTTTAAACCAGTAGGTTTAATTTAGGTCGAGTTTTGGAATAAGACGGCACAGGTTTATAATGCTCTACTGAACATCATAATATAATAACATATTCTAAGATTTCCGGTAAGCTCACTTACCGATGTAGAATATGTTGTTGTATTACAGAGTTATACGTAGTTAATTAAATGCGTCCTACAGATCCGTGCAGATGAGTGAACAAACTGTATTAATTTAGGACCCTTTAACTAATCCAGTTAATATGAACAGTCTTATTACTACACCAGACACGACATTTATTACGAGGTACTGAAATTGAACAGAATGTGCAGTACCGTACTGCACATTCTGTTCAATTTTGCAAAAATTAAACGAATACAAGTCTTTTTGGTAAAGTATTTCATGAACTGATTAATCTTCGAATTCGTCTGAATATTAGCAGACTAATATTTCCATGGCTCGTAATAAATAAGAATTTAACTTTAATCAAATAGCAGACTGTATTAGGCCCAAAATTATTCGAAAATTTCCAGCTTGCTGCTTAGGAAAATTCCATCAAAATAAGTAAAAGGTTACTAAAATATACCTCAGAAAACCACAGAATGTTTTCAGGCCATTGAATACTGTGTGGTTGGATTGAAGTACTAGTATAAACATAGTAAAAGTAAGCGTTATTACTTGAAACATTTTTCAAACTCACAGTCAAAGCATTTATTTCAAATAAACCAACTAGAGGCACATTTAAAATGTCAAGAGGTCGATCAGTCAGAAAGATGAAGCTAATTCCCTATTCCAAAGCGTTAAAGGCACAATGGGATAAACGGGCAAGAAACTCCATGGACACTTCTTTCAATCAAAATATATTTATATAAGTATTTTCTATAAATAGTATATTTTAAAATGCATAATGCATAAATGAAAGCCTCTGTGGCGTAGCGGTAGCGAACGCGGCCGTTGCGCAAGGAGGCGCGGGTTCGATCCCCGCACAGTGCAAATATTTATATGCATGAATATGAATATTTGCACTGGTCTGGTCGTGCCTCGGAAAGCACGTTAAGCCGTTGGCCCCGGTTGCCATACGAACATCTAGTGGTAGTCGTTATGGGTTGTTTGTAGCCCTCAAAAGTGTAACAATTGGTCTAACTGCAATGCTTCGATATCGCCTTCGGGTTGTGGAGGTCAGACGGCAGTCGCTTCACGAAAAATGTCAAAGTTTAGCCAAAAATCAGCAGTTAGACTGGTAAAGCGGACCCCAGACTCCAAAAAGCTGAAAGAGCTGCGGATGCGACTGGGATCAACACTGAGATGATGATGATGATGATGATGAACAGGAGGAGGAGGCACAAATTTATTGTACCTACAACAAGGCTCAAGAACATAGGGGGCTCTTTTAGATGCCAATGTATATATTTTTACAATAGACTTCCAGAGGTGGTTCAAGATCTGAGCCTGAATAAATTCGAATCCTTCATTAAACGTAAGTTGTGTCAGAAAGCATTTTATAGTGTTAAGGATTATATTGAGGACAAAAAGGCTTGGGCTTGAGCTGCGTCCGTTTTCGATACTTACACTGATTGTTCTTTGATTTTTTCTCTTATAGTTTTAATTTGTAATTATTTGTTTTTTTTTTACTCAAAGCCTGTAGTTTTAATTTGTATTGTTTGTTTTTTTTTTACGTTACGGAATTGCATGCTGACAGGGGTGTTCGGCACTGGTGCAGCTACACAGGAGCTAAACTTAGTATTCGGAACACTGTTGGAGCTGCTGAACCTTGGACAAAACTATCTTTGCATTGTGTAGATTCAATTTCTTAGTATTGTATAATTGCATGGCACACGTATGAGCGCAATGTACTTGCTGTAAAGCATTTATTTGTCTGTCGGGTTAGTCTTCTTTTGATGTTTTTTCTTTGTGTGTTTTCCATAATGGACGCTCTTAGCGTACAATATATTTCTGCATCATTCTCACACGGTTGATTTCAAAATGAATCGTGTAATAAAATATTTGTATCAATAGCTTGATAATTTAAAAGAGTGTCCATGGAGTTTCATGCCCGTTCTTCTCCATAGGTACCTACTCTTTGGAATGGGCGACTAGTTTCACCTTACTGAATGACCGACCTTCTGACAATTCAAAACTGCCGTGTTTATTTGAAATAAATGCTTTGATTTTGTGGAAAATGCAATAAAATTTGACTAATGCCGAGCCAATGTTTGCTGAATTTTCATTTCATAGATTTCGAACAAAGCTCAATTTCAAAATCAAATCTATTGAAATATATTGAAGGTGTATGTTTGAGGCAGGTTAAATAAACGGACATTGAATCAATAGAAACATGCAGCATTTTAGATAACTTGATAAATAGTTTCATTAGCATTTCATCATGTCGTAACCGTTAAGAGATACCTATATGACAAAAATTATTTTAAATATTAACCATAATTATTTATTCACTACATTCCTGTATTCTACAAACACATTAATTAGCTCGGCTGAATCTGGAAAAACCGGTGTTGCAACAATACGGAGACCTAATTCATTTCTTACTGGTGTACATATTTTTTATTATTATTTGATAGGGCTTTTTAACATTACCCCAATTCTTTTTAGAGTATCTCCTTTTATAATTTTAATAAGAGGCAAGTAGCTATCTAGCTTTTAGGTTTGTATTTGCTGCTATGTTGTAGAAATACAAAATAACCTTCACTGTTTCATTTAAATTATTTGTTTACAAAACAATAATATACAAAGGGTTTTGAATACAAATTACAAGCTACTTAAATATTAGCAACTGTTAGTCTGAACTGAATTGCTAAATAAAATAAAGGACAACGAAAATAAATTGACGTTAAGGAACTTTGAAAATATTCACGACAGTTATAGAAAATATTGAGGATTGCCAACCAATGCTTTGCAAAGTTAACAAATTTATGTTGAATTAACGTTTTTAGAAGCAGGGTTTAACTGGCTTTTAGTAAAATTAAATCTAATATAATCGTACTCGTAACTATTGATATACATTCGTAGTAATTCGTAACAAGACATGACATAGCGGCACGTACCATATCGCTGCAGTTTTGAGAATGTCGTTTTCGACCCAAACAAATTGTTTACAAAGATCTCCTCCTGCACATCAAACACGATACAAACTAGTTAAATACGTCAATATACCCCCTATAAAAATACCACATGTATGGCATTTATAAAACACGTATAAATTAGATCTCTTATAAAAAGTATTTATATCCATAAAGTATCTAATTATTATAGACTAGTTGTTCCGCAACTCCGTCCGCGTGGACATCAGTTTACAGCGCGCGGTGGTTCCCGTTTCCATGGGAATGCCAAGATAAATGCTTACGTTACTGCAAGGTTTCCTCAAAATCCATTCAGTAGTTTTTGTCAAAGCCATAGTCCGTTACGAAAAAAATTAAAAGGGTTCAGTTGATTTAAATAAGCGCCTGATAAAATAATGGGAGCAAAATGTACGTCCACATTCGCTCCCGTTTTCGCAACATTATTTGTTATTGCTCTGCTCCTATTGGTCATATCGGGATGTTATATAGCCTGTGTCCTTTCTCAGGCTCTAGACTATCTGTGTACCAAATTTAATTACAATCGGTTCAGTAGTTTGGCGTGAAAGCTGGACAGACAGACAGAGATACTTTCGCATTTATAATATTAGTATGGGTATTAATAACATACACAATCACACTACTGAATGCTTACACAGAAACACGTACAAATTACTAACTAATGAAGCAGAGTTATGTTTCGTGCACCACATACAAGCGTCATCATTAAGCGGATTGATCAAATTCTTAGTAGTTTGTTTATCAAATTTCAGACAATTGGAATATAATTATACTAGCTTTCGCCCGCGGCTCCGCCCGCGTGGACTAATATTTTTCGTATCCCACGGGAACTGCATATTTTTCCGGGATAAAAAGTAGCCTATGTGTTATTCCAGACTATTATCTACCCCTGTGCCAAATTTCAACCAAATCCATTCAGTAGTTTTTACGTGAAAGAGTAACAAACATCCATACATCCATACTTACAAACTTTCGCCTTTATAATATTAGTAGGATTTGCTATGAAAGACTGCGGAGGAAAATTCAAGGATGCAGAAGAAGAGAAGTAAACGAGAGGATGAAGCTAGCCAATCAAACATCAAACGTGAATTGTATACCTAATTATTTAGATTTGATTTAATAAGGATTTGATAAGGTTTCGCAATCTATATTCTTATAATAAAGCTTGGTATCCAAAGTGTTAGTAACTGTTCCTGCTGGCACTAGGCACACTAGCATATGCCGATTGACGACGCCGTGCTGTTTGTGATGTGTAATAGCTTTGTATCGAGTAAATCTCCAATGTCCAGAACGGTTGAACTAGCAGTCATCTGCAATTGTCTAGCTAACTGAGCGACCGAACACAGTCTATCAATGAATGTTTTACCTCATACGTCTCTCCACACACTTCAAAGTTGAGAGAAAGTGCATTTCAAACCATAAAACGTGAACTGCTGGTTAAAATAAAACCGTATTTTTTAAGGATCAAAATGAAATTTATTCGAAAGAGGGTACTTTTATTAACGTTTAGATAATGACTGAGGCGGCATAAAAGCACCGACAAATCAATACTTCCAGATCATTTCTTTAAAGAATATCCATAATAAGCAAGAAAGAGCAGATAAAACAATATTATTTATATATAATATATTTTTTGGATTATTTATGATTTCGAGAAAAGTACAAAATATTGACCAAATTTCATACAAAAGAAGTTTTTATGTGAAAGAGTAACAAACCTCGATACAAAGCAAACAATTAGACAAACCTGCCGTCTAATCTGTTCAACGCCCTTGGTTGACTGGTACAGAATTCCTCAGGCCATTAAGTCCGCCTTGGTACCTTTCGGCAAAAATTTTAAATAAATATATTAATACACAAATATATCTACACTAACTACTTACTTTAAGTACTTTTTATCCGGGAAAATTTGATATTCTCGAGGGAAAACTAAAATACCGAATTCCACATGGGCGAAGCCGCGGGCGGAAAGCTAGTAGTTTATATAACACGGTAGCAGTTCATGACAGAGAGCAGCGGTGACCAAGTGGTATCGGCCGCGACAAGTTGTAGGGTGAAGTTCGAAGAACCCTACTGCGCTCAAATTCGTGAGGAAATTGGAATGCATTTTCGAAAGATACGAGAAAGCCTATTCTTGTTAGTGATAATGCGGTATAATATATTCGTACTACTAAACTGGAATGCCAACTTTACCATCTTCGAAAGGTTTACTCATTCTCCATAGAAAAGACAGGATTCCCTGACAAGAAGTGCGTGTCTGCTGTGCTGCCAGACGATTGACGTCCAGATGTTGTATATATGCTAGTAGCTCAGTAAACTCTGCTTGTGCGATGTAGGATTTTACATCAGTGTGTTGCGTAATTCGCCTGTGGCAATAAAATATAGCGGCATCTTCAATGCCGCTATATTTTTGATATAAATCTTCAACAAACAGGTAATTGTTACAAGAATAAACTTATACAAGGCTATACCTATTAATAATAAAACTCCATAAACAAATAAATTTATTTATTTCAGACTTATTACACGTCCATAGTTGTTATTAAAAATGTCTTATTACTATTTTATAAGTAAATCATGCACGACTGTAGTGCTTATAACGCGTTAAGACTAAATGGAATGTTACATAAACATGTCATATATGTGTGGATTCATATTGTAAGTATAAGTCTAAATTATAGTAATGCAGGCAGTAAATTGCGTAACTTACTTTAACGTAGCTATAAATATAAAGCTAGTCTAGGTTATAAAGTGAGTCGTCACGAGTGAACGCCGCGCGTGCGTAGCGCTCATATCGACGTTCATTAGTACAATCACATACCTAAGCTTTTGTTGCTTTCCTGCAATAAATTCATTTCTTATTTCATTTTAGGTATAATACAAAGATTCAAAACGAATGTGCTATTATAGGATACGATGAAGGGAGTTTGTCTATAGCGTCATTTTCTAAAATAAATAGTTATTATAAATAATATGTATCTCTGTCATTGAAAATCACAGCAGACAGGATTTTTATTATACTAGTAAAAATAAAACTACAAAATCTGAGATAATTAATTTAAACAGTGTTATGAGATGACATGCGTACCAACAAGCTCGTACCACAGGATGCTAAAGATCGTGCGAAATGGAGGAGAATGTTCAGGAAAGCGGGCTCCAACGCGAAAGCCGCGGATGCAACCGGGATAAACGCTGAGATGATGATGATGAGTATTATGTAAATTAATATTCTTTATTTGATGGGTATGAGGCAAAGTTTTCGTTATATCTACATTAATGAATAGCTTAACTGTAAACTGTCAACGATGTAACTGTCTATTACGGTTATAAACCTGGTTATAAACAAATCCTGTGTGACGAATTTCATTTAAATCTTTTCAATATTTTTTCATGACAGAGTAACAAATACACACACACACACCCTTGCTCACACGCATTTGTAGTAGTGATGAGTAATTTCAAATTATAATTTGAAATGGAGAGACCGACTACAATCTACAATCAAACCAGTAACGAGGAAAGATAATTTTAGCTCACAAACTCAGTAGTAGTAGAAGTATCTTAATATTTTTAGAAGAAATTAAATACTCAAATTCTCTCCGTTGATAATAATGAAGTGTTCACTGTCGTCGGGAGTCTGTCTCTTGTCTGTTATAAATGTAGCAGAGGCGCCCAGCATCGTTATGGATAATAAAATGAACATTGTAAATGCCTTCTTTTAGGATTGGCTTGCTTACAAACGAATAACGATTTGTACCCGTCGTTGGCAAGAACCGACTTCTTTGCCCTAGCTGCCACACCAAAAACGAATGAATGGACTGACGTGCGAAAGAAAACAATGTGGTGTTGCTATCCTCGTAGTGATAATGACTGGACCAAGTAAAGTAAATGTTAAGTTCGGTATATTTTCGTCAGAGTTTTGATAATTTACACAGTTTTTAATTAATGTTTGACAGCAGTGATGGCCAAGTAGTAACAGACGTACTGCTCTTAAAACGGTGAAAGAAATCATTGTGAGGTATGTGCAATGTCCTGCCAGGGCTGCGCTTTGTTCTAAAGAGAAATGTCGTGGTTCTTGGCCGCACAGGCAAGTGAAGAAATACAGGGGGGTAAACATTGTAAATATAGATACGTAGGTACAAATAATGCAAATGAAAAGTTCTCTCTAGCTGAGTTCAGGATTCAAACCTCCGGCTCCGAGCACCAGCCACGCTGTATTGAAGGAAATGGATGAACATTGGAAGCTTGCAGTGATTAGTCCTTGCTGTATATTGAATGTAGACGTCTTCAAAGATGTTGATAAAAGTAGTTTGCTTTTAGTTGGAACAGTTGGGAACGATATTTTTATCTATCTGTCTATCTATACTAATATATAAAGCTGAAGAGTTTTTTTGTTTGAACGCGCTAATCTCAGGAACTACGGGTCCGATTAGAAAAATTCTTTTATCGTTGGATAGCCTATTAATCCAGGAAGGCTTTAGGCTATATAATATCACGCTGCGACTAATAGAAGCGGGGCATATAGAAAAAAAAAAACATATCGAAACCTACGCGGGTGAAACCGCGCGGCGCAGCTAATTATAAATATTATTGCTAAGGAACTTTTTAACAGACCTACGGCCGCTACTTTTCAAAATATAAACGAATAAACTATTCACTTAAAATGGCCGAGTAACTTTTACTTTTTGTTTCTTAATATGTAATTGTTTTTGGTACTCTGACTTCACTCGTCTTACTCCACATTCCTAGCCCAGTATTTAAATAAATAAAAGATTACTTTACCGCCGCGGCCTCTCCCGCAGTTTCGCATGTTCCATGAATATCATCAGACATGCACTGAATAAGTAGTGGGCACGATGATATTAAAGACAGTATGCAATTATGTTTCATAATAACTAGGTGTATTAATTAAAAAGTTGTTGAACTTTGCAGCCGTTCACATTGTTAAGTGCATACGGGAGGCAAAGAGTACAATATATTTGTATGGGCAAATGGATGCTCTTACGTTTATGCAGTCAGCAGGCACAATACGGTGGATTAATGAACCAATTACATCTGCCAGCTTCAATTGGTGAATGCAACCGAGTTGATTACTATGTATTATAATTATTACTGACAGGGGACTTCAGGATTCTGTTTTATCTTTTACTATTATTAAGCTTGGCTGTAAAAGATCGCTCTTAGCCATAAGACTGGCCTTTGTATTACCCTATTCAAAATCTTCATATTTATGTTCTATATGGATGGATATAACAAAGAGTATTCTATTGTGTTATGAATGAATTAAATTTTGATAAGATTTGCGATAGTAATAAATCATAAGAGATCTATGTTTGCAAATAACATGACTATTATTAACTATGTTTATAATTTATACAGGGTGGCCCATCGATTGACGTCATAAAAAAAAAATAGTTCCGGCATTTCGTGGGGTATCCGAAACACCCCCATGTATGTTCCGCGATATTTCATAGTTTTCGAGTTATGATTTTTTTTTTACTTTTCGAGGAATTTCAACCGGACAAGTATAAAATATTGTTTTATTTTTTATAATTAGGACTTCTTAAGATTTTTTTTTTGCAACATAATCCTCATGTGCTGTGCTTTAATACATAAAATAAGTAGCTTCGTAACTTTGATGAAAGGTACGAAAATGTTGGTCAGAATTTAAAAAAGTAAGCTCCGTGAATTAAGACTTTAATTTTCAACTTACCATTAAAAATCTAATAAAGTGTTATTTCACTTCTTATTTACTCTCAAAAATGCGCCAGACTCTCAGCTTTCATAATCAGAAGACAGAAGTAGTACTTTAAAGCAAGTTTGGCTAAAACCGGGCTTTCTAAACACCAAGGTAGCAAAATTCATAAAATTACGTATCTGGTTACAATTTTTTTTTTTTTTGCATTAACTATTATTTCTGAGGCAAATTAATGATTAAGAAAGCTGAAAACCTATCGTGTAAGTAAGATAAGGAAAAAAAAGTAGAATTTTATGTACGAATCTTTATTTAAATTTACAATAAATTTTCAAAGTGGTCACCGCCAGCGCCAATGCACATTCTACATCTGCGTAAAAAATTGTATTTTAATCTGCGGAACGCCTGTCTGTTTTCATTCACTACCCGTTTTGCTTCCAAAATCTTCTGCCTCAGTTCTTGTTCACTGGAACACTCCCGGGCGTATGCTGTTTCCTTATAATAGCCCTAGGTCCTGAGTTCGAAATCAGGCACTGTACTTCATGTATTTAATTAAATCACCAAATCACTATTGCCATCAAAAGGTTGAATGAAAACATTGTAAGGAAACCAGCATATCTTAAAACAAAAAATTCGTAGACATGTAACAACCACGACTGCACGGTTAGCGCAGTGGACAAGCTATTGACAGCTGCGTTGCGTGTCGCGGAACAAATATTTGTATGACCTACAAGTAGTTGTTCTGGGTCTGGCTGTTTGTGTATGTGAATTTATATGTTTGTAAACGCACACAAGATGCCATGAGATGGCGCTGGCGTTCGAAATAGTCAAGCGAATTACTCCGATAAATAAATATATTTCAAACGTTTCACTCCGTAATTCTATACTAACGCAAACTTATTTAAAAGTGAAATTATAATAGTATTCCATCTGTAGTTTTTCTTTGTTTGCTTCACCTTTGACTTGAAACAAGCACTAGAATATTAATTCTATCGTAGTCAAAACTTCTGTCTCTGATTCAGGAATTATTTAATTTCCCAATGCTAATTCACATTTTGTTATTCGTTTTACACACAGACCCACAGAAGAACGGAAGCGGATTAAATAAACAAATGAGGAATTATTTAAAGGTGGATAAAAGGGTGGTGGGGGTGTGAAACTTTAAGAATTTGTTTGAATACGGTCTCTCTCATTATAAGTTAGATTGGTCTGGTGGGTGCTGAGATGGTTAGGATGTTTTCCAATGTTTGAGACAGGACTTGATTACCATTGGCAAACAAATAAACTTTTATACGGATCTTATATTGTGAATAGTTGTATATATTGTAAAGATAGCCACAGCACAGTGTTTAGATAGCCTCCGTGGCGTAGCGGTAACGAACGTGCAATGAGGCGCGGGTTCGATCCATGCGCAGTGGAAATATTTGTATGCATGAATGTGAATATTTGCACTGGTCTGGTCGTGCCTCGTAAAGCACGTTAAGCCGTTGGTCCCGGTTGCCATACGAACATCTAATGGCAGTTGCTACAGGTCGTTGGAGCCCTCAAAAGTCCAACAATTGGTCTAACTGTAACACTTCGATACCACCTTCGGATTGTGGCGGTCAGACGGCAGTCGCTCATCATCAGTTAGACTGGTAAAGCGGACCCCAGACTCCAAAGCTGAAAAAGCTTCCGATGCGACTGGGATTAACGCTGAGATGATGATGATGAGTTATATATATTGTAAAAAAGTCACACTAATATCATTACATGTTAGCATATAAAAACCGGTAGGGTGCATGTCGCGCATGCACAGTGATAGGTTCTGTAGTTGACAGAGCCTCTCCCAATAATTAATGCTTAACACCATTGTCTAACGACGCCCAAACTACACTTTCTTGCTAATTTTCATGGATATAGATTCAATTTAGTCTTCGCTTGACCCTTTGATTCCGGATGGACGGAGATTCTTTGCGGTCAAGTCAGATTGCCATAATTAATTTAGAAAACCACCCGGCCACATATTGCTACTGAGTACAGTTTACATTCAAACACAGACGCAGCACTGCTGCACTGGAGCCTCACTTCCGCCATTCACTGCCGGCCGCATTGTTCTCACCACATTACATTATGATGCATTTTGACGCTGATTCTCTTGTTCACATATTAAACTAAATTTAAGGTCATTGCGTCTTTTTCTTTTTATTTCATTAAAAAAATGATAAAAGGCAACATATTTGTTTACTCCTGTCACGTTATGTAAATCCTTGACAGGAGTAAATAAATATGTACTAAATAAATAAACAAAGAATCGAATCGTGTATTATTACAGTATAAGACCCAATTCTTTTGCGGGTGGTGCAAGACACAAGCAGCAATTTTATTAATGGTTTCCATCTCCTATAGCTATACTGTACGGATAGCATCTAGAGCGAAACCCATATTATATTTTATAATAAGTTCACAAAGTCCGGGACCATACACGTATTTGAGCAATAAATTTTTAAACTTAGTTGATGCAGTGGCTTCAACTGGAATGAATTTCACATTTATTCCAGACAGATTCTCAATAATGACACTTCAGGGTAATGAAAGTGAAACTCCAGTTTTGTTTAATGTATCCGCCGTCTGCAGCGGACCAATGATGAAAACATGTTAATCCTACCAAACCTAGTAAGAGAAGGTTGAGAAAAGAAAAGTCTAGTACAAAGTCTATTAAGTTTACGATGGCATTTTTTTCTTTGACTATTTAGGAAAACTTCTGAAAAAATTTAGTTAAAAACCAAACATATGCATAACACACGCAACTGATCTCTCTCTAGTTTTGTAAATCCCCAGACTCTGGGTTTAATGATGTGTGTAACGAATGCTCAATTTAAGTTACTGCAAGTTTACTACTTCATTGCCTAGGAAATATAAAAAGACTTTTAATAACTTTCAAACGAAATTTTGCCTAATCTAGAAAAGTGCGCTTGCCTTTCTTCCTTACAAATGTCCGGTTTTTAAAAGTATCTTTTAAATTCAGCGCCTTTGTCTCTTACCCTTGCCGGTTCTTAAAAAAGAGTGTTCTGAACGATAAAGCAATCTTCATAATCATATTATTTTCTTGCTGATACTTCTTTGTCAAATTGATTTCTGTTCTTACATTTTATTTATCTAGTTATATGAATACACCGGTGGCCTAGTGGCATCGTCCGTGACTTACAAGTTGTAGGTCGTAGGTTCGAACCCATCAGGCGCTTTACTTTGTGTAAATTATTACATCACCACTGCTCTCAAAACGGTTAAGGAAAACATCATGAGGAAACTGGCATGTCTCAAATGCAAAACTTCCAAGATATGTGACATCTACTAACCTGCACTGGGCCAGCGTGGTAAATTACAGCCCATTCCTTCTCACTACGAGGAGGCCTGTGTCCCAGCATTGGAAACAATATAGGCTGATTAAGTACGTGAATAAAACATTAATCTATGTATTGTAAAATTTGAAATTTACCCATATTATATCTACCTAATCTATTTTTGTCTCCTTCTTAACTCGATTCAATCAGTAGCAGTGATTGTTAAAACTATAAATTGACTTAAAACCTACTTCGAAACCTACACGCGAACATTGATTAAAAGAATTGATTAAATTTATTGGTTGATATGTTGTATGTAATTAATGAGTGTGTCGTGGTGGCCTAGTGGTTAAAACACTAGCCTCTCTCTGGGTTCGATTCCAGGTCAGGCAAGTACCAATGTAACTTTTCTAAAGTTATATGTACTTTCTAAGTATATCTTGGACAACAATGACTGAAGGTGAAGGAAAACATCTTGAGGAGACCTGGACTTTAAGTCTGAAATCACCAACCCGCATTGAGCAAGCGTGGTGATTACGCTCAATCCTTCTCTGTATGAGAGGAGACCTGTGCTCAGCAGTGGGACGAATAAAAAGGTTGATAATGATGATTGGTTGATACGTCACACAGATCTATAACCTTTATCTTAGATAAAAATTGGTGAGACCTCAATTTAGTCAAACTTCCTCAATTCGGTCAAACTTGTGAATTATAGCCGTTGTCATTGCGGCCTAAGTCCATGATCTTTTTCCAAACGGACTGAATACCGGATCTATGCTTATAAATTGACGATTCAAGAGTTAGATACTAAAGGTGAAAGGAGGCGTGCGTTCACTGCGGCCGGTGTCAACCAGTGAACGTGAATCAAAATACCATCAGATATTTAAGAAACAAAAAAGAAATAGGAAAATCTCAACAGCCGCAGCTTCATAAATTAAGTTACTTATAATGGCTGTTGTGCAGTAAAAAGCGTTCCTGGGGTATTAAACGCTGTTTTAGTATCATAAAAACCTTCTAACATTATTTCCCACGACCATAAACGTGATGGGAATATTATCCAGTTCGCATGAAACATTTTGAGCAATAAACTGAACATACCTACAATATTTTTGTATTTAAACATAATGTGCAATATATTCTAACGTAGTGTGCAATATATGTGATTATCCTTTCTTCTAGTTGGTCCTTCTACATGTACACGTAAGTTAATTTTATGTTAAAAAATTTGTATAATAATTAAAATAATGTAAGATATCGATAGAGCGAGCGTTTTTTTATTATTTTTTATAATATATAACGGAGTACCATGGTCATTGGAATTCGTAGAAACTGTTGACGCCATTGTCTCCAAGACTAGGCTCAGGTGCAGCAAAAATGAACACAACTATTTGTTTTTACGTACATTTTTATTGTTCTCGCTTAACAGTGATCACAAACACAATAAAATAAACCCAAACATCTCAATTAATTACAGAAATCGTACTTACAAAATATTCTAGTGAAAAACATCATATTCATCAAAATTGTCGTTGACAATCTGTCCTCACAGCCGCTAGGCTTTTCCTTTATGAAAAACGTCATGGCGTCGTTGCAAAAAAATCCTACATCTATGGTTACAAGTCGTTACACTTACTTTATTACAATTTGCAGGTAACAATAATTAGAGTTGCAAACTATTATTTGGTAATTTGTTTTACAATTTCTAACACTCGATTTTAACATTGAATTAATTAACATTTATTTCCAACATACGCCATGCTTTTTCGTTTTGTCAAGAGCCTAGTCTAGTTCTATTAAACAAATATTAATCCAAATCCACGCAGCGACATGCTTTAGAATACGTATGTCGCTTATTAATCATGAAATGAATTAACTATAGTTAACTATTTTCTTAGGCCTCAGTTTGGATAAACCCTCAATTATGGGTTGCTATCAAAGCATCCGGAAATCCTAACCTGGATTTCTACATTGAAAAGGAGCAAACTGACAACAAGAAATAAATCTAAACCAATTTACAGCTAGCCAGTCATATGAACTGTGAAGTCTGAACTTAAGCTTAATAATAATATTTTAAAGGTTTTAGTTAGCCTTGCGGCGACATATATTAAAAAGTGCTGAATCTTAGCATTTTTTTTTTGAATAAATCATTTTTTATTTTTGTTTCATAATTCACACGTAGATCTTTATTCTTAATATGCCCACAAAATACGCAGCCGAATTAACTTTATTGCTCAATATGTTACAGAGATATTACATTGACCACAAACAAGCAATAGTCATTAGCATAGCCACAATTTATAATTATTTCATTTGATCCTTAACTTTCATTTTACGCTAAGCATTAAATGTGTCATCACGACTTGAAACAATTCAAATATATAATTAACTAGCTGCGTCCCGCGGTCTCACCCACGTTTTTTTTATATGCCCTACTCCTATTGGTCCCAGCGTGATGTTAGACAGCCTAAAGCCTTTCCAGATTAATGGAATATCCAACGCAGAAAGAATTTTTCAAATCGGACCAGTAGTTGTCGATATTAGCGCGTTCAAACAAACAAATTAACTCAGAAGTCAGAAGTCAGAAGTCAGAAATATTTTATTTGTGATACATAGGTACAGTGGTTAGGTATTCATATTTGAGGATAAAGTGCGCTATGATCAGCCTATTATAGGCATACAAATACAAAAAATAAAATAATAAAATTACATTATACAGATTACAATATAATAGGGATAATTAAAGTCAAAAAGTCATAATAATTTTTAAGTTAACGTCAAAACCATTCTGATTTAAATACAACATGGTCAAATAAGCAAATCCCATAATGTTATCATAATGAAGTCAAAACAATTGATCAAATATATGTCAAAATAATTTGGACTTAAATAATACAAAGTCAAAGAAAAAAATTACAATTATACAATGTCAAGATTTGTCCAATAAAAAGTCCGATACACTATAATAACATTTTTGACACAACATACTTCTTAGTTTTACTTTAAATGAATTTACAGGCAATTTTTTTAGCTCTTTCGGTAATTTATTATATATAACTGGTGCCATGTGAAATAGACTTTTATACATTAAGGCAGTATTCGTTCTTGGAATACACAAACGACTTTCGTCCCTTTGGGTCCGATTGAGAGCTACAGATACTAAAGTAAACAAGTGAGGATTTTGTTTAACGAAAGCCGCTACTTCAAATACATATAGTGAGGGTAGTGGTAGAATGTTGTGCTTCTTAAAGAAAGGCAGACAGCTCTCTGTTGACTTTAAACCAAACATAGCTCGAATGCAACGTTTCTGCGCTTTAAAGGCAATATCTCTGTCGGTGGAATTCCCCCAAAAAATTATGCCATATCTGAGAACAGATGCCACCAGCCCATGATACGCAATTATAAGGGCACCGGAATTTATTTTATATGCAAGTGTATGTAGAGCATAGGCAGATTTACTAACGCGTTTGCATAGTTGTTGAATATGTGGCTTCCAGGTCATTTTGTCATCAATATATAGGCCTAGAAATTTATAATTGTCTACTTCCTCTATTTTTTGCATGTTATAATTTATATTTAGGTTATTTGGTGCCGGTAAACGTTGTCTAAAGTACATTAATTTAGTTTTGCTTAAGTTGGCTTTAAGGTTATTGATATTAAGCCAATTCATGACTGAGTTCAATGTGTTGTTTATGTCATCTTCATAAGTACTTAGATCTTTACACTTAACAGTTACTGTACTGTCATCCGCAAAAAGAGTTACAGGATTATCAGTGGCATTGGGTAAGTCATTTATATACAATATAAAAAATAGTGGCCCCAAAACGGTTCCTTGAGGAACACCGTAATTTAGTTGACGTTCAGATGATCTGAAAGTTTCTTCTTTTCTTGTTATGACATTCACTCTAGTCAGTTCAGTGTATTGGCGACGGCCTTTGAGGTAAGATTCAAATAATTTTAAAACATTACCTCTTATTCCATATTTATTAAGTTTACCTAACAATAAATTATGTTCAACATAATCGAAAGCCTGCGTCATATCCATCAAAATAGAGCAGATAGGTATTCTTTTATCAACATTAACCATAACAAAATTCAGAAAGTCATATATGGCCATATTTATTGACTTATTTTGTCTGAAACCTTTTTGTTCTTGTGCCAGAATATTGTTACTCTCTAAATAGTTATTTAGTTCTTTGTAAATATGCTTCTCAAAAATTTTGGATATAACCGGAACCAAGGCAATAGGTCTATAGTTTTCTAGACATTCACTATTATCTTTCTTGAAGATTGGTTTTATGACAGAAGTTTTTAATTTGTCTCATCCATACTAATATTATAATTGCGAAAGTAACTCTGTCTGTCTGTCTGTCTGTCAAAAAAAAAGACATAGGCTACTTTTTATCCCGGAAAAATTTGATGTTCTTGAGGGAAATCTAAAAAGCGCGATATAATCGAACTCCACGGGGGCGAAGCCGCGGGCGGAAAGCTGGTCTTTAAATAATAATAGCTTTCCGCCCGCGGCTTCACCCGTGTGGAGTTCGGTTATATCGCGCTTTTTAGATTGCCCTCGGGAACATCAAATTTTTGTGGGATAAAAGGTAGCCTATTTTCTTTCTCAGGGTCTAAAGATTGTCTGTGCCAAATTTCATCAAAATCGGTTGAGAGGTTTAAGCGAAAACGTAACATACAGACAGACAGAGTTACTTTCGCATTTATAATATTAATATGGATTATAAGGGACAAAATCTTACTATCTCAGTAATAATTTATTATGATCTTCATTTAAATCTACTAAAGTGGTGGCATTGGATAAAGTGAGATTTATGTAACTCTGTTTGCTTTAGTTATCTATGTGTTGCTCCCACGAAACAATTTCATATGTTTGTGATATACCTATTGTTTACCTATTATAGACGTATCAAGTAAACTATATGACTGAAACATACAAACAGTAAGATTATGTGGCATCAGGACGGTTTTACTACTCTAATCATAACATCAAGCGTACTTAACTCAATCGAATTTTATCCAACTACAGTTTTCAATGTCAGAACACATTACTTACTTACGAGTCGCTAAACTTAAGTGGCAGTGGGCAGGGCACATTGCTCGTAGAACCGATGGCCGATGGGGCAGTAAGGTTCTGGAGTGGCGGCCATGTACTGGAAGACGCAGCGTAGGCGAGGCCCCCAACAAGGTGGACCGATGACCTGGTGAAGGTTGCGGGAAGCCGATGGATGCGCGCAGCACAAGACCGGTCATCGTGGAAAGCCTTGGGGGAGGCCTTTGTCCAGCAGTGGACATCTACAGGCTGAGGAACTTAGTTTGCTAAGCAAATTCATTAAAATTTTAGTTTGAAACCCAAATGTAAAGAAAGAATTACGCCGTAACAGTTTGGTTACACCGTGTTAATATCTCTATATTAACACGGTCTTTGGTTAACGGGGTCTTTACTCTCATGCACAACATCATATCGCGCTTTTTAGATTTCCCTCGGGTATATCAAATTTTCCGCGATAAAAGTAGCCTACGTCCTTTCTCAGGGTCTAAAGATGGTCTGTGCCAAATTTCATTAAAATCGGTTCAGAGGTTTAAGCGGGAAAGCGTAACAGACAGACAGACAGAGTTACTGTCGCGTTTATAATATTAGTATGGATTATGCCCCAATCCACTCTGGCCTTTTTTCTTTTTGAGAATATGAAATCATCAAATGACCTCTCTCGCTATGGACGGAGTGGAAGGGTTTCAGACTTTTAATGGATAAATCACACCCGTGTTCCTTCACTTGACTGTGCGCCAGAGGCCACGGTATCTCTTTCGAAATACCCGCGACTCTGGCAGTCGAACAACCCACGTTCCTAGCAGATCTACTCTAGCCTTGAAGACAGATAAATTATAATCTGACTGGAAGACTACTGCAGGTAAATTCTTCCAGTTATTTAATATACGCAGTATAAAAGACGATGCGATTAGTAGGAACGTAGCACTGTCGACAACGTCAGATGATTTCTAGAGTGGCGCAATGTGTCTTTAAAAAAAAAATGTTGCTCCACACTAGGAATTTCTCCTGTAACGTGGGTGCGTTTACAAACATTTAAACAGTCACACCCGGAACAACTACCTGTAGACCATACAAATATTTGTTCCGTGCGGGAATCGAACCCGCGATACACGGCACAGCAATCGATTACTCAGCCATTGCGGCAACCGTGTTGTCGATTCGCCGTACATGACGGATCGTTCGATGATGATACGGGCATGCCAATCACGTAATACCCACGCACACAAAATGCATCCTGTAGCATACCGAATACCGGTTTGAAAATTGGTCTTAACCAAATCTGGTGTCGATATCTTGATTAACGTAATAGTATCTTTGGCATTATTAGAATCATCAAAGGATCAACTGAAAGGGCACTTGGGATAGTTCAGCAATAAGTGTGATATCTTATCAGAAGTATTGCACTCTCATTATCCTGATTTCGATGTACTGTAAATTCTACTTTTTATTTTTTTTGGTAAAATTTTGCCTCTGACTAACAGCAGAGGCAAAACATAGCAGACATCGGGTTCAGTTTCCGTTCCTTCCATATTCGACGTTCCTTCCTCAGTCCTCTACCCGTTATTGTTATATAATAGAGGTTATATTATATGACGGTGCATCTGTCAACATTCGACGTCAGGTTGACTTATAGCGGTCAAAGTCAACCTAGCGAAGAGACATTGTCGAGGGTTGTGAGGGCGGCCGTCTGAAAAACTGCGTTTCGAGACGGGACCCGCATACTACGCTTGTGACGAATCCCTTTGCATCCGAGTGATAGTTTAATCTAGTGTTATAATTAAGTTGTTGTCGTTTTGTTTAGACTATACATTAAACATTTGACTGTGTATTTCGATTATTAAACCCTGTGCTGATTAAATAACGGTGATGGCAAGAAAGACTTTTCCTTCTCACGCCCACCTGCCTGCCTACCTATCCACATACATCACAAGATGTGTTCTGATGAAGGCCCGCCTGCTCCTTTATTATATTTTATTATTATAATATTTACCAATTACTTTATTATCTTTAATAATTTGAAATTGTCATTTATTTCATGTCTTGATTTCCTTAGGTTGTTCACTTCGTGAAAAAGTTCTTTTTCATTTTGTCATCTGAAACAAACCTGTTTAATGTAACTTATTGGCTCTCCTCACCAAGTTTAATATCATGATTGATCCCTCTGTAAAAGTTTACAAAAAAGAATTTTCATATCACATTAATTTGGCAATGTGACGAAGTTCAGAGGTTCCTGAGCGATATTAGATTGGCCGGAAACGTTACAGCATAAGTTTTATGAGAGTTTTTCCTTACCTTCATAACTTTATTATTGCTCGGACAATATTGTGTAAGAGGTTCGTGTTACGAGTGGTTCCCTATTGAGAGATTGTGCCTTATGTTTTTTTTGTAGGTTCCATAATTTACCAAATTTTATAAAAAAAAATCTATTTGCATTGTCTGAGGTTATTCAAGCTCGCTGGTTAGTTACACAAATAAATAACATCAAGGTTTCTGGGCTAAGTTTTGCATGGTGTCGCAGCAATGCATGTTGACAGCAGTTTTTCGCATTCACATGCACATGACAGCATGTTCCCTAAACCATTTCTTATTTTTTGTGCTATTCGTAATTTTTTCGTCAGATAATAAGGTTTAATACTTATACAAGTCCGATATTAACAACCCCACCTGCCAGACGGTGCACCTGCTGACAAGCGGACGGGCCCTGACGCCGGATTCCCTTTCGGGGTTGAGTGGTCAGACGGCTGTCGCACTCGTAAAAGCCAAAAATCGCCAAACATGAGAAGGAACAGAAGTAAAGCACGAGTTACAGCTAGGGCGCCGCCGCAAAACGGCGCGCAGGAGCCCCGCCCGACTCCTGTGACCTGTGGGCTAGGGCTACCGTGTCAGGGGCGGACACGGCTGAAGAAGCGAGCCCAAACCAGTAAACTCCGTTTTGCTTCGTGGAACGTTGGTACGCTAACTGGACGCGCGAGAGAACTGGCCAAAACTCTCCACAGGCGGAGGGTGGTCTTGGCGTTCCTGCAGGAGACTCGGTGGAAAGGCAGCAGATCCCGGCTTATTGGGAATGGCTGCAAGCTGATCTACACGGGTGCACCTAGTGGAAGAAATGGGGTCGCCGTGGTGTTGTCTGACGAGCTCCAGGATGACGTCTTGGAGGTGAATCGCATCAGTGATCGGCTAAGGTCGGTGCGGGTGCTTGTCAATGGGGTAATAACCCACTTGATAAGTGCCTACGCTCCGCAGGCCGGGTGCGGTGACGCCGAAAGGACGTTGTTCTGGAGCCAGCTCGATGGATTGCTTCGCGGGATCCCGTTATCTCAGGGAATCGTTCTGGGTGGTGATTTGAACGGTCATGTGGGTGAGAAGTGTGACGGGTTTGAGCGTGTTCACGGTGGCTTTGGGTACGGTAGCCGCAACGCGGAAGGGGAAAACATTCTCCGAACGTGTGCGGCCGCTGAACTGGCAATTGTGAACACCTATTTCAAAAAGAAACCGGAGCACCTTGTTACCAACCGGAGCGGGCGAAGCGCTACCCAGATCGACTCTACTAACTAGGAGACACCACATCGGCAAAGTGACCAACTGCAAGGTCATACCCGGTGAGAGTCTTACTGCACAACACCGTCTCCTTGTCATGGATCTCTGCATTAAGGCCCAACGTAGACGTGTTGAGCACTGCCGACGCCAGATCCGGTGGTGGCTGCTTGATGAAATTAAGTACCAGGAGTTCGCTTCGGTTATTGGCGACAAGTGCACTGGTACCGAGGGAGAATCTGTTCAAGATAACTGGGACAGAATCCGGGCAGCTATTACTAGGGCAGCGCGGGTGGTGCTCGGCGTATCTAAGGGCGGTCGCAAAAGTGACAAGGAGACCTGGTGGTGGAACGACAGAGTCCAGAGGGAGACAAGGGTAAAAGAAAGCCCTCTTCAAAACGTGGCAGGCGACCGGATCTCCTGAAGATCGCGACGCATACAAGGTTGCCAAACGTGCCACTAAAAGAGCTGTAGCCAGAGCCAGACGAGACCACTTGCAACCGCTCTACGAGAAGTTGGAATCGTCTGAGTTGGAATCGTCTGAGGGGCAGAAGGTCATTTACAAGTTGGCACGTTCTAGGGTGAAAGCGGCACTGGATATATCCAAGTGCCGTTGTATAAAAGACCCTACTGGCAACCTGCTTTGCGAGGATCGCGCGGTCAAGGTGAGATGGCGCACGTACTTCCACGAGCTGCTGAATAAGCAGCACCAAGAGGTGCAGACACCGGAACTCCCTCCGAACCTTGGATTAGTGCCCCCGATAATGCCTGAGGAAGTCCACACGGCTCTTTGTCGCATGGCGAATCGGGAAGCTGTCGGAGCTGATGGAGTCCCCATTGAGGCCTGGAAGGCGATGGGTCCTCGCGGTGTGGGCATGTTAACTTGCTTTTTGAACCGCGTGCTCCTGACCGGTAAAATCCCGAGCCAATGGAGACTGAGTATTATTACACCAGTCTTCAAAGGCAAGGGCTCGGTACAGGAGTGTGGCAACTATCGCGGTATAAAGGTTATGTCCCACACCATGAAGATCTTTGAGAGGATTTTAGACTCCCGGATCCGGCAGGAGTGTGCTGTCTCGACGTGTCAATATGGGTTCCGTCCAGGGTACGGAACTTCGGACCCTATCTTCGCCCTAAGGATCACTATGGAGAGATACAGATCGAAGAACACGCCTCTGCATATGCTCTTTTTAGACATGCAGAACGCCTTCGACTGTGTCCTTCGGGGGGTGATCTGGTGGGTACTGAGGTCCAAAGGGGTATCAGAAGCCTATGTTGACATAATTCGAGACATGTACCTCAATTCCGATTCCTTTGTTAGGACCTCTGTTGGCGACACTAAACCCTTCCCCATCACCGTTGGAGTACACCAGGGATCCGTCCTTAGTCCGTTCCTGTTCAGCGTGATATTAGATGTCTTGTCAGACAGCATCAAAAATTCACATGAGCAACCTCCCTGGTTGCTCATGTATGCTGATGATATCGCGGTGGCAGACGCGGACAGGGAACGGTTGGTGCAGCGGGTAAATGCGTGGAAGAACTCGCTTGAGAACGGAGGTCTTAAACTCAATGTGGCGAAGACGGTGTACATGGCCAGCAACACCACAGACCCTATGCCTGTGTCCATAGGCGGAGACTTGGTCGAGTGCACAGACCAATTTAAATACTTGGTTTCTGTGCTCCACGCCTCCGGCGATATTGATTGCGACGTTAAAGCACGCATTTCTGCAGCTTGGGCAAAATGGCATGAGGTGACAAGTGTCCTTTGTGACCCCAAAATGCCGGTTAAGCTTAAGGGACAGGTCTATAAGACCATCATTAGACCTGTCCTTCTGTATGGCAATGAGGCGTGGCCTGTGCTTGAGCGACACAAGCAGGAGCTGCGTGTCACGGAGATGAATATGCTGCGGTGGATGAGTGGAGTTACGCGGAAAGACCGCATTAGAAACTCCCGCATCCGTGGCAGTCTTCGTGTCCTTGACATAGCAGACAAACTGCAAGAGAGTCGCCTGCGCTGGTACGGTCACGTCTTACGTAAACCGGCAGGTTACGTGGGTAAAAAATGTCTTGCCATGGCGCCTCCGCCAGGCCGGAACAAGCGAGGTAGACCAAAGAAGTGCTGGCTTGATGTTGTAAGAGATGACATGCGTGCAAACAAGCTCTTACCACAGGATGCTAAAGATAGTGCGAAATGGAGGGGAATGTGCAGGAAAGCGGACCCCGGGCTCCAACGCGAAAGCCGCGGATGCAACCGGGACAAACGCTGAGATGATGATGATGATGATGACAAGTCCGATATTATTATCCTTGGCTCTCCACTCTCTTCGTAATCAATCAGCCTCTTTCTTCCTTTTTTCTTTTCTTTCACCCCGTCCTCTTCGCCACTGTTGGCTATGTTGATGCGAGTGAAGCTACGGTTAGCACACTGTATGTATATTAAGCTGGGAGACTTAGCGTGCAGCGCGCGCGCACTTACACATATACTGTACACTAATATACATAATGTATAACATTTCCTAATGCGATAAATTAATTTTGTGTCTACTACGGGAAACAAACAAAATTTTCCTTTATTTATAGATACCGCCACGATTCACGGTTCACGATTAATACGATGAAACCAAATTTCAGCAGTATGTAAAAAAAATCATTCATCCATCCATACTAATATTATAAATGCGAAAGTAACTCTGTCTGTCTGTCTGTCTGTCTGTCTATTACGCTTTCCCGCTTAAACCTCTCAACCGATTTTGATGAAATTCGGCACAGACAATCTTTAGACCCTGAGAAAGAACATAGGCTACCTTTTATCCCGAAAAAATTTGATGTTCCCGAGGGAAATCTAAAAAGCGCGATATAACCGAACTCCACGCGGGCGAAGCCGCGGGCGGAAAGCTAGTGTCTCAATAAAATAAATAAGGTTTATTCTGTGGGTCGCAAAAAACAAATTCTGCAAAATTGATTTCATCAGGAAACTCCGTTTTAATAAGTACCTTCAATATATATTTTTTCTCTCTGTTTGATTTTTCAGAACGAGGCAAATGATTGGTTGAAAAAGAATTCAGTGAGCTTTACCGTGCCTACTTCCTTTTATAAATCGATAATATTAAGGAAGCCCGAAGTAATATAATGATCAGTCCTTTATTACCTACAAAATATCTTTGAAGTCAAAGATTACGACATCTGTGGTTTGTTATTCTCTGCCAAGGTTCATTTTTTTTTAATAAAACCTTGCTCACTCTAGGAATTACTCCTGTATCGTGGGTGCGTTTACAAACATTTAAACTCACATACATAAACAGCCCGACTCGGTACAACTTCTTGTAAGCCATGCAACATTTTTTTAAAAGCCCGCGACTTACAGAGCACTAGTCGATCGCCCAGTCACTGCACCAACCGTGTCGTCGGTATCAATACTCTAAGTTTTCACTTGATGTAGAGAAGACGGTTCTGGTAGATAGATAGTTTTACTACCTGCTTTTTCTACAAATGCACTTTTTGTAAAGATATCATTTCCTAAACGATTTATGTTTGCCATACCTTATATTTATCATACCTGGAAATTTAACAGTTTTATATTAGTTTGACAGGAATGTCATCCAGACAGGGTGTGATAAATGTTATTATCCCGAAACATCCCATGCGAAGTAGCGGTAAGCGACCCCTTCAATGTGTGACGTAACAGAGCGGTATTGAGACACCACCGGCGCGACCCACGTCACTTGTCTATTTATTATGAGGTAAACGGAGGAAAGATATAATTAAAAATCAAACGAACTTACCAAGTGAAGTTCGATGATAATTATGTGAGCAGCTTCTTTCGACGCGATTTGGTTAACAAATTGTAGATGTGTACCACGCATCAGCCTATCACACGGATTTTTTAAATACATTTTTTTTTTTTTTAAACACTGGCAACTTACTTTTACCCCCACTACCCCCACTCTGCTGCTGCTGCCGGTTCGAACGGTCGGCGCGATCTGCTCCTCATTTTAGTTGAAAGTATAATTATATATGTATATTTTGTATTTGTATGTATGTTAGGGTAGGGCATAAGTACTTATAGCAAAATGTAATATAATAGGGTGGGTGTATATAAATCGCGTCGAAAGAAGCTGCTCACATAATTATCATCGAACTTCACTTGGTAAGTTCGTTTGATTTTTAATTATGTTTCGCAGCTTCTTTCTTTGCGATTTGGTTAACAAATTGTAGGATGTTTAGAGGTGACAAATATAAAATATACCTATATAGGTACATATGTTTTTATAAAACAAATTATTTCATAATAAATGAATAGTTTTTACTAATATTATATGAAATTTTCGAACACCTCTTTATAAGCAAATCATAACAGATGTTCATTTAACAGATAAACGTAACAACAGATTTACATGTATTAATCTGTAGAATTTAATATTGAGCTTGCAAATTATCCTCGACTATCGAACTTTTATCAGCAGTATTTCTAATCACATCAATACTGACACCTGAGCTGCTGGCTCTGGATGTGGCTGCATGACGAGTACTATGCGCACTAAATATACAAATATCAATACCACTCTTTTTGTAATATTTTCTTAATCCAACAACCGTTGGGATGACACCTTCTTATAAGGTTTCTTGTAACTGATGAATAAATAATCATTATTAGTCTGTCGAATGGAATTTGTTTTATTTATATAGTCATGTAAACAGGTAGCTGGACATATATTAGGTTTTTCATTACAGAAAGGTAATTTCAAAAAGGGTTGAAAAGAATTCGGTTTCGAGGTGTTTATTAAATCTGGATTTTAATGGTAATTAGGTTTTGATTAATGACATTAATATTGCTTATTTTTATTTGTGAAAAATGTTTATACTCTATGAACAGTTACTAGAGCCAACAAGTTAAGTGAATACTTTGAAAGAGTTTCCACCTGGAAACTCTTTCAAAGTATTCACTCCGTTCAGATAAATAGCCAAGAACAGTATCAGTATCCCAAGTCATATTATACCTTGGTTGACATGGTCTTGATCTGAAAACTCTTTTCATAAACCTTTTTATTCGCGAGTCCTGTAATATATTTGGAAATAATATTGACAGGGCGATTTGTACGAGTTAATTTGTGCCATATTTGGCACCTTTATCAAATACTTTTGTAAGGAAATCTAAAATTACGGTAACATTGGTATCCAAATAGTCACAACCGCTTTGTTTACAATATTCTAACCAGGGTCTAATACAAGTGTCATATTGCTTGTACGTGTTATCTGAAAGCGAATTGATCATAATGCTAACCGTCCTCACTGGTATTAATATCTTCAGATATTTTTGCCGGATAACTTTGCGGCAACTAAGCGAAGTGTCTTGTGAAGATTGTTGGGTGTTCCGAAAGGAGCTGACAAAAGATTAACGTCAGGACTGAAATGTATAAAGTATGTGCAGGCTAGTCTTAAACAAAGGAAACGAGGGTTGTTATGACCAATATGGTACAACTACTGCTTCTTCTGCCTTGTCGGCTTTTATTTTTCGTAACACTTTTAAAATTAAAATAAAGGGGGGAAAAGCATAAAAATATAATTATGTCCAGGACACAGTAAAGGCGTCGATAGTCCATGCGTCAGGGTCGATCTTCCAAGTAATATACATTTGGCACTACAGCGACTCTCTAACTAATCTATTTCAAAAAAGGCCAAACACCTGACAAAACTTTTTCGAAAGCATAGTCTGCCAATTTCCATTCCGTATCCTGAAATGCCTTTCTAGACAAAATATCGGCCTCACAGTTATCTTTGGTATTTATGTAAGATACAAAAATATATATCTTTCGGGACACACACCATTGCCAGATTTCTCTGGATACATTGTTTAAATGTGGGTACTGCACGTTTCCCATACGGTGGATGCAACAAATAGCCGTTGTATTGTCGATTCTCAATAAAATGTCTACTTACATTATAAAGATCCTTTGCAAAAACCTTAAGTGCGAGGAAAACAGCTTTTAATTCTAATTCATTTATGTGTGAACAAGATTCGTCATTTTTCCAATAACCGGACGCTTCCTTATTATTACAAAAAGCGCCCCAGCCAGTTAAACTCGAATCGGAAAATATTTCGAAACTAAATTGATTAAATCTAAAAGGCGAACAAGCACTATCAATGTGATTTAACCACAAACAAAAATCATCTTGCAATTTTTAAAATTACTGGGTAGGTGAATAATTTGTTCTTGTTGAATAACTGTCATTATTTTGTAAACACAGGTACTTGTGACGTTCAAACAATTTAGTGTATAACCCAGAATATTGAACCGCAGGGCAATACAAACCGGCAGACCAATTTATTCTAGCAAAATTGCGAAGTTTGCATTTTCGTTTGTGTGTCCTTTTCTGTTCTTTTTGTCAGGAAGGTATAGTGTCATAAGTTTTGAATCGTAAATAAAACCTAAAAATTTGCATTGTTGTTTTGGGGTAAGTGAACTTTTTTCTGTGTTGATTATAAAACCTAGATCTGTCAAAACTTTCATTGTGTAATTAACGTTATCGTTACATCCTTTATATGATTGGCCGAAACAAAGGATATCGTTTAAATATATAGCGAATATGTAATCTTTATTTCGTAAGTATTCTATTACGGGTTTAAGTAATTTAGTAAAAACGTATGGTGCTGTACATAACCTGTACATAACTAGTAACAAGTACATAAACCAAATGGGAGGCAAGTGAATTCGTACAATCACCGGTGAGAGTTTTGATAAGTGCGTGATTTGAAACGCAAGTATTTTCGATGTGATTTAGTAACATTGATTAAAAAATAAGCGTCTTTTAAATCGATAGATGCCATGAAACAGTTTGGTGTTATTAATTTTGAGGCAGTGCGATAATCTTCTATCTTAAAATGACTTTCCTGTTTAGGTTTTTATTTTTTGTAACTATTAGTTTAAGTTGATTTTTGTGTCTTTTGCGTAACCTTACGGGCCTCTGCCGATTTTTGCACATTATTGGCATGTTTTACTTTTTCGGACATAACGTCGCCAAAAAAAATATTTATCTGTGCATGAATTTACGAGGGTATCTCGAAGACCGGTACTTATGGATGAAATAACAAATTTCTTTCCCATTTTGGTTGCAGTTTTCGAAATTAGACTTCAATAACCGGAGCTAACGCTGCGAGTGCAGTACCTATTTATTTCTGCCTATACATAAGCGAGAAATCCCGTTTTTAAGAGTTCCGTCAATGCGGTTTTAGCCTCCGGATTTAATAGAGGCGGTACCAACAATTAGCAATTTTTGGGAAAAAATATTCCTTTGTTAGTTATTCCTTGACCTCCTTGCAGATGTAGTATAAATCTTTTTTCTCCGTTAAGTTTCGGTACTAAGAATACACCAGATACAAATTGAGTTTTCGTAAGTACATTTACGAATTGCCCCAATTTTAAGTAATTTAATTAAAGATTTTTGAAAATCTGCGGCCTCTTGGGGTGATTTTGTATATGAAACAATACTGTTACTCTGGACTGGTGGGTTATTGAAAGGAATAGTGTAGCCTTCGGCCCATAATAAGACAATAGGATCATTTGTAATGTTCGCCCACCTTTGTGAGAAAAAACGTAAACGTCCTGCGTACAGTACCTCTTTTTGCGTTAGCAGCGAGCTTGGACGTTTCTGCCACGACGCGGCGGTGAGGCGTGCGGCGGCGGTGAGCGCTCGCGGGCTGCTCTGCGCGGCGGTGGTGGCGGGGCCCGGCTGCTCTGCTGCTGGTGCTGGCGGTGAGGCGTGCGGCGGCGGTAAGCGCTCGCGGGCTGCTCTGCGCGGCGGTGGTGGCGGGGCCCGGCTGCTCTGCTGCTGGTGCTGGCGGTGGCCGGGCTGACTCTTCCGTGCATACTGCTTGCCCGCTGCTTTTGATGCAGGGGTTTGAAGTTTAGTCTCCGGTTCTGGCGCTTCACCTAGCAACGCTAGGATGTCAGTATCCAGGACGGCGTCTTCGACTGCGCCCGTCAAGCCATCAGCGTCAGTATCTTGCATTGGTGGCGGGTCAGGAACAGTCTCCACGCCAGCCACTGCAGCTTCGGTTTCGAGTTGGTATGAGCAGCCAGCAAGAACGAAAAGTTCTTGTAAAAACTTTGAGGGTAAAAGCCCAGAGTAATGGCAGTTACGCATCAGTTTATAATAAAAGTGGATGGATACAACCCAGTTATTCATACTAAATAAGTATAAACGGTAGTTGTTCGCATCTTTGACGGTAAAAGCCCAGAGTATTGGCAGTTACGCATCAGTTTATAATAAAAGTGGATGGATACATCCCAGTTATTCATACTAAGTAAGTATAAACGGCAGTTGTTCGCATCTTTGAGGGTAAAAGCCCAGAGTATTGGCAGTTACGCATCAGTTTATAATAAAAGTGGATGGATACAACCCAGTTATTCATACTAAATAAGTATAAACGGTAGTTGTTCGCATCTTTGAGGGTAAAAGCCCAGAGTATTGGCAGTTACGCATCAGTTTATAATAAAAGTGGATGGATACAACCCAGTTATTCATACTAAATAAGTATAAACGGCAGTTGTTCGCATCTTGGAATGTTAAGAGCCAAAATTAGGAAATAACGCAATAATTGAATGAATATCAATCACTTACGATCTGTATCTTCATCAGAATAAATAATTCGTTTCTTAAGTTTTTCATTTAACCTCCTAATTTTTCACCTAATGATTTCTTCAGAGTCCTCGTACTTCCGTTTCTTCCCCATGTTCAAATTCAAATAATGGTGCGGCAGGGTTCTTTCCCAATGACGTGCGTAGGCTTCGGCACGGAAACACATAATGAGGAGCAGATCGCGCCGACCGTTCGAACCGGCAGCAGCAGCAGAGTGGGGGTAGTGGGGGTAAAAGTAAGTTGCCAGTGTTTAAAAAAAAAAAAAAAATGTATTTAAAAAATCCGTGTGATAGGCTGATGCGTGGTACACATCTACAATTTGTTAACCAAATCGCAAAGAAAGAAGCTGCGAAACATAATAAATATTTTAATGTAACTATGCCAAAAAGTTGTCTCCAGAAGTGGGCTCCGAGCGCAAAATACCCACTTGCTGCATGTTCTTTATAATATTTTGTTCCAATGGAAAACAAGAGTCAAATGTTTCTGGATTCTTAAAATGCGAGCATTCCAAAATACGAAGAAAACCAACAATGAACACATTCCCTGCTCATTTTCAGAGCCTTTAAATAAAATACGGAAAATTGAATGAATGTACTTATTATTTCAAAGTGTCAAAGGATATACCCACATTCTTATTTTACAGGACAGCTTAGGTACAGATCAGTCAGGAGGAATGGATATAGGTACCTTTGTTGACTCGCATCACTAAGGTAAACTTTTGTTTTCCTAAATACCTAACGTATTGATGTGGATGGATATGGATTGGATTTTCGTATCGAGATTTTCAGTTCAATGGAGAAGATGAAAGGAAGTATATTTTGTCACACACAAATTATTCATTGTATGTATAGTTTATCTGCAAGCTTTATTTAATGGCTACCAATTTAGCAAAAGTAGCTAAAAATTAATTTAAAAAACATCAAACATGTTCGAGACGTATGCATAGTGATTGCAAATTAAGGTTTATTCTATAACTGCATATGTCGATTGCAATGTTATATTAAATCAATAAATACCACAATAACGTCTACTTCACAAACAAACAATATTGATTGCGGAACAACTTTTTCATAACCAACAAAATTACACGATTCTCTTGTATTCTTTTACGAACATAAATTTAAGATGAAGGGAGAATTGAATAAAGAAATATCATAGAATAAAGAGAGGGAAGTACGTTATCTTCATACAAACGGACCGCGCGCGGCTTGTATGTGTGCGCCATAGTATCTATGCGTCGCCGCACGCACACCTAAACACAATATTAGAGTGCCTATGACTGCGCTAGTCGCGGCTAGCACGGAACGAGGTTCGCGCGTCACGGCTTTTCGGCACATTAGCTTTTAAAAATGATCACATAAACTGCAAAGTTGGTACGTCTATTTATGAACAAATAAAAGACTTATATTTTTCAAATTATATTTCTAAAAGTTATTTACAAGGATACGGATATATTACACATTAAAGTTTAATAACAACGCGTTTCGTAATAGTCGAAACCGAAGAAAGTAGGTATTTTTCTGTAGCTAATTTGTAATTTTGTATTAAATGTGTGATTCAATAGATGTTATGTTTGTATTATTTATATTTGTATTAATTAAAAATAAAAATAAATATGGTTCTTTATGTGTACAAAACTAAAAATAAAAATTACAAAAAAAAACTGACTAGTATATGTAAACTAAATACTAAGCAAATAATTTAAACATAAGCTCTTAGTCTATAAATATTTGTTAGCGGTTTGGGCGACAACCGTAATCGACGAAGCGCGGACAGTCGTCAACCCTAAGACAGTAGGCAATTAAATCGCGGATTGGGTCGCAGATAACCTACTTCCCCTCTTTATTCTATGGAAATATAGTGGAAACGTTTTCTTTTGTACATTAAACAAAATGCAAGAATTAAAAATGTAGTTAAACATAAAATATTTAGAGTTCAGTGAATGATTTAAGACAATGGAGATGTCTCTGAGTACAATCAATTCAGAACCACTTATCTGAAGTTTAATTTTGTTAGCAGACACAACACAATTTTGTTTTGCTTAAAGTTTATTTTGTGATTCCAATTAGTAGATGTTCTTATTTTATAAACTTCAGTAAGACGTGATTAATTTGTTCACCAGAAGTTTCTGTTTGGCGTCGCTTTATACTTCAAACCGACCAAAAATGAAACAATATGCTTTTAACTTTTGAAACAATTCAAAATGTAAATACTATTGTACAATATTAATACAGCGCTACTGTTGTTCGTACATTAAAGTTAACCCGATCGCTTTTCTCTGTGTTCACATCACGAAGCATCTCTTGAGATATAAGTAATCTACTTTACTATCAACTGAGGACATCTCGAGAGGGTTTTATTTAGACTTCAATAGGTTTTCATACAATATTTGAAGAAAAGCATAAAATTCTACTTTGTTTCACAATGTAATGGTATGCTAAGGTCAATGATACGACTCCATCATCCTATTAGCAAGAAGAACTAATTATTATTTTTATTCATTTAAAATTTTCGCACAAAGAAATGTATAAAGGTGGACTTAATGCCTTAGGCATTGTCTACCATGGGTGTCAATCATAATAATTATTACAACTTTTTTTGTCTTTCTTTTTTCCGGCTTTTTAACGTGATCTCATCTCTATATAAACCTTTTATCACAGAAAGATAATTATTTGAGAATAAAATTCCAGTTTCATTTAACACAAAATTACGCCAGTAATATCCACAAGGTCAGGCAAATGTGTACCTACAGTTAACCCAGATTTTTATAATTATATTTAAGATCCATCTACTCAATAGGTGGTGAATCTATTGTCAACAGGACATAAGTACAAACTCCGGGTTCTTACTGAGAAATTTCTGATGGAAAACCCCAATACCGCTTGGCTCGACCTAGGAATCAAATCCACTAAACGAACAAGACAAAATAAAACCTTTACATTTGACAACGTTATGCTCCTAAAGATGGGCTTCTATATCCTCTCTCGGAACCCGTCGGGAGTTTCAATAAAACAGCCTTTGGAACGCGTCCGCGTGATTTAACTTGTCCACAATGGTCGCGTTTGTGCACCTGAACGTGTGGGTATCCCTTCGGAATTTATTTATAACGACCATACAATCTCTCCTTTTCTACATTTCAGATAAAATTGTTATACCTACATACGTATTTTATTTTCCAAGTGAATCCGCTTGTTTTACAATCTCGCTACATACAAAAGTTCAACAATATATAGATAATAATAAAGTATAATCATGTATAATGCATTTAGTCTAGCTATAGTTATACGTGAGGGATGACGTATTTTGCCGAAGCAACTGGGACTGCCCATTCCACTCACAAAACGTTTATAGGCACTCCAAGCTGCAATTCCCGTATCAATAATAAATTCCTTTTATATCGACGACTACTACCGACGCTTTCTTTACTTTGCCTTATTTTAGGTAGTTACCTATTTGGAACTTGACTCTTAAAAAAAAAAATGGTCTATTATATATTGTAAACGAGATGTGCACAGCTAGGTTAATGATGGTGCGAATCCGATCTTATTATAGCGTGGATGTTTGCTAAGTCTCTCATCATTCATATTCATTCTACCATTAACGATCCTGATCAAATTACACTTTTAAAATTGCTTACATACATCATGTTCAATTTAGAACCAATCGATTAAGATGGATCAAGAACAAAGTGCTTTAATATCAAAATTATTCCAATAATAAATGGTTATTGATGCCGCGTATTAATATCTGCAGAGACTTGAAATATCCACTGCATGTGTCGAAGATGTATGCGTGCAGATGTTTACATAGGTATGAGGGATTTTCTTATCATCATCGTCAACCTTTTTATCGTTCCACTGCTACGCATAGCTCTCCTCTCATACAGAGAAAGATTGAGCATAATCACCACGCTTGCTCGATGCGGGTTGGTGATTTCAGACTTAAAGTCCAGGTTTCCTCAAGATGTTTTCCTTCACCTTTTAATCAGTCATTGGTGTCCAAAATATACGTTAAAAAGTACATATATCTTAAAAAAAAGTTACATTGGTACTTGCCTGACCTGGAATTGAACCCGCACACTCATATTTGGGAGGCTGGTGTTTTAACTATTAGGCCACCACGACTTTAATATAATATTTTCTACTGCCCGAGAGATTTCAATATGCATGAATTTATATGGATAGCCCGTCCCGTCCAACCAACACAAGCGTCAATATCAATAATATAGGATATACGATTTCACATGAAAACTTCACTCTAGCCTTGGACCCAATGAACCGCTCAAAGTTTAGGGTCGAGGAAATCTCAACTCCCAAAAGCTAAAGGCGGTCGGTACACTTCAAGGGCACATTCCGAAAAGTAGTCTACTATATTTACATACTATCCTCACCTAGATTATCACTTATTATTCCTCCGGAAAAATTACACTTACCTACCTGAAATATTGTCTCACTCGCTGGGACGTCATGACGTCATCCAAGAGGTGGTTCCTGAAAATCAGCGCTGTTGACTGACTAAAGTCACAGCATTTTGCTGAGCAACGACCTTTTCTTGCACAAATGCGACGCACAGCTTAACTGTTATTTGTTTTGTAACACAACTTATTGTTTTCTTCTCTCTGTAATTATTATTTTCTTTTTGTATTTTTATATTATTGTTTGGATATATAAAGTACTCTGTGGTTGTCATCAGCTAGTGTCGCGGGCGCATTACAGATGACAGCCGGATCTATTTGTCAATTGTCAAATAATTTGAGCTGTCTATGGCCCTGGCTTTGACAACAAATTGTAGTTTTAGTAGTTTGCATGTTCGAGTACGAGACTATTGGTGATATTTTTTCTATGTACTTTTTCATTTTATTTTTTATTAATATTGTATATTTTATGCTATCTAGTTGTAACGTGCGTTTTGTTTGTGCGGAATAAAAATATTTCTTTATTCTTTCTTTCTTCTTTCTAGGAGCCAAGGTGAACGGGCTCCTTTTGGCGGTGAAAAGACACGCTTGTGTATTGGCGGCAAAGCTACAAGATTGGCTTTACCCCATTCAGAAACAGCTTGTAGTACAACATTCGTACGCTCTACCATAGCCTCTCTTTCGGACCGGATTGATTCCCTACTAGCCCGAGCATCTGGCAGGTATCTCTCCACAACTGTGCTGTTATCTGCATGCCCATAGATACCGGGCATCAGCAGATCGTCAATAGTTGCAGAGAGAACAGGCCGTTGAGGAATACCGGCATTAGTTGACGTGGACTCAAATGAGCATCCATGATTTTGCAAAGATCGGCACGACTACCCTTTTTGGCCACGGGCTGCACGTTGGCAAGCTTCCAGGACTTGGGCACTATACCAGTCCTAAATGAGAGGAGATACAAGAGCGTCAATACAGGAGACAACTCGGGCGCGCATGCCTTAAGAAGAATCGCTGGTATACCATCTGGACAACTAGCCTTATTCACGTCCAGGCGACACAGTACACGCGGAACCTCCTTGTGACCCTAATGCGGAACTCTAACGCCTGAGGCTCAGGCGTTGAAGTTCCGCATTAATGTGGATTTTTAAACACTACATTTTAAGTGTTGTTTTATAGTTCTTTTACAAACTAAACTTTTGTAAATATATATTTTTACCCGACTACGGCAAAGCAAAAGGAGGGTTATGATTTTGACAGGCTATGTATGTATGTATGTATGTATGTATGTATGTATGTATGTATGTATGTATGTATGTATGTATGTATGTATGTATGTATGTATGTATGTATGTATGTATGTATGTATGTATGTATGTATGTATGTATGTACGATGTATGTTTGTTCATCTGTTCCCTCGTAACTTCTAAACTACTTATTCGAATTCGACAAATGACATATCATTAGAAGCGTCTTAATTGTCTGCTGGTTATAGGCTATATAGAGTTTCACAAAATCTAATGTGGCGCCCTCTAGCGGACAAAACATACAGAGTAAAAAAATAAAGTTAAGATAAATATGCCATGTTTGGTATCATTTGAAAGCGCTTTACTTGTACATTTTGAATATATATATATTACTAGCATTTGCTTGTGACTTTACCTGTATTAATGGGTTGATTGCATATAATTCACATCTTTTCGTTCATAGATAGCTTCTTTACTACTTATCAGAATAAGACCACTGCAGAACCATTAGAAGGGCTTTGATATTTTGTTGGTTATGAGCTATAAAGCTTGTCACCAAATTTAGTATTACGCCCTCTATTGGACAAAAAGTTCTATGTTAATATAAAATTAAAATAAATATACCGTATTTGGTATCATTTGAAAGAGCTTCACGAGTACTTTATGTTTGTACATAATCCCGAGTAATTCTTCGTAGAAATTTGAATGTAAAACAGGGTTTGGTAAACGGAGCGATGGGAGTGGTGAAGGCCTTCGAATGGCCTGCTCTTCGGTTCGATGAGTTGGAACAGGAGAACAGCCAAACGCTGTTCTCATACAATTTGACGACGCATCCATAAAAGCAGATATTAACTGACTTATCAAAATCGAGCCTTGCCTCACTGAATTTGACGGCTTGAGGGGGTCTGTGTAAATTCAGCGTAAAATGTTCCCGCTGATTCTTTCTTGGGGTTGTACTGTACATAAATTACAAGGTGGTACTCTAGGTAAAAAAGTTATCGGTCTAGGAAAGTCATTGTTTGCTAAAGGACAGGCCTATGTCGCTCTCAGTAGAGTCAAAACCATAGAGGGATTATTTATAAGTGCCTTGGGTCATAATAAATTACTTAAAAATCCACATAATAGTCGATCGTTAGCAGAATTAGATAGATTAAGAAATCTTCCCAGGTCCTCTTAATATATGAAACATCCAATCTATTTATACTAACGACCTCATCCACTAATTCATGACCTATTCGCTTCCATCGACGCAAATGTGCGTCGCTACTACGAAAAACCGGGAGCTTCATACGGGGAAACCGTTGCTATACGTGCTACGATCCACGCGCTAAGAAATAGTAAAATAGGATATCTCTACATATTACTATACGCCGATACATAAGTCAAAAGAGATGTATGTTAACTACCTAGTTTTTAGTTCGTCAATTTAACTTTTGTTAATATTATACGCCACAAATACACTTTAACACCAAAATAGTACAAATAATAAAAATAAAAAAACTAAAACCCAGCTACGACAAAAAACGACGCTGAAAAAGTATAAAACAAGATTTTCAGAATACTGAACTGAACAAAGTTGCTAATGTAGTTGCAAGTAAATGGACACAGTAGACTCTACTAAGATGCCTTCTTTGTAAATTGACAATAATGTCAAACAATAATATTCTGAAGTATGCAATATTCACTATGTAGAGATAAATTTTCATGTTTGGAAAGGCGTAGTCACACGTTACATACCTACCGTAGCATTTGGATAACGTGTGTGACTGCGGTTCTTGGTAGAGTCTACTGTGTCAATTTACTTGCAACTACATTAGCAACTTTGTTCAGTTCAGTATTCTGAAAATCTTGTTTTATACTTTTTCAGCGTCGTTTTTTGTCGTAGTTGGGTTTTAGTTTTTTTACTTTTTATTATTTATATTAAAACTCCATCGGTTAGTGAATTGGAAATGTCATCAATAAGACAAGTGTTTTCAGGACGTCTGACGAATGATATTGAAGCTAGTATTAGTGGGTGGGGACAGCGTCCATATAAATTCATGCATGGTCCTTTTTGAAGGAAATATGTATTACCTACAAAAATAATTTCTGCCTTTTGAATCGGCGCCCATAACTCAGATAAATCTAATAGATGAAATGTATGGTGGTGATAAACGTCAACGTCAGAGTATTACCACACTCGATTTGTGTCAATTTACTGCAACATAGAACTATGTGTGAGCTAAAAGCACTCCCTTAGATATTGGAATGTAATATCCGTTTGGTTCTATTCATTATGTAAACCGATAGTTTTTTCTGATCAAACGTTTTAGTTAGGTGCTGCAACACTTACCGCAAAAATTATTAGGAATTTTGTGATTGTTTAAATAACGAGGCCAGTTCTTTTGACTTTATATATATTATCAGGCTTACATTAGGTATATCTTTTAAACTCTTAGAACATTACACAACATCTGTTAAAGATCACATTAAAGAGAGAGAAAAATACCATAAATTCACTTTATCTATTCACCAAAATTTGCTATAAATATTGTGTTTACAAAATAAAGAACTTAGCTAATATATTTTGTAAACACTATCTTACTTGGTACACGAATTCAAACCATTCGGGTTGAAATGTAATCGTTTATTATGCAATTAGGATCACTGATCACTTTTACACGTCATATTTTTTTTAAATTAAATGGAGCCGGCATTTCCTAACCGACTACCTGAAGAAAAGTCGAAACAAACTCAGGGATCATCGTCGTTTTTAAGTCCAGACATTAAACATGAAAATGTTTACAATAATAATACATGTGATTTAAAAAAACTGTGATTAACAAAAAAATGGTATAACATAAAAAAAAGATAATGACAAATAAATGATTTTGTGAAAGTTAGTTTATGTAGATGCTTAACAGTAGTAGACCAATAAACTATAATTCTGTCTCATTTGTAAGAATGAAAGCATTTATCAAGTGGGTGAAAAGCAATATCCAAGATTAAAATAATTGCTTTTTATTCGCTCTAATCATTATATCCTTAATTAAGTCTGATAAGCGACCCTTGGTCGCAATTAATAAGATCTTCAACATATCACTTGAGATCTTATTGCGTATAGATATGGTTCAAATTACTGCGCATTCACTAAAAATTATTCCATAAATCACTTGAAGATTAAATAAGTGTCAGGGGTGACAGATGTGTCACATAGCTACCGTGACTCGCACGTGAGAAACTTAGCAAATATTAGATATTGGATGATATTACAATAAGGTCACGTGTTATTCAGAACTCACAAAGAGGCTGGGTTTTGAGACCCAAGTTAGATTGGATCAAGTATAGCTTTACTTGGACCTCATAAATCAGAAAAAAGATACATGACTCTAAAAATAAGTATTTCTCCATAATCATCTAAGATGGGCGACATCACATTTATTGAAACTTTGACTTGGGTCTCGTGACAAGGGTTTTGGTGGCGCTGATCATGAACATGACGTCATTTTTGAAATCCAAGTTGACACACTATAAATGAATATTTTCGAAGATATTACAGATTTAAAAACTGCCGGGCGTCGCGTCGACCGGCCGGGGTGAGGCGGGAGCAGCAGGCCGCTATGTTTTTTAAAAATACAACGTTCACTTTTGAAGTTTACTTTTGGAAATGCGAGGTTATTAACAGGACGTATTGGTAGGAAACGGAAATCTTTGGAAAAACATGGCTGCAGTCTGGACCATATGTCAGAACTTTAAAAGGGACTGTAACCTTTGCGTATGTTACGGTATCTCAGAGTAGTCGAATAGGAAACACCGAACTTATCAATTAAAAGATATTATTGACATGAAAATTAAAAGATATTATTGACATTATGTCGTGGTGGCCTAGTGGTTAAAACACTAGCATCTCAAATATGAGTGCGCGGGTTCGATTCCAGGTCAGGCAAGTACCAATGTAGCTTTTCTAAAGTTATATGTACTTTCTAAGTATATCTTGGACACCAATGACTGAAGGTGAAGGAAAACATCTTGAGGAAACCTGGACTTTTTAAGTCTGAAATCGCCAACCCGCATTGAGCAAGCGTGGTGATTACGCTCAATCCTTCTCTGTATGAGAGGAGACCTGTGCCCAATAGTGGGACGGTAAAAAGGTTGTTGATGATGATGATTGACATGGAAAAAGTGAACAAATCATTTATCTTTCATACAAAGGATTCATAGTCGTAGGTATGATTCATTGAAAGCACTACTCCGAAAAAAAATACCAAGGCAATGATTTTTACGTGAGCAATTTATTGATTGGACTGGGTAGTCTGGTCTAGGTATCAATAAATTGTTTACGTAAAAATCACCCCACCGAAAATCTCGTTCGAATCAAATCGGGATAAAAAAATATTATGTCTTATGTTAATCCTAGTTATATACCGTTTGTGTGAAAAATTTCATCTAAATCCGTTTAGCAATTTTTTCTTGAAAGAATGACAAAAATACTCATTTAATTAAGTAAATAAAAAAGTTAATTTAACCTATTAGGAAATTATCATACATATTATGTGTCATATTTCATTCAAATCGGTTAAGCGTTCTATGCAAATCATAAATATCTCAACAAATAAACTATTTACACTAGTAGGAAGTAGACAGCCTCCGTGGCGTAGCGGTAGCGGACGCGGCCGCTGCACAAGGTGGCGCGGGTTCGATCTCCGCACAGCGCAAGTATTTCTATTCATGAATATGAATATTTGCACTGGTCTGGTCGTGCCTCGGAAAGCACGTTAAGCCGTTGGTCCCGGTTGCCATACGAACATCTAATGGCAGTCGTTACGGGTCGTTGGAGCCCTCAAAAGTCCAACAATTGGTCTAACTGCAATGCTTCAATGTCGCCTTCGGGTTGTGGAGGTCAGACGGCAGTCGCTTCACGGAAAATGTCGAAGTTTAGCTATATCATGCAGTTGGACTGGTAAGCGGATCCCAGACTCCAAAGCTGAAAAGGCTTCGGATGCAACTGGGACACTGCACTGGGATGACACTAGTAGGAAGTAGAATTATTACTTTTATGAAAATCATCTATCTAGAAAAGGTTGTTTACAGCTGTCTTTTAGGCGTTAAAAACTCGTTGCCTAGCATCGGTTTGTTTACCTCTATTCTTTATCGAATTTGGCCGAAGTATAGATTCAAATTCCACATTTCAATTTCCACATTCATCCAAACAAGACCGACTGCACAAAGGAAGCGTTTATTAACACCGTCAGCGAGTATATAAGTCATATAGTCAATAAGGAAGCGTGCCAAGTGATGGTTTTTGAATGAATTAGATTTTTCCTAAATTAACATTTCATTAAGATTTATATGATTGTATGATACAATGCTGTTGTTCGGGTGAAAATCATCAATTATACTAATGAAGATGTTATTTTATTAAGCCAAATAATGAAGTTGTTCGTTGAGGAGATAGCCGAATGCATTTACAAAACTTCAGGATAGTTCAGAAAACTTAAAGAATATAGGTTATCTGAACGATGACGACTCAGTTTAATGTCAAGGAAAACTTTTCCGTCCTTCCTAACAGGAACATATGATATACCTACTGGAATCTGGTCCTAAACACACAGAAGTAAGTGAATCACAGAGATGCTAAACTAGACCGGGAGCTAATGGAAATTATTCAAATGAGGGTTGACCGTATTGTAATAAGATTCTCTAATGTCCGGAAAATGAACGTGGTAGAGAACGGATGCGAATATTTACACACATTTGTATGAAACTACCAATTGGAATTAGCCATTACAAAAAAATTCAAAAGATTTCGCTCACCTGTTGTTTTTTTTTTTTAATTTATTCTGTAGCCGCAACGCAATGCATGCATTCTACCGAAGAGGTCGCACCTGGTAGTTCCATTTTCAAAAACAAATGTTCTTCTTTTTATAAAACACGAATCATGGTTATTCTATTTTTGAATAACTTTTGGTTTTTTTTTTTGGCTTTTCGGTAACAACAATGAGAATATACGTACACAAGATTTGTAACTTGCAAAATAGTTAGATGTTTAAAATTGGAACACTAAATATGATGTCACTGCAAATATAAAGCTGGCCAGAAGATATTTATTAAATAAATGGAAAATACTGTTTCATTTGCAACGAGTTTATGTGACTTTCTATTTTTAAAACAGAAAACAAAAACAGTTTAAAACTTCACTAGCTACCTACCCTTTATAAAACGCTTCGGTCATATAAGAGGCTTAGTGGTTGCAAAGGACTTCAGTAGCCAGCATGTGATAAAAGGACAACTTTTGGATAATCAAAATGTAAAAGTTGCTCGAAAAATATTTTTAACACCCTTGCTCGTAAAGCTGATGTAATCCCACCGGTTTTAAATATGTAAAGCGGGCCATAACAAACGCGTGTGTTATCAAAGCAAATAGTTAAATTATAGTCCATACAAATTCCATAACAGCATTATTTGTCATTTCAAATAATTATGGAACTGATCGCCACCGCGTGGCTCTAGCCAGTGAGCAGCGCGCTGTTCCATATTTGAAATGGCAAATAATAATACTAATGGCGGGAAAGCAACAGTGTGCATTCACAGATTGAGTTTATTTAAAATAACTGATGTCCTATTTGAAATAAACAAATTTGTATTTGTTTGTATTTAAATGAGTATTTGTAAAAAAAACAGTTTATTCGGTTATTTAAAAACTTGACTACATGCTCTAGCATCTTTGCCAACATTTTCACGCAGCTACGGCAGAAAATAAACCTCGCGCCATTTTTCTCAAATTTTATTTTCTTTGTACTTGTATTCTGAATATCTTTTTTTTCTGTTTCCTCGCAAGTGTGTTAAAAAATGTCGTACGATATACGTGCGTATTGGTTATAACATGCTCGGCTCAATTACACCCTCGCCTTCGGCTCGGGCTGAAATTCCGCCTCGCATGTTATAACCATCATTACGCACTAATATCGTAATGTACTATTGTCTGACTAAACAATATACTCACTGTTGATGTAATTGTGTTTAATCTTGTAGCCGATTGTTAGAACTTTTGCAGCCAGAATTTCATTTGAAATATGTTTTTGTGCAGATGTTAGTCAACTCAGCTAATACATAACTTTTTCTATTAGATATTCAAGATTAGCTTGGATGTTATGTTATAACTAAAAATTAATTCAGTAAAGTATGTGGCTTCGAACAGTACCTTAAGAACTAATAACGTATTAAAAATATCTATTATAGGTATCTCCTTCACCTTCCAGGAAAGGTAGGCGATTAAGATGTTCTCATAATAAAGAGAATAAACAATAAACGTTATTAATAGTTTAATGCCTACTTGGTAGAACACCAATATTTGTATGGTGTATAGTCTGTAAGCCGAAATAAATCCAAAGCTACATCGTGATTATGCCCTTATGACTGCTAATAGCTGAGAATATCTTGTAATAGACACATTGGCGGCCCCATCTTTGTTAATGTAAACTCTGCACTAACAAATATGGGGCCGCCAATGTGTCTCTTTGAAATGTATTCATATGTGTATCATTTCAAGTGGTAAACGGGTTTCTGTTTGAAACAGACGTTATGCCCATAGACTTTTAATAAGCCGGATTCTCAATAGTGATATACCGATCAATTGTATGACCATTGACTCATTTTATGTTTTAAAAGTAGTTATTTTAGGTCTGACTTTTTGTATATGTGTGTTTATATTATGTTTGTAAACGCACCCACGATACAGGAGTAATTTATATTTTGGAGAAACGCATAAAAATGATAAAAAAAAAATCAAATTGATAAAAAAAAAACAAATTTCGTATTACATATAGCATTTAATAGATATTGCTACATAGATACTACAGTACATAGGTACTCATTACCGTTTTCAGTAAAACGAGATGCCCCCTAAATTAATGCTCAGTTCGAGTCGACGAATCCATATTTTTCAGAATCACTTTCATTTATCAGTTCATTTAGAATTTTCTAAATATTAATGAAAACTACCATTATATTACTAACTTAAAAATGGAATCATTTTACGCCAAATTATATAGATATATATATTTCACGTGGTGAGCTAATAAATGAGGGTCTGATGTTATTGGAGAACTTTAGCTGTTAATTAAGCCACCTCCTTTTAAATGAAAAAAAAAACTAAAGTCATTAAATTTTCTACGCCAAATGTCAGGCAGCTAAGTACCAATGTTCAACTGAATGGAGTGGAGTTGATCCCTGTCGAGTCGACAGTTTTTCTTGGATTAACTATAGACGCCAAGTTACAATGGGGTCCTCACATTGAGAAGCTGTCGGGTAGACTCAGTTCTGCCGCCTTTGCTGTTAAGAAAATTAGACAGATAGCTGATGTGGATACAGCCAGAATTGTTTATTTTAGTTATTTTCATAGTCTTATGACTTATGGGATTCTTCTCTGGGGAACTTGTGCGGACATCAATACCATCTTTGTTTTACAGAAGAGGGCTGTTCGAGCCATTTATAACCTTGGTCCTAGAGAATCTCTTAGAGAAAAGTTCAAAGAGGTGAACATTCTGACTGTAGCTTCACAATATATATTTGAAAATCTTATGTATGTTCATAAAAATATCTCGAATTTTAAGAAGATAAGCGATATTCATAATATAAATACCAGGAACAAACACAATCTTGCTTTACATCACACTCGTCTCCACAGAGTAGGCAACTCGTTCATGGGTCAATGTATACACTTTTACAACAAGCTTCCCATGGACGTTCGAAACTTACCCATTAAACGATTTAAGAACCATATAAAGGCCAAACTTTGCAAAAAGGGGTATTATAAAATCACAGATTATTTAGAAGACAAAAAAGCTTGGGACTGAGCTGCTCGCTCTGTTAAGCATTGTTAATTGTTATTAAGCAATATGCGTAATTATAAGGTAAATTATTGTAAACATTTTCATTTTTAATGTCTGGACTTGAAAAAGACGATGATCCCTGAGTTTGTTTCGGCTATTTCTTCTCAGAGGTAGTCAGTTAGGAAATGCCGGCTTCATCTAGTTAAAAAAATAAAATAAAAAATAAACATGACGTGTAAAAGTGATCAGTGATCCTACTTGCTTAATAAACGATTTCATTTCATTTAATTTCATTTCATTTCAGTAAGAATGAGTGTCTAAAATCACCCTGAACTTGCTATGACTCTTATAAAATATTGCAACTGTGAATATTGAATAGCCTTGAATTTGGAAGTTAGCGGTATGACACCTCCCTCGTGCCACGGAAAATACATCAAACCGTAAAACATGTATCTAATCACCTCTCCCTTTGGTCGTGTCAGATTGCCTGCAGACTTTAAGAGTGAGGGACTGTTTAAAGGGCGGTGAAATAAATGGACTGTATTTTTAAGGTCTGGTGTAGGTATTTTCGTTAATAATAAATTCAATACTTAAGAGTTTCCCGGACAAACAATTATTTAATTTAAAAAGAGGTTTGTATCGCGTCCAAGCTGGTCTGCTCGGTTGGTCATGTCCCCCGCCCGCATCCCGCTACCGCTGCCGATGACGACTGCTCACGCCGCTGGTGCATGCAGACCGCGACTATGTTGGATCTCATTCCCAACATGCTGCCCGGGTTGAAGTCTTGACTTCAAAGATCTGCAAGGGGGTAGATATTATTAAAAGGCCTTGGTGCCCTTTTTTTGTTTTTATTTCAGCAACTCTTGAAATGCCGTCGCTGCCAGGGTACACCTGTACGACCCTTCCCAAGGCCCAGAGTAAGGGAGGAAGGCTCCTGTCCTTTATGAGGACAAGTAAGCCCAGCCGTAGCTCTGTCTTCCCTGGCCGCCATTTCATCTTCTGCTGGAGGAGGACAACATACTCCTGCGAGAATCGCTGCCAGAAATGTTGCTTGAGGTGCTCGATTCCTTTGTATCGCTCCAAGCAATTAATGTTGTGGATGGCACTTGCGGATGAGGTATTGCGTTAAGTGGCCGCACAATAAGAAAATGGGAAGGTGTGTTAGAAATATTTACGTGCTGGTAATATTGTGTTTACTTCACAAAAAGATAAGATGTTTCGTGTCGAAGGTATATGGGGACTTAACCAATCAGCAACTAACACGTAATAGATTATTGCGGTCTAGAAATGGAGACAAAGAAATAAGTCTATTCTACTTATGTAATGCCTTGCCCGTCTAAAGAATAGCATATTCGTCAAGAAACATTTCCAACTGAGATTTCCGTAATATTAAATTAATATAAAGAGCTTCTAAGTTCTAAGCTAACTGAAAGATGACCAGTAAGTTTGTTGGTTTTGCTTCGACAATTATTTATGAAGCTTTGTGAATATGCTATTGACCGTTGCACATTAATTAAACTAGATCTATTGTTAATCAAGCTAATAATAGTATCTACGTCTGAATTACTGTTAGCTACTACGACAGTACATGATATTAATTCTGGTAGATCGTGTTTCCCGGTTTGATTGGGCATTCTTGGCCATTCACATTCATCTTTCGTTAAGTAAGTGGTATGAAACAAAGATGAGATTGTGTATGAAAAATTTCATAAGATGCAAATATTTTATTCATCAAAAAAAAGGAGTGTGGCACTCGGGGACTGCCGCAATAAAACTATTGCATAGTATTTTTATCAACTTATGCAATTATAATTAATTATTTATTTTATTTATGCTGTATTTTTTCTTTTATATTAATTCAAGTTATTTTCTTTTGTAATTTATTTATTTTTATTTAGTTTTTCACAGTAACGTTATCAAATGAGTGCAAATATAGTGGCGGTTTAGCAATTAAACTATATTCAATGTTTTATGTTCGACTTTGGTAAAGAGATAAAAGCTATGCAATAGCTTAAAAATGACGTTATTTTCGTGATCAGCACCCCCGAAAACCCCTGTCGCGACACCCAAGTCAAAGTATCATGAAATTTGATGTCGGCCAACTTGGATTTCAAAACTGACGTCATTTTCGTGATCAGCACCTCTAAAAACCCGTGTTACGACACCCATGTCAGAATATCATAAAATTTGTGTCGGCCAAGATGAATTTCAAAAAATGACATCATTTTCGTGATCTGCACGCCCGAAAACCCCTGTCACGACACCTACGTCGAAATATAGTAAACTTGGTGTCGGCCGCAACGTAACGAACTATTTTGTAATTTATAATCATTATCTTTTAGAAGACCTATTTCAGAGTAACAATTAATCGCAAGTTTAGCACATCGCGACAATCAGTAACTTGTCAAATGTGTAGAATTGAATTCGCACCCTGCAATATGCATGCTCTTTTTGAAAAACTACAAATTGTTGTCAAAAGATGTAGTTGCACGCACACAAACACACCGTGCCGTGAACACTGCCGAACTGAAACGACTTTAGACGATGCACGGCTTTCAACACCGCACCGCTGTGCCGGTCGGAGTGGGGGGTGTTAGGTTATTTTCGTTACGGAGTTTCTGAATTCTGTTTCCAAGCTCAAAGCTCGCAATAGAAGCCATGTAATAGCTGAAAAAAAAATAAGTGGAATAGTCAATTCATTAAACACTCAAACAGTCTCTTTACCCTGTTACCATGTAACAAAAAGCCTAACGAGTATCTGAATAGGCTCTTAATAAACTAGTGCGCTTTACCATCAACGATTGCGTCACTGCTTACCATCAGGCGGGACTGCGGTCAAGCGCTAGTTTATAATTTATATATAAAAAAATATACAAAAAAGGAGAGACAGCAACTTTTAGTTCTCCACAACATGTCAACATCAGGTGGCGTCGATAAAAACTCGCATCAGATCAATGACCCACAGGAACGATTCCTAAGTTTTTATGTAAGCGCTTGTGGTAGATGCTCCTGCTAATGGCAAGCTTCCCAATCTAGTTTTGCTTCAGTAAAGCACGTGGTATAAAAGAAGTTCCTTCAAGATTATAGATCATTTATCGAGAAGCTCGCTGGTAACTTTAAACAGGCAGTAGTTGGCGTTTAGTTAAGGACGATTAATTTTGTACTGGTAATAAATCTGCTAGTGGTATAATTTGGTATCAGCGTAGTAGAACAGATAAAATAAACATCAGGGTTTGTTGATACAACATTATTGAAAACCTATAACATTGCTTTGAAATATAATCTACAAACATGAGCACGTTATCGCCCTTTGTATATGGCGAAAACAATTTCGAGGTGGATCTAACGGAAATTATATTTCCACACAATATTTCAATCCTAATGATTGAACGTTGAAAGTAGGTTCTCTGAATATAAATTCGAAAGACATTCTTTGAAGGCTCATTTTAAGCAGCTTTGGAGTGAATAAACACCTTTATTTACTTCCTAAAGTCAAAGATATCTCTTAAAAAATTCAGGAATTACGTCAGCTGAACAAACTGCGGACGCATTTTTGTAAATTGCTGTAATGGAAAAAACAGTTGGAGTTATATTGTAAGTGAAGGAATGTTTATCAAGCTTTGTGTTAGTTTAGAGGAAATTCAGTGTGTCGACTATTCCCTGTTTTAGTGAACAATAAAAAGTTTTCAAGCTGCAAGCTATTTATTTATGTTTGCTTGTAGGTACAGCGAGTTAGTGAACGAAGAATACATCGCAGTTATTGGTTAGGTTCTAGTTGACAAGCGCTGAGTTTTGTCAACAAATATTTGGCTTTAGGTAACTTTCAAATTCAAAGCATTTAAAATTTCTGGTTTCAAGTTCTTTATTTCGAAGTTGATTTATTTTAATGTATGATATTATGACCTGCAGAAATGAATAAGTGTAAGTATGTAGATTTAAATAAATAAAATAATAGGTGACTTTATACCATTTTGGACTACATCGCATATCAAGGAGTCTCCATTTAAGCATAGAAATGCCTATAGTTGATGACTCCGCTCTTTCGGTACATTATAAATACGTAAGCAACAGAAAGAGAAATGAGAGAAACATAACAAAATGCGATTAATTGTGTGAGTGCGTGTGTGTTTTACATTTCTTTACAAATTCTTTCATTTTTCAACTTTTCCCTTACGCCAAAGTTCGAAAAAACTTCTAGCGAGGCATTGAGATGAGTAGGATTTATATAAACACTTGGGGCACTGAAAAATAATGATGCAATTAGCAAACAGCTCAGCAACAAGTAAATTACCGTAATGTGAGCTATTAAACGTGTTGACAAACCTAGCGGAGACTTCCATAAAAAAACGTGTTTTTTCCTGGTAAAAAGTCATGTCCCGCGCTTTTCAAAGAATTTTCATGATTTAGATTTTTTTAAGTACCTCACATTTGACTTATCTGATTTACACACGTTTTACTAAAATGATGTGAAACTGCAATTTTAAGAGTCCCGATTTTCCTAACAATTGGTGAGTACAAAGTGAATCAAGTTTCTGTTTACGTAGTCATTAATTATAATTAAACTCAAAACAAGAACACAAAGAAGCAGGTACAGTAAGTTATGTTTATTTCTTAGAAATGATTTAAGGAGATTTACCTTTAAAGTCTGTATCAGCATTGAAACGTGAATAAAATGTACTTCCCAAAGCATTAATTTAATTTAGTGATCCTGTTCAAACACAATTATTTTATATCTTTGAATCGCCCTTTTCAACGTAATCAAGTCGAAATGGCCGATGAAGAACATAATGAAAAGTGATTACTTATACTTATTCCATTTAAATAATTAATATTGGATTTTACAGAAGTTCTATTAATGCAAGAAACGGCACTAATTTTCAGGCCGTATACAACATGTTTCGTAATTAATGCACACCACTAAACACCCTAATTAGACTATTTTGTTGTAACCATAATACATAGTCTGAATAATTATTATTATGTATAAAAAACATAGTTTTTCTATATTAAATTAGTTATACTGATTTTGGGAGAAAATTGTAGTAACATAATAAAAAAAAGCCGGCCAAGTGCGAGTCGGACTCGCACACCGAGGGTTCCGCCGTACAAACGTAGCGGTCTCCAAAGCCTGGAGCACTGGCGTAGAGTGGCCAGCCTTTCGGTCTTCTATAGGATGCATTCTGGTGAGTGTGCAAGGGAATCGCATGATTTAATTCCCCCATCTCCGTTCCACCATCGGACGACCCGTCGTACGGCGAGTTTCCACCCTTACGTTGTTGACACCACTGCTATCCGGACGAAGCGTTTCGCTTCCTCTTTTATACCGCCTACAACGAGGGACTGGAACAATTTGCCAGCGATGGTGTTTCCGTCACATTACAATATGAGTGTCTTCCAGGCTAGAGTGAATAGGCTCTTAATAAACTAGCGCGCTTTACCATCAACGATCGCACCACTGCTTGCGCATCAGGCGGGATTGCGGTCAAGCGCTAGTTTATAACTTATAAAAAAGCGGTTTATTGATAAACAAAGTAGAAGTAAACAAAATCAACGAGAAATTGTCGCAAATTTTACTAATTTCGGTACACGTGCGAACAGTTTCTAAGCGCTCGTGCGTATGGCGCACGGCTGCCGCTCGCTGTGCCGCGATACCCCTTCCCTTGACCAACCGCCTGCCTTCGCGCCAGCGGGCGGCTAGTTCTTGCACATTCGTTCGTTACTACTTACTCCCCCCATTCACAAATTTTAAAAGGTTTCGGGTTTTTCTTTTAGGTTACCTTAAGCTATTGTTTCATACCAAAATTCAATATTCAATGTCAGCGGGAAGTAGTCTATGTTTTGATTCCGTTGCGAGTAGTGGCGAATTTCAAAATATGCGGTATGATTTTAAGTAGGTACCTCGGCATTTTGAATTTTTGCGTTGATTTAGAATTTTTCACATTTTAGAGGTAATTAGATTTAAGAAGTGTTTGAAATGAATTCCAACTTTAATATCTCTACGCGTTCATGTGAAAAAGGGTAGGTAGTAAGTTTATAATTATTAAAAAAATATTTTATGTCATGTAAGCAAAAATAATATTTTATGTAACTTCAAATTTATCATTTTCGCAATTTTTCCTTTATCTGTCTGTTATAACGTTGCTTCGTGCCGAATTTCAAGAATCTGAGTTCACGGGAAGTACCTTGTAGGTTTTGATTCCCTAGCGTGTGACGGAAATTCGTCTAAGGTGTGGGTATAAACTGCTGTATCTTTTGATCGCGTTAACTTAGAAGTTTGATTTTTTCACTGCTTAAAGGGACGATAGACCTAGGTATTTGGTATAAATTTCAATTTGATACCTTTATTCGTTCGTAAGAAATAAGGTAGTAAGTTTCATTTTATTAAAATATTTTTTTTATTATATTATATAACAAAAAAAATGTGATTTTCGCAATTTTCCCTATATTTACATTATATGACAATGCTTCATGCCAAATTTCAAGATTCTGAGTTTACCGGAAGTATCCTGTAGGTTTTGATTCCTTTGCGAGTGTCGAAAATTTGTTGAAAATATCGACATAATCGGCTGTATATTTTGATTGGCTTGGCTTAGAAGGTTGATATTTTCAAAGCTTAAAGGGACAATAGACCTGAGTATTTCGTGTGAATTTCAGCTTGATAAGTCCACGTGTTCTTGAGATAAAGCGTCTTGACAGACAGACAGACAGACAACAAAGTGATCCTATAAGGGTTCCGTTTTTTCCTTTTGAGGTACCGAACCCTCAAAACCAGAATAAAACGTACCATTTTTTTAATTAACATTAAATACGAAATAGCCACGTCCGCATTTCCAAGTAGTATAAAAAATACGTACCCTCCAATTAAATTTCCTTTTTTCTCTATCAGACTGTCCAAAATTCCATCACTTATGACTCCGAATAAAAAGATTATTTCTCTAATTTCGCATTTCTTCACTTGACGAGTTCGGGCGGACGACGTGACTCAACAGAAGTCTTTCTATCTCAATAACGATCGTGTATTGTCCGATATGAATCCCAGATTCGAAGAATTCTTTTTGAAGAAATTCGAAAAAAAGTTTTAAGAAAATATTTTCGTTTCACAATATTTTTTTACCTTTTGATTTTTTTTCAAACTGATAACACTTATATCAGTTTATGTCACATCGTTTGACAATATTACATAGGTAGGTAAGTCTTTTGAAGGTTCTTTACAAGTTAGTAAACTTACAAATGGAATAGATTTATTTGAAAAACTAAGTATCATAAAATTGATCAGCATCGTCTTCATACCTGCATAGCTTTCAATCATGTTGGAATCGGCTACCAATCTAATCAGATTCAACTAATTACCAGTATTTTACATAGAGCAGCTGTCTACCTGACTTCCACAACCCAGTTACTGGGTAGTACGATACCCCTTGCTTAAGACAGGTGGTCAGGCTTTCAAACTTCTAAATGACAGCCGGGACCAACGGCTTAACGTTCTTTCCGAACCACGGAAAGGCCTCGGTATGTACAGATTGTCATACATCCACAGACTAACCGCGACAAGCGTAACATGATCGATTAACCTGTGCGTGTTATTACTTAAACAAATAAAATAAGGGCAATGGAGAGGGCTTTGCTTTGGGGTTTCACTGCGTGATCAAATCAGGAATGAGGAGATCCGCAGAAGAGAGTAACCCACATAGCCCTAAGAATTGCAACACTTAAGTGGCAGTGGGCCGAGCACATTGCCCGTAGTACCTATGCCCGATAATGCCGACGGATTCTCGATTGGTGACCATGCACCGGAATACGCAACGTGGGAAGACCTGGGACAAGCTGGACCGACGACCTGGTGAAGGTCACGGGAAACCGCAGGATGCGGGAGGCGCAGGAGAGTTCGTCGCGGTATTCTTGGGGAAGGCCTATGTCCAGCAGTGGACGTCTTTCGACTGAAATGATGATGATGACGATGAAAAAATAAAATATAAATCATTCAATTCAGAAGAAAGTCGACAGGAAAGGCAAGGTTGTTAGTAACAAGCCACGAGCTTTTCACTAACACAAAATTGACCATGCAAAGGTAATAATATTTTTCTTAATATTATTTTTAGTAGTACTTTTAGTCTGCGTACATTATGTTAATAGGTACTTGAGATAAAAATAATATATTATGAACAGAACACCTCATTATCTTTACCGATTGCCGATTTTCACCCGTAACATTAAATGAACGCAGTAACGATTTTATCATAATAAATATCAATCCCTTAGTTTTTCTTACTAATATTGTAAATGGGAAAGTGAGTTTGCTTTTATTTTCTTTCTTTGTTTTGCTTTGACGCCTAAACTCCTTTTGATGAAATTTGGCACACATGTAGCTTATAACCAGCAATAACACGATGTTCCCGATGTTCCTACGGGATTGAAATTTGCGCGGGTGAAACCGCGGGGAGCAGCTAGTACACGATAATTTAATTGAAAATGAAAATAACCTCTAACCCACACAATCACTTGTGATAACGACGCGACATATACAGACTGGTCGTCATCTTCTGGATTATTGCTCCCCGACTTTGTACATTTATTTAAGACTAGCTGTTGCCCGCGACTCCGTCCACGTGGACTTCAGTTTACAGCGTGTGGTGGATCCCGTTTTCGTAAAATAAAAAAAGCTCAGTTGATATAAAATAAGCGCCTGTTAAAATAATGGGAGCAATATGTACGTCCGCGTTAGCTCCCGTTTTCGCATTTTTTTTTGTTACTGCTCTGCTCCTATCAGTCATAGCGGGATCTTATATAGCCTATGTCCTTTCTGAGGCTCTAGACTATCTGTGTACCAAATTTCATTCCAATCGGTTCAGTAGTTTTGGCGTGAAAGCCAAACTGACAGACAGAGACAGACAGAGATACTTTCGCATTTATAATATTAGTATGGATAGTATGGATAATGCCATCCAGTTTTTACGGGGCTTGTAATAAAAAACTAATCGTCAGAAAGGTTTTTCGGGAGAAAACTTCTATACCATCTTGAAAGGACTGATTACACTTCGAAAGTGAAGACGGGTCGCGCTAATTAAAACAAAACAAACGCCCCTCAAGAGAAGCGAGCCTGTTTAGTTTGTTTACTATAAACAACAACAACGGATCTTATTAGTTTACCGATGTAGCTCTGCCTATCTCGGGGGTAATGCCTAAGGCGAGACGCCATGTTGTGTGTTATTAAAAGAAAACTATGTATGATACAAGAAAACCTTTACAATAACCCGAACAACTTCTGTTATACATTTTTAATAGTATTAAATCTATATTCACATTCGTCGCTGTTAAGATTGGTCAGAGGCACCCCTCACAGAACATATTTACGATTCTTGTAGTGGATCAAGGTGACTCCCATGTATTGCCAAAGCCTACATTTACGCTTTTCATAAAACTGACGGAGCAATTCAAAAACTGTGACTGTGGGAGTAATATACAGTGAAACGTAATACTGTTATTTGTACGATAATTACAGGTGGGGTACTACCTTCTCAACCTTCGTGGAGTAGTGCAGTCTGGACACATACAGCAGCGCCGTCGGTACTGCTGGACGCAGCAGCTTATTCTAGCTTATATGACTACTCCAAATGACTTCCTGACCTTTCATTGATATATTGGATAACACGGTGATTCCAATAGCAAACAAACCTCATTCGTAACATTCAAATAGACTATACTCTTCTGTATTGTTTCATAACTAAAATAAAATATAATGGTAACTATACAACTTTTTTAACATTAAAATATATTAAGCACTGAACCTACATATCGTTTAAATTATTTCCTCTTTTAACATAATTATAGAATAGAAAATATTAGAGGAACGGTTGCCATCCCTAAACAACCTAAATAAATATATTCTCTATCATGTAAGTGGGAGGTCCCATTAGACCCACACTCAGAGAAAACACGATAGAAAAGCAATATACAGTTCAATAACAACATGCTTAAGGAGTACTCCAGTTTTATTATAAGTATGTAATTCGAAAAGGTAAACGTTATACCATTTCGATACAATAAGGAGTATAAGTACTTTTATTAGGATTTTGCAGAAGTTGATAAAAATTTCTTCAAGTTACTTATTTAGTTCTATTTACTTACATTCATATACAAAACAGTAAATAAGCCTTTGTGTTTAAAACGAAAAAGGTTAGTTTTGGTATAGGTAAAGAGGCAACTCGTTAGGGCATTATTCATCACTAGATTTCAGTAAAGTTAGACGATGTTATTAAAAATCAGTTAAAGCATCACAACTCAGTCCTGCATTTTTTGCAAAAGTCACGATCCGCGTCCGACTAGCGGATAACATTAAGATAATGAATTTATTCCATTAATACGTTTTAGTCAGAACTTTCCTCATCTGCTAAGATTATCAAGCTATCAATAATAGGTAATGTACGCCATTTACTCATCCGTAACTTCAATAGTCACCAACAGCTTTTGATTTAATTGGATTCTCATTACGGTAAAATGTAAACAACTTAAGATGTGCTATCTTATTAATATTTAATGCTGACTAACCCTGTTAGTATAAATTCTGTCAGCGTGAAACAATGTCTTTACAAAGTTGTTCTTTTACAGACACATTACTAGTAATTATTCCAATAGGCATATAGATACCTAGGCATACTCCTACTCCTATTGGCGTAGGCCAATAGGAGTAGGAATATGCCTAGGTACCTAGTCCTGAGAGTCCTGGGAGTAGTCCTGAGGTCAAAAAATAAGGAATAATTCGTGTGTGCATACAATATCCAGTAAGTTGTGTGTTGTGGGCTAACATTGTTTTTTAATTGTGTAGGTTTAAGGATGGACAGCAATCCTTTATAAAATATATTCCTAGCGTGTTTTGATGTGATTTAGTATGTGCCAAATGTTGTTGTGTCTGGAGTTTGGTCGTGTGGGGTCTCTAGATCAATCTCCCTCTGGCGCAGCATCGTGGGTCGTGTTGTTGGGTTTAACATTGCATCACCTCGCTCAACTGCCATCTTCCTTCCTATTCACTAAGTGTTTTAAGTGAATAGGCTTAATAAACTGACGCGCTTTACCATCATTGATTGCATCACTACTTATTATCAGGCAGGATTTCAGTCAAGCACTAATTTATAAATATAAATAAAACCGGCCAAATGCGAGTCGGACTCGCACACCGAGGGTTCCGCCGTACAAACGTAGCGGTTTACAATTTATGACGTACTAGCTTTCCGCCAGCGGCTTCGCCCGCGTGGAGTTCGGTTATATCGCGCTGTTTAAATTCCCCTCGGGAACATCAAATTTTTCCGGGATAAAAGGTAGCCTATGTTCTTTCTCAGGGTCTAAAGATTGTCTGTGCCAAACTTCATCAAAATCGGTTGAGAGGTTTAGGCGGGAAAGCGTAACAGACAGACAGAGTTATTTTCGCATTTATAATACTAGCATTGATTTAGAATTTTTCACAGTTTAGAGGCAATTAGATTTAAGAAGTGTTTGATATGAATTTCAACTTTAATATCTTTACGCGTTCATGTGAAAAAGGGTAGGTAGTAATTTTATAATTATTAAAAAAATATTTTTTGTCATGTAAGCAAAAATAATATTTTAATATTTTATGTAACTTCAAATTTATTATTTTCACAATTTTTCCTTTATCTGTCTGTACTATAATATAACGTTGCTTCGTGCCGAATTTCAAGATTCTGAGTTCACGGGAAGTACCTTGTAGGCAAAGAGATTTAAGATATATAGAGAGGGCATATGTTAAAATGGCATAGAAAAACTGTGATCCCATGGCTCAGTTCCGCCATCTAGTACAATATAGCAAAATTAGATCGACAATTGGAGACATCAAATAGTTAAAATGAAATAAGTTTATATAAAATATATTCAGCTATTGCCCGGTAGGTGACCGGTGTGGTCTATGTTGCCAGATCCGATTTAATACCCTAGTATAGTTCAAATCGGGTAAATAAATATTGAAAAGTAAATAAATTAAGTGAAACTTGTCTTGTACAAACAAAAACTGTTTTAGAATTTTATTCGCTACTATTCATTTACCGTGACACCGTCTATTGGCATTTTAGATGTTTTATGCTTACGAATTATTTTAACGCTCAGTTTATTGCGATTTTTGAGTGTAATAGACCTTTTAGGCCATAAAGCGCATTTTGTTTTGCAATTTTCGTTTGCATTTCGTTTTTAGCAAAATTATTCTTTTTACACGTTTGTTTGCAAATATTTTTAAATGGCAATGCAAAAAACTGTGGTAGGGTTTGTATCATTTCGATATAAAGTTATCGATAATATTCAAAGAAGTTACTACGACGATGTTTTTTCGCATTATGATAGCTTGAAACAAAAAATTAGGAAGCAGAATAATTATGGGTAATTTCAAGTTTACAAGTTTCTTATTTATATAATTCTTTTAATATAATAGGCGTTAAAGTTTAAAATTGCCGATTAGTACTGAAAATCTAAATAATTGCTTATTTTTTAATTTTTAAATAATTCTTTTATAATCAATATATAGGAAGGTCGTTTATGCCTTTGTGATTGAACTCTGAGGATCTAGACTGCACAAACTGTGTGAAAGCAGAACTGCCTCCTGGAAGGAAAACTTCTTGTCACGTAGATAATTGTCCAAATCACGACAAAAATGGTAGTCTGCTGGAGCAAGACCTTTACAAGATTCGTACGCCATTATCTTTAAAAACGGCAAAAAAATCACGGTTATTGTATGGGAGCCCGCCTTCAGGATTTATTTTATTTTAATTATTTATTTGTAATTTGAATATATAACCAAATATTCTGTGAACATTTTAAGCGTCTATCTGTTTCCGTTATTATATGGAGCAAAAAACGGCAAAAATTCACGTTTGTTGTATGGGAGCCCCCTTAAATATTTTATTATTTTTATTCTTAGTACTTGTTGTTATAGCGGCAACAGAAATACTAACACAATCTCTGGAAATTACAACTGTCTCGCTATTATGGTTTATGAGATACAGCCTGGTGACAGACGGACAGACGAACAGAGAAGTCGCATGAATAGGGTTCGTTTTACCTTTTAGGTACGGAATCCTCAAAATCACAAAGTAGCTCGCAATCATTGTACTACATATACGTACCTACATATTTTATGAATATATTTCATTATAAATAAGTTATGTAATCTATGTACTTATCCACTTAACCGTAAATTTTATTCCAATTTTTACGGTTAAGTAAAAAAGTACTGAAATTAATAACTTACTATTTCATTTCTAATACAAGGTACCGATTCTTTTTTTTTAAATTTGATCGACAAGTCTTTCCAAAGTAGATAACTTCTCTTTTAAAATGCATTGAGCATAATTTCGACGAATGAGACGGAAGCCAATTTTCTTCTCTACGGTCTATCTGGACAAATCGTATCCACTTTTTCCCTACGACATTATTTTTATTCGGAAACCAAAAATAACAAAAACCTAGATAAATGAATTTATAGTAATTGTTCATTCAATTTTGTTTATTAATATGATATGATTATGTTTAAATAGAGTTAATAATAAATAAACTTGAAATATAGTAATATTTTAAGTTTATTTAGCTATATTTTAAATGTCAATAAAATACAACAAAATGTATTCATCTTAATAAGTATTATCGATAACTAAATCGATAAACAACATTACTACATCTCTACAAGAAAATAGTAAAACTACTCAACCATAGAGGGCGCTTTTACAATAATGGAAAATTTTCTAGAACTAAGATTTTTTTGAAATTTGAATTGCTGACGAAATATAAATAATTCATAGAAACACATTCCGAAGTTAGGTCCAGTTGTTTTACTATAACGAGATGTACAGTAACACAAAGCGCAACATGGCATCCTTAGAAAATGTTTATTCTTGGTGGACACAAATTACGTCCTGACACGGAGACTAGACTGAGCGACTTTTAACCAAGTCGATAAAAGTATTGGCTTACGATTTTGTTCGTGATGTCCTGTCCATTGTAAATATAATTTTAATGTCTTTGCTTGTAGGTTTTGATTCCCTAGCGTGTGACGGAAATTCGTCTAAGGTGTCGGTATAAACTGCTGTATCTTTTGATCGCTTTAACGTAGAAGTTTGATTTTTTCACTGCTTAAAGGGACAATAGACCTAGGTATTTGGTATAAATTTCAATTTGATACCTTTATTAGTTCGTGAGAAATAAGGTAGTAAGTTTCGTTTTATTAAAATATGTTTATTATATTATATAACTAAAAAAAATGTGATTTTCGCAATTTTTCCTATATTTGCATTATATGACAATCCTTCATGCCAAATTTCAAGATTCTGAGTTTACGGGAAGTATCCTGTAGGTTTTGATTCCTTTGCGAGTGTCGAAAATTTGTTGAAAATATCGACATACCGGCTGTATCTTTTGATTGGCTTGGCTTAGAAGTTTGATATTTTCACAGCTTAAAGGGACAATGGACCTAGGTATTTGGTATAAATTTCAAATTGATAACTTTATTCGTTCGTGAGAAATAAGGTAGTAAGTTCCATTTTATTAAAATATGTTTATTATATTATATAACTGAAAAAATGTGACTTTCGCAATTTTTCCTATATTTGCATTATATGACAATCCTTCATGCCAAATTTCAAGATTCTGAGTTTACGGGAAGTATCCTGTAGGTTTTGATTCCTTTGCGAGTGTCGAAAATTTGTTGAAAATATCGACATATCGGCTGTATCTTTTGATTGGCTTAGCTTAGAAGTTTGATATTTTCACAGCTTAAAGGGACAATAGACCTAGGTATTTGGTATAAATTTCAATTTGATAACTTTATTCGTTCGTGAGAAATAAGGTAGTAAGTTCCATTTTATTAAAATATGTTTATTATATTAAATAACTAAAAAAAAAGGGATTTTCGCAATTTTTCCTATATTTGCATTATATGACAATGCTTCATGCCAATTTTCAAGATTCTGAGTTTACGGGAAGTATCCTGTAGGTTTTGATTCCTTTGCGAGTGTCGAAAATTTGTTGAAAATATCGACATAATCGGCTGTATCTTTTGATTGGCTTGGCTTAAAAGTTTGATATTTTCACAGCTTAAAGGGACAATAGACCCGAGTATTTCATGTAAATTTCAGCTTGATACGTCCACGCGTTCTTGAGATAAAGGGTGGTGACAGACAGACAGACAGACAGACAGACAGACAGACAGACAGACAGACAGACAGACAGACAGACAGACAGACAGACGGACAACAAAGTGATCCTATAAGGGTTCCGTTTTTTCCTTTTGAGGTACGGAACCCTAAAAAACAATAATCTTATGCAATTAACTCTCTATTAAAAGACACAACAAAACAATAAACCTATTTAACACAGACTTTGATGCACTTGTAGCGGAATCCTCTAAACCTAGGTTTCCGGGTATATTGCGGCCCGGGAGAACACCGGCGCGGGGGCGTGGGTCACCACAACATGAACCTACTTGTACGCCGCGGTGACAGCTAATGACGAAGAGATGAGAGGATTTATGTGCTAAACTTTATGACATTGAATTTCTAGTGTTACTAGAAATTCAACTACTAATATTGTTTACAAAAATATTTCTTTGCATTTTACTGTAAACAATAAAACGAGCGTACTTTTATAAGACTATTTTCTCTAATTTTACAAAGCATTTTCTCCGTGTTCACTTTGTTACACAGGAATTCAGGACAAAAGGTCGCCATACAGAAATATCAACGTAATTATGTACTAAGCTCAATTTTGTTGTACTAAATACTTGGCCGGTTTATTTACAGTACCAACCATAAGTCCATAGACAATCTCACAATGCTTAGTGTGCTTTCTATGGACTTACGGTCGGTAAGGATGTAAGTCAAATTAAATGTCAAGCTATTACAATAGCCTTAGGTTTAGTTTGAATTGAAAGAAATTAGTGAAACACCCCCTGAAAATTGTTTCATGAACCTGTTTGTGAAAATTATGTCATTCAGCCCTTTGGTTTAAGAGCTTGGAGCTTGGAGAGGCTTTACGCAAATACATTTCTAACAATGTTGTTTCCCTTCGAGTTTATAAACCCGTATTGGTTCTTACCAGTGTTGTTCACTCCTCCCACATTAACGAAAATAACTTCTATAAAAATACGTACGTAAACCTCTGTCCTTAATGCCAACTTCATATTTGTATCGAGTTTAATTTTAGCATTGCTGGTCGTAAACACCGTATAAAAATGTGTACGGATAATTACTACACAGTATAAAACAAAGTCGCTTCTTCATTCTCTATGTCCCTATGTATGATTAAATCTTTGAAACTTTGCAACGGATTTTGATGCGATACTTCTTAATAGATAGAGTAGTTAAAGAGGAAGATTTATATGTTTTATAACATTCATTAAATAATGGAGAAATACTATTATTTTTGCGGTTTCTAATGTAATGCCGTAAATAATTAAATTTTTTCCGCGTTTACAGGGAAACGCAGGCGAACCCTATGATATTTATCAAAATAATGTACTAAATATTGAACACATTGAAAAGGTCTACAGAAAAGTCTGCTATGGTATATGTCTATCTCTTATCCCACAATAATTTATTTTTGTTATTTACTCCTTCACTATCAGTAGCGATTTCAATTTGACAGTTCAACAATATTCATTGCGTTGTTTACGTTGCTGAGCAGACACATTTTTCGGACGTATGCAGCAATAAATTAGCAATATGCTTCAAAATTTGTCCACTCGATAATAATAATGGTAAAAATGAAATAAAAAATTACCAATAGAATTTTAAAAGAGTCTGTTTGTAGGCACAGCGTAGATATGTACTAATACATTCCTAGAATGACTATAGGCGAAAACTAAAGGCACAAAATCGGGTGGATTTTATTATAAGATTTTACACCTTTTTATAACTATTAGTGTTGTATTTTCCTTGTTGTGAGATAGAACAAAGGGTTGGTTAGGATGCCCTAAGAAATCTGATTGGATTTGTCTTACACAATGTTTCTTAAAGAGAAGTTGGTGTAGATGTTTTATTTATAAAACAATAATTTTATAGCACAGTACACAGAACCTTGATAGTATGGTATAATAATACACGTGGTTAAATTGTTTTTATTGCAGGTAAACTCCCAACAACGGGTAACGTCGGCTATAGACCTGTGTACCGTGAGGTCCTAATGATCTCAGATGGGACAGACGATTACCTAGTAACAGAGACAAGCCTCTCAGTAATAATTACAGACAAGCTTAGTTCTGCAGAGTGTACACGACAGAATTGGGTGGTTCGTTGTTGAATAAGAACAGTGCGATTAATATTTAGGTACCGAATCACGTGGATAAATAAGTCACCAAATAAACCCTACTTAATAAAATGTTAGGTTAAGTTAGGATGGAAGTGAAATCCGTGCGCAGTTTCTGGCCGGATATCGGACGCGTCCCCAGGTGGCGGATAGGGGAACGGCCCCCAGATATGGGGGTTACCGGTTTACCGGCGCGGACCAAAACCAGAAGTGGGGACCGCTTAGGCGGTCACATGTGCGGCGGGTCGGCCACCACTCCAGGTGGCTGACGTGACCCGAACTCCGGGTCACCGTCGGGCAACCCGGTCTCCTCATTGAGAGGAGCTGGGGGCCCCGTTTGCCTCCGGGCAAACGAGTGGGGCTAAGAGGAAGGACACCTCGCTAAAAACCCTTGGCTGCTGCGTCTTCTCGCACTAGAAGACGTACCCAGTCCGGCCCCTCCTTATGGGGGGACCATTGTGGGCCCGCCTTTTGGCGGGAATCGCCGGCGGGGGATTGGTAGACAGGCTCTGCCATTTCCCATGACCCCGCCACTCAGGCGATGTGGTTGTGCCGCTGTGGGTTTAGTGGGTATTCCCGGCTTCGGCTGGGCGAGTCCCACACACGCCCTTCGGGGTACGGTGCGTAAATGCATTACCACAGCGTCAAAAAAAAAAAAAAAGGATGGAAGTGAAAGCTAGTACCTCGGTCTAGAGAAGTGTTTACTGATATGAATAAAGAAAGAAAAATGCGTTGATTGGCATTACAGCAAAAGAAATACTCCTTAAAACTATCTGCGTATTCTTAAAACTATATGCGGATCATCTACTTGTAAAAAAATTAAACCAAATAAAATAAAAAATACCGTCTGGGAACGGATTTTCATGCGATTGTCTTTCATATTTAGAGTAAGTAAAATTAAATTGATTCCATTTAAGATTGCAGAATAATAACAATAAAATCGATACAAGTTCAAAAAAAAATGACATTATTGGTGAAAAAGAGTGAAAAATAAATGGTTTTATAAACAGGCGTCTGCTTGGACATTTTCAAAACCTTTTGGAAAGCTTAAAAAGAATCCTACTAATTTGAATTTGTAAGTCGAACATCCTAATAATTATATTATGTGACCTACTAAAGCATTTTAGCTATTAGGTCAAGTGCATTACACAATTAACTCAAGTAAAGTTAAGTTTCCTTTTACGAAGTTATGCCCTCATTAATTCCGTTTGCGGAAAGAACATTTACTACCATTTGCACAAACAGCCAGACCCGGAACAATTAGGTACCTGTAGGCAATTTGTTCCTTGCGGAAATCGAACCCAGGACACGCAGCGCAGCAGTAGATTGCTCAGCCACTGCACCAATCGTGTTGTATTAAAATTAAAGTACCTCAACCATACCCGAAAAACTTAAATAAATTTTATTTTTAGACATATTTAGGGCGATACTGATAAATTAAATTCTACGTTTGGTGGTGTATATAGGTACACCACTTTGTTGTTACGCAGGTAGAGTAAAATGGGTAAAAGTGCAATCTTTTGCTGATTTTGCTTTAAAACTACTAAACTTTTCCAAAGATAATAGGTATTGTCCCAACTTACTCACCGCGGGAGGAAGACCCGGAGTCAGGAAATACAGTGCTGCCATAGTTCAGGCTCCAGTCCATTCCATTTATTGTTACACTCTCTGTATATTTTTTATTAGTGTGGAAAATAATCGAAGTTTTACTTACTCTGACTGAGTAAAACGGATATGGATCGATCATTATCAATGGCGGTACTGTAAAGGTTGTTCAAGAATACGTTTACCTCAGCCAAATTGTGCAGTTTGACAAAAACAATTTTCAGCGGGAGGCTAACAAAAACATTCAGTTGGGCTGGGCAGCGTTGAGAAGCTTTGTCAAATCTTATCATCGCATATTAAACAGAGGTATTTCATGCAATTGTCAATAGTTTTCATAGCGCCGTTAAGTATTTTCTGTATGTTTTATCTAAAATTACATTTCAAGTACTAACTACAATGCTTGCTTTGACATCGCTACCTACCATAGTTGAGTCCCCGTACGCTATTAAAAAAACTTTTCCTGCAACACATTCAAATCCGATTTAAAGTCAAACGGAACTGAACAAGTAAATAAAGTTTGAGGAGGTTTTTTGTAGACAAGACTTAAGCGGGTTCAGGTGAGCTATAAGAGGCTGCAGAGGGACCTGGGGCCGTACACTGTGAATAATGCATGTTGCTCTCAGCGACACGCAGATGCTGGATAAACTTCAGTGTCGGAAGTGTCCCACAGCATAGACACTGCGCCTGTTTTATTCAAAAGATCAGGGATTTGAGTGTTCTGAATTTCGATATTTATGATACACTTCTATTTTATATTTTCGGCCATAAAAGTCAAAGTAGATGCTGTTTTATAGACGAGTTTTTCCTTTTTAATATCGCGATATGTTGAAAATTTCCGCGTGCAATGTACATAGAAAAAATGACTTAGAATTTATTGTCTCAATATTTGAATATTTTTGTAGAGTATGAACAGGTATTGTAGTTCGAGACTATGTCCATGTAAATAACAGTCATGTTTACTGTATAGCCAGCAACCAGCTATGAAAAATATAGTAAGATATTATAGTCTTGTTTATGGTCGCGTATACGAGAGTTCATGTTCTGGTTATTTTACGAGCACAAGTTGTACAAAAAATTAATCCACGGACACACCACACATTACTAGCATCTACTGTTGCTTAATATTTTATAAATCATACTGCAGTTGTTTAATACCATTAGTGTATTCTAACAGTTGCATAGATATATATATTTTTTTGATAGCCTCCTTTTTATTATTTATGCCACTAAAATTACAGAACATAAATATGAAGATTTTATAAAGGGTGACTTAATGTACGGTCTTATCGCTAAGAGAGGATTTTTACAGACAATCTTAATTAAATATTTTGTTCTGACAGAATAATTTTATGCATCAACCGCAGTGTGGAACGTATACCTATGAGCTCTTTTGTACAAATATAATGCTCAAGATAAATAATGAACTAGTTATTTTCTCATTATGTAAGCCGATGATGATTCACGATCATTTACTAAAGCTCGAGTATTTCTTACTTTTATATTATGCCTTTAGGTTAATGAGGAGATAATGGTGTTTTTATTAAGGGGTCGAAACAAGAACTTTGTTTTACCATGACCCGAAGATTTACGATTAAGGCGATGTGGAACATCTCGCGCACTTACGGAAGTCTCCCAATTTTCTCTTAGATCTAACCATAACTTATGTTTGCCAAATGGTTATTCGTAAATATTTAAAGTATGCTGTTCTTCAAAAACCTATTGAGGCATTACTGTGTAAAGTTATACTGGTGAAGCACTCATTAAATGAGAGAACTGAATTTGATCTTTGAATACGGAGTAACGCTGTGACCTCATTATACAGCTCAACATGTTTCCTTTCTGAATTAGAATATTAGCATTTACCGTAACTAGATGCGGTTAAATGTTTGAATATAATAAAGTGTTCAGTGCGGTAACAAATATTTACATAGAATGCCTAAATTGGACACAATTTGTTTTTCAACTTGTGCCCTGCGCTTTCCAAGCCTTGTACCGCGTGTCAGTAACGTGAGTGAAACGGCTCGGAGTCACTCGAGGCTGCCGGAGACCAAAGCGACAACGCTCGCCAGGGAATAGGCTTTATAACCACATGTTTTGAAATTTGTACTACTTAAGTATGGTTAGTATAAAGTCTTTCTTATAAGTACTAGTATTTTATGAGTTCATCGCAAGGTTGGCAGGTATTTAGTATTTAGGTATATCTTTTGATGCTCTTAATATCCTAAATAATATATCACGTAACAAACGGAAATGATAGAACATGTTTAGTAACAGGGGTTCCCTGAGGGGAGTACACACGGTACTTTGTACATAATTAAAGGGCAACCATTTGAGACATTACGTAACGAGCCGACAGGTTGAATCGACGATTTTATATGCTCAGGAGCTGACTTAGTGATTATTTAAATGGCGTGTATTATAGTTTCAATGGTTACGTGCTCGTTGAAACTTTACCGTCGCTGCATCGCTACGGCCCGGCGTAGGTCTGTAATGGACTCGGTTGCTACGTTGTCGTAGACAACGGCAGTTCAATATTTTAACAATTACCTTTATATTAGACTTATTGGTTAATAGTGCTTCATAAGATCTGATTTATTTCAGTCAATATTGAAAAGGCAAAAATCACATCTTACTTACTTACATTTCCTTTCAATGATTGCCGAAATCGAGTGTTGCGTCACTTAAAAAATTCTAAAGCACTTTTCGTTTGAGAATATACATAGAATCGTGCACTATCATCATCATCATCGTCATGAATGTTTTTTTTATCGTTCCACTGAGCACAGGTCTCCTCTCATACAGAGAAGGAATTACAATACACAATCGTACACTATGCAATAGCAAATTTTACTATTAGTAAAAAATTATCTTTAAGCTCGCTACTACCTTTCTGGTTGTATTTTAATGTTCTGGTTCAGCAGGAATCCCTATCTCAAAGACAACAAAGCAATCTACTAGTATCTACTTATAGTGGGCTAATATTCGGATATATTTAGAATTAACATAAACGCGTAACTACTAAAGATATGGGAGTATTGTCTTCCTTTACAGAAGACGTCTACAGAATATGTCTAAACACTGACACATTAATTCGTTATTTTGATTTAAGAAGACGACGGATTTTTTTTTGTGAGAAGCCTCTTTATTTTAAAGTTATAAACACCATGATCACTCCTTAACCAACCTTTAATCATCGAGTTCATCTGATCGGAGCTTTCTTATAATCTGCTTTTTTTTGGCAATTGAACCGTCGACCGTTCTGCCAGTGTCAAAATACGTCTTTATACGAAGTTATATCTGATCTGTCAGTCAAGGCGACTTCAAAAAGACAAAAGTTAATGAAGTTAATTTAAAGGTAACTAATTAAAGTGAAACTATTCGGAGTGAAAACTTCTTTAGTGACGGTGAGCCCTTCTGTTGGATGGTGATCGTTTGTTACTTTTTGTGTATTCTGTGTTTTTTAATGACTTCAGTTTTCATTTCTGTCAGTCAGTCCCACGACTGCTTTTTTTTAATGAAGATTTCATTTATCGTGAACATAATTCTTAATTGAATTGTTGTTAAGAATAACCATTATATAGTTAATATTATATTTTTAAACACATCAATTAAAACACTTTCTGTTTTCATTACGTTTTGACCTTTATAAGAAAAGCACTAGGAAAATTTTTAGGGGATTGATTCGTAACTTTGACTTTTGAGAAATGCTTTAATTCAAACCCCCACCTATGAAATGGACCCTTACCACCACATCAAGATGCAGACGACCCTATCGGTCCGCCGTCGCAACGTCGTCATAATATATAACCGTACTGTCATACATAAAAATTTGAGGCAATGTACAGAATCCATAAAAACAAAATAAAGTAAGAAAACGCAGCTACTGTAACAGTAAAGTAACCAAGTTATTACAGTTTTTACGATTTATTAATTCAGCCGTTTTACTACGATAACTAAGGATATCGCTACGATAACTAAGGATATATAGGGATAACTAAGTGCAAAGCTCTATAAAATGTACCCTAAAAATAATTAATATACTTAAAAACAAATTAACTTCTGGAGGAAGTGAATGTTACAGACAAGAAACCGAGTTTGGCCGGTAAGTTATGTCTTCCTAAAAACAAGTTATGTACCTGAAGAAAGCAGAAATAACCATAACGAGCTGTTACAGATGAGGAGCAATGATGACTTTTGCTTTATGATAAATAGGACAAATGAGCTTTGTTTTTAGAGCGTATAATGGAGAGCAACTGCGAACCTAAATTGTTACATATTATTATGTATTTTCTTAGGAGGATGAAGAGGGATATTTGATCTGAGGTGGATATAATTATAGATAGTATCCACGACGGCCTTAAGAGTAGGCTTTTAAGGCTTTTCTCTAGGAAGACCAACAAAAACGATGAATAAAATAATAGGTTGTGAAAGATGATATGGCTAGAAAGACGAGATAACGACCGAGATGACGACTAACGGAAAATTATGGAAGTCTTTGAACGGTCCCTCTTAGGGATCGACCGCATATTGTAGCGCCTTAATATATTAACACGTTTATTTTTCATTCATGTTTGTAATCATCTGTGCCCGCGGTTTTATTGTTCTGGGTGGGTAATTATCAAATAGCCTCTCCCGCTCTGAGCAGTGCAGAAGGCGTGCCAGATTTTTACTAAATAAAACCCACCTGTGTTTCTTCACTTGCTGTGCGCCCTAACCCAGAAGGTATCAGTTTTCGTAAACCCCATCACGATGTCCGGACATCTCTTTGAGACGCGCGTAAAACACAACACTCCGTCGACCCGAACCGGGTCCTTACCGGGCGGCGAGTTGCCTATTGCTCGCCGCAAGCCCGCGCATATGGTGGCCGGAAATTCGATGTTGTCTCCCGACCAGGGCGTCTCCTGCGGCAGCTAGAAGGTTGAGGGCGCTGAGATTCCCGTTAACTCACGCGCTGCGTCTCCTCCTTTGGCAGCATCATTGCTTCGCAGAAGGAGTTGACGGCCTGCCATGCAATCTCGTTCCGGACCATGGTCTGGACCAGGGCCGGACGCGAGATAAGTTACCGCCAAAGAGGGAACTTACCGCCGCTATTTTGGCGTGCCCAGCTCCGCGGTTTCATCCGCATATGTTTCTATCACATAGGAATATCGAGATAAAAATTCATATATGTCAATCCTCGTTATATACTATCTGTATGCCAAGTCTCATTCAAATTCGTCCAGCTGTTTGAAGGTGAAGAAGTACAAAGACAAACACATCCATAAACTTTCAAATCCAATAGGTAGATAGTCTAATAGGGTAGTTGACTAAGAAAAACTACTTAGACCGTCAGTCAGATTTAAAAAAAAAAAAAATGACTAGTCGTATTTTTTCTTTATAAACACAAAATGAAGACGATACAGTGCGTTGAAAACTCGAGTCCTTTTTGAGTGACGTCACCAGCTCCCACTCCTGATCTTTGATGCGTTTTATATTTGTCAATTTTTATTGATTTGATAAAATAAAATACATATATCCAATATTTTTCTATAATCTGAATGAGATTATTTTTTTACCTAGAAAACACCACTGCTGTGCAAATAATATAATATTAGTGTGATTATTCCAGCACTGAACTATGATAGAATTAGATTATTGATTTTTTATTCAAATGTATGATATACATAATAAGGAGTATTGAATCTATCTACATTTATGGGTGCCGAACCCAAATTAACTGGGATAAGAGCAGGAGGATGATGACTTAGCTGGACCATTACTTACTTACTGCCATTTCACACCGTTTTACTGTCGTGTGTGTCCAGTTTACTTTTGGATATTGGGGGCGTGTTATGGTAGGAATAATATACAATAGTAGTCACGTTACCTGAAACAAAAACGTTATTGTTAAACGTCCATCCCCAACATTTGGATTCGTGATTGGTAAAAATACCAATAATTCTACTACTAGTCTATGTAATAATTAATAATTCTACTACTACTATACAGTAGTAGTAGAATTATTTTACATAGACTAGTAGTAGAATTATTTTAAACTTAACGTAAGAATAAATCGAGCGACTTGTAATATAAAGTCTTAATAAGTATATGTAAATGCCTAAGCAGATTGACTATCCCCTTCAAAGTAACTCGGCACAAAGTTTGATGCGAGTGTAGGCGTAGTCACGTTATAATTACTGGAAAAATTTCACAATGTGATCATGCTTAATATCACTAAGTAGGTATTACATAAAAACAGATCCATCGGAGTATATCGATACCTAGAACACCACATGCTAACAACGTGTCATACTGACGTCACACAGATCCTGCATCTCGCAAGCAGAGTTTACTGTGCAACCTCCCTTTTCTATGGAGGATAAGCTGAACGTAACTTTACTCCCTGTACTTCTAAATGAGCATAAATATTCATGCACATGTACCACAATGCAAATGTACTGAAAGTTATGTAGTCTCCATTCCATTGTTTAAAAATTTCATCCCGGACTTTTCGTTAATAATCCAAAGTTGCAGACGTTCTTTGGATAGGATAAAGTAGGTAACCGTGCTAATTCTGCACCGGATATAGAAAATTGTTTTATATTTTCTATTTATTTCCGGATATTTTCTATATTGAAACGTGAAGGAGAATATCAGAAAGATGAACGTCTTTTGGGTTACCTACATTTCATTTCGTTTCCGTTTCCATTGATCTTTCTGCAGAAAAAATCGAATCCGAATGGAAACAAATTCATTTTTAACTGGATTTGTATCATCGTATTTGATTTTCATATCGATACATATTACAAGATTTTCATGGCTCGTTTATCACAAACACGTCAGCGTACGATAAGGAGAATATTACGACTAACAGCCGGGAAATGGTGAGGCTCAACGTTATTAGTGTATTATTCGACCGTACCCGAAAAGAAGTTAAGCAAATGTTTACTCGTTAAGAAAATGTTAACGTTTTTCCGGTTTCGGAGAAACAGTTCAACAGCTAAAATGCGATAAGTCTTATCCTCTACTTATTTTTACTTACTTGCCTAGTAGTGTAGGTAATTAAATTTTTATTCGAAAGTTCATCGATTGGCGCAAAAATAAATAGTAAGAATTCAAATTTGTATCGCCAACTATAAAAAATTAACACTTTAATATATGTCCGCTGCTAAGCTATAACTCTGTCTTTCAGTTACAGTGGTTCAAGTTAATTCTGTAGATTCTAAAATAATACTACAGAAAACAGAAATGAGGACAGACGTCGAGGTGGCAAATAATAAGACATTAAATTCATTTTATCGTCTCGCCACGGATTTGTTCAAGAGCAAATGAAATAATAGGTAAAACAAGTAGTAAATGGAATTTGACGATATGATTCGAATTCAGATAAGGATTTATTCTGGTTATAATTATCAATTTTTAAAATGTAATTTTATTATATATGAGTAGCTGCGTCCCGCGGTTATTCCCACATAAATTTTGATCTCATGGGAACATCGGGATAAAAAGCATCTGTAATGCAAATGCATGTGTAATAAATTATCTATGTGCCAAATTTCATCCATATCCATTGAGTAAATTATGCGTGACAGAGTAACAAACATCCATATTCACAAACTCTCACATTTATAATATTAGTAGGATTAACAGCGGCTTAATAGAAAAACTAAATAATCTTGAAGAATAAAAGAAAACATCGCATATATGTAGGTTTCAAATCTAATTAAATCTTGAAGATATAGGTACCGTCTGGTAGATTCAATACTAACATTAACTGTTTGAAAAATAATAAGCACATGTCAGCATAAAGAATCACAACTGTCTACAAACATTGATAACTCTTGGCCTTTTGCCTAGATAATTCGTGTATCTTATATCTTAGGCCAAATAGAAAGACAAAATAACGTCTTCATCTTGGTCACCTTCTTAGACAGCAACTTTTCGAGGAGAGCGTTATAGATTGTGTTAGTTATAAAACGGTAATGAAATTAAAAAAATAAATTAAAGATAATGGTAGATTATGTTACTGCTTAAACTTTAATGTTTACCTTGTACTTTCCAAGTTCAAAACATTCTTATTAATTTAAAATCTATACACCTACAAATAAACTACAACTATAACGAAATATTACTAAACTATCGTCATTCAATAAATCTTTCCTTTATTATAAAAACGATATTTTTAGTACACGAAATAAGTTAGATAAAACAAAATATTTAAATTTCCAAATAAAGCTGCTTAAAGACAAGTGCTACTTAAATACTATTAGGTACCATATAACTGAGGGCGTAGTTGTACTGTAACATTAATAGGTAAACGATAGACCATAGACGTACTTAATTTCAAACATGTTCATTCGGTTCAAATCTATTGAAAAAAGTATCACTTTAAAACACATTGTGAACATTTTGCCAGTTGTCGTCTGGTCTAATAAGCTAGTATTAAAAAGAGACAAAGAAAACTGAACCGTAGATATAATACACCTATCTACATATACGGATACATTATTCCCTTGCTCCATAATTATGTAAATGTTTTCCGCCTCTGTAGATTTTTGTGCTTGAAGAATTTGAGTATTACGCAATTGTGTATTTTTATGTATGCAAATAATAGAACTTTACGGTTTTTCTTTTATGTTCTCTTTGAGTATGTATTATCTTATTAAATCATATTACTTCTGAAAAGTTTGAAAATCAGACATTGCTTTGATTATAAAATTTTAATATTTATTACTTTAAGCATTCATACATATTTCATATAACAATATCAAGGTAAAAAGTAAGGGAAAAAGTGAATTAGGAGGCAAGCTTTGTCGTGTATTGTTTATGTTCCATCGTGTAGGTATCAGGCGATGAAATAGAATTGACTCTCCTGAACTCAAACACTTATCTCGATATTTTTATGAATGAATAGAAGACGATACTGTCAGAGTGTTTGAAGTTTTGTGAGAAGAATGCATGACTGAATTAAATAAGTATATGTTTAAAGTGTGTGTTTAATGATTTTATTGTATTGTTTGTTATATTAAGTTTCTCTTCTTTTTTATTTATGTTTAGTGTAGTTTGTGTTTAAATAGTGCAATTGGCTTCTGCCGTTCTATTTAAATAAATAAATTAATTAAAAATGAACTTAGGTATACATAATTTGGAAAATCAGGAGCGGGCTGCTAATTAAAATTACTTTCCTGAAAGATTCAGAATTAAACACACTAACATTTTTGTTCAAAGTATCAAAATATCATTCAATTCAGATTATATTTCATGACTGAAAATACAAAGTATCCAACGCTGGCGAAGGCGATATGAAAAAAGCTGCTTGAAATGATTCTGGAAATACATTTAATTTTTTTTTCTTATAAACTTGCATTTTCAGTTACTTATGAAAAAAGCTGCTTGAAATGATTCTGGAAATACATTTAATTTTTTTTTCTTATAAACTTGCATTTTCAGTTACTTATCTTGTATGATAACATATACAAAAACTGGGCAGTTCTGAAAATGTTACATACATATGGGTCGAATTGATAACCTCCTTTTTTTGAAGTCGGTTAAAAAAGGGAAGCAGTATTTTTTTCAAATGAAATTAAAACCAATTAAGTATCAAAACGTACTAATGACTCTGCGCAATATTAATGTCAATGGATTTAAGAGTCGGATATTGATAGTGTGTTTTTTTTTATATTTTAACCTAGTGTTTGACTACAATCCCGCCTGATGGTAGGCAGTGATTCAATCGTTGATAGTAAAGCGCGCTAGTTTATTAAGAGCCTATTCGCTCTGGCCTTGAAGATACTTAAATTGTAGTTAGCCGGAAAAGACAACCGCTGGCAAATTGATTATGGTGACCGTTCAATAGTTTTTGCGTGAAACATACATATTATGTTTCTATTTGATACTTTCATCATACTATGTTTGATACTTTTATCCTAATATACCCATGAGATCTAAACATACGCACGTAGAACCGCAGGGCGTAGCTAATAATTTAAATTATTAAATATTTTATTCGTTCAGCTTTTGGTTAACCTGATCAAGTTTAGCAACAAATGCGAGCAGCAGCTCTTGTGTCAATAAATTCGACGCGGCTGCCAAGTGCGACAAGCACAATGAAATGCTTGTAATTCTAAAATTCGACTCGGCTGCCAAGTGCGACAAGCACAATGAAATGCTTGTAATTCAAAAAATATGCAGGTGTTCAAATAACATTATTTAGTCAATTCAGTCCGTACCTTTCTTCACAAACATTCACTTCAAACATTCTTAAACTTCTTATGCTTTCTATACATACCTACCAGAGAGTCGTCGGCTGGTGCATCGGTATTAGTATTATCTAACTTGTTCGAAGTTTTCTATTTATAGGTTGTATTGCAAACTATAAAGAATACTGTTAGAAATCACTCAAAGACATTAAGAAAAAAAATTCTGCGTTGCGTGGAAAGCTAAAATAAAACTATAAAACCGACGGAGCCAAGTAGCAGTTAAAATGTGCCTAATGTTTGCTTAATTAAATACTCAGTACCTGCTTGTATACAAACAAAGACGACGTTGCATTAAAAAATTGCTTGATACAATCAGCTAATAATAAAGTTTGTTAAATTGAAATAAATGCTTTACATAAATGATTCAGTACCTGTTTCAATGACCTGCTCCCTAATTGCGTAACATATCATTACTATCAATTGGAATCATTCTGATGCATATTGCTAATCAATTGCTCCAGTGTTTGAAAAATATGTCTGCTCAACCACGTAAATATCGCAATAAATCTTGTTAAACCGTCAAAATGAAACCCATTGCTACTGATAGGGTGTTACGCAATTTCCCTGCTGTTGTCATCTGTTAACTTTTTATTCGTCTGAATCACATCGGGCGACTTGCGGCTGCTCACTCGACCAATTATAAGCCTTTCCACACTATGGTAACTGCTCGAGCTCAACATTCAGCAAGTCAATACAAGACCCTACACGCAACACCATACCACAAGTCTGCGCGGATGTTCGCCAAATCACAGCGGTGAGAAGCAGGCTTTAGGCAGAGGTGTACTTATAGGTTCAAAAATCTCGGCAGCAATGTTTCAGTCTCATATACTCGTTTGTAAAGGTGGAAGGAGTTGCTGAATTTTTTATTTAAAAGCATATGTATCTTTTTTTGCAGATCATCAATAAACAAATAAACGTTGCCCCACACTTCTAATTACTCAATTCCTAATTATTCCTGTATCGTAGATCCATTTACAAACATTTAAACTCAGATACACAAACAGTCAGACTCGGAACAACTAGCTATAGGCAATACAAACATTATATTTCGTACGGTAAGCGATCCCGTAACACCCAGCGCAATATTTGATCTCTCAGCCACTGCGCCAAACGCTTCGCCAAATTCCATACTGCATATTAATATAAACACGAAAATAACTTAACATAAATATAGCTACGCTACCATATATAACCTCACCGCAGACCTCTATCAAACTTGAACATTACACGTAAACTAAATCACTTCTCTCAAGAACGCTCGACTATTCCCTTAACCGTAACATATAGGATTGTTTATGTTAATTGCCTTCCGGGAAGCACGGCCTGCCGGGAACATGTCCATAACGACGGAAGAAAATTGTCACTGAGTTGTAGTGAATAGATTCTTTGTCTGACTTTTCTTACTGCGAAAAGAAATGTATGTGATATTAGGCAAACAGTCATCTATTTTTGCGAAAAAAAAAAATAACTATATCATTGCAAACAAAGAAATATTCGCTGCAGAAAGCATAATGATTTTATTAACATTCATTTGATTCAACTCTCACGACAGAACCATCAAAGAAACTACATATATTTAATTGGACTGTCTAATAGATGGCATGTATAATGTGGCTACTAGGATGACAATAAGTAGTCGATGTGGTACGACGGCTGATATAAGAAACTATTTTGCTTCAGCAAATAAACTGAAATAAGGACAAGACAAAGATGAGGCAATATTTTTTAAATATATTCTTCGATTGCTTTTAACAACTGTCGGAATCTCAATTTTCACGATTCAGAAGTTTTATTTCGCTCGCTATTTAAATATGTACCATGTGTTCAGTGTATTTGAAATTCAAACCACAAAGTTGTTGCCTTTATTTAAGTACCAGTTCTATGGCCAGATATGCTTCAATATAAAACGTTTATGATGTTTTATTTTATTTAGAACACGGTTCTCATTTGCAGTCCAGTGGGAACATCCTGAAAGATTGATTAGGCTACACAAGGCGTTTCTATATGTCCGAGTTATAATGATCTCTAAAATATTTTATTTCACATAAACCAATATGGGCTCTTATGAAACGAAAAGTTACGAGAAGAAAATCTACGGTTATTGTTCTAAAAATAATTGTCATTGACAGCATAAGCCTCTCGACAAGTATCTGGTACTTGATAAAAAAAAAATATCACGTAGGTATCTATCCTTTTTTCATGTATGTAGACTTTAGTCTACATGGTATATAAAGTCCTTACATTTACAAAATACAGAAGCATCAACATAAGGATAGATAAAATAATAAAATCTATTTAAATCTAGCCACATGATTGATCAATCTTATCACTTATGTTTAAGTAGTTGTAATATCTTACAACCATCTTTTTTTTTTTTTGTTAGGATGGGAAATCATCAAATGACTTCTTCCGCTTTGGGCGGAGCGGAAGGGCGTGTCAGACTTTTACTGACTAAAACCCACCCGTGTTTCTTCACTTGCCTGTGGGACGGCCAGGCCCACGGTTTCTTGTTTAACCAACCCGCAACCCTGACCCAGGAGGCATCGGTCTTCGTGGACCCCGTCACGATGTGCTGACATCTCTTTGAGGCGCGCGTGAAACACGACGCGCCGTCGACTCGGGCCTGGTCCTTACCGGGCGGCGAGCTGCCCATTGCTCACCGCCCGCAGGCCCGCGCCTACGGTGGCTGGGAGTTTGGTGTCAGCTCCCGACCAGGGCGTCTCCTGCGGTGGCTAGTGGCATGAGGGCGCTGGGATTCCCGTTGCCTCACGCGCTCCGCCTCCTCCTTTGCCAGCATTACTGCTTCGCAGAAGGAGGTGACGGCCTGCCATGCACTCTCGCTCCGGACCATGGCCTGGACCAGGGTCGGACACGAGAGATCACCGCCGATCGCCGCTACGAGGACACGGCGGTGCTCTATCCAAGCCGGGCAGACCTCCACCGTATGCTCCACCGTGTCCTCAGGGCGATCCACACAATGGTGACACCCTGGCGTTTCCTCCCGCCTTATACGGAACAGGAACCTCCCGAAACAACCGTGCCCGGTGAGGACCTGCGCCAGGCGGAAGGTGAGGGCGCCGTGGCGCCTCTCTAGCCACTCCTCAAAGAGGGGACTTACCGCCGCTATTGTGGCGTGCTCAGCACTGGGTTGCGACAATCGCACTCTCCATGTTGCCATGATATCTCGCGGCAGCGGAGTTATGCCCCGGCGTTTTGCCTCCTCTCGCCACTCCCACATGTGGGCGAGGACTTTGGCCTCCAGATCCCATGGCGCCAATCCGGCAAGAAGGCTCGCCGCCTCAGCGGAGACCGTACGGTATCCCCGTATCAGCCGAACGGCCATGACCCTCTGGGACGCGGTCAGGCACCGGGCTGGTTGCTTCCTTAGCGACCGCGCCCACACCAGTGTCCCGTAAAGGGCCATGGACCGCACGGCCCCCTACATAGAGCCTCCGGCAGGAGGTGTTATCTTACAACCATCTAGACATCGCATCTAGATATGCAAAGAAATTTTACCTAAAGTGGAAGAGTGGGTGAGGTGGAAGTGGTGTTGATTGTTTTGTTTGATATTTGGTGTACAATAAAGAATATATAAATAAATAAATAAATAAATGTGAACTTGCATAAGTCTCTTATTTAAAAGAAGACTCTATGGCAAGAGCAATAAGGTCGATCGGAAATAACACCTCATTTGAAGAGAACGCGGTCCGAGGGAGAAAGCGTCCCAGTAGCCCTCTGTCCCTTTCTTAGTGTTACCCGTATTTATTTTTCTTAATTTTGTTTGAAACCAACAGTTTCGATTAGAAAAAGATGGTGAAAAAGGGTGCCATTAATGGCTGCAAGACTGAGTAATAACCTGGATGCGGAATATCATTCTTTAAGTAATTTTTTTTTGCGGTAATCACATACAAGTTATTTTGTTTGTATGTAGGGTGACCATGAATTTCGGAATAATTAATAAATGTGCACTTAGTCATTGTGTACATAATAAGTAAGTGGCTTTTATTGGGAATACCCAATAAAAGCCGCAAAGCAAAATTTAATGTCATTGTAAATATACAATGACATTAAATTCTGCTTTCTTTTTTGCTTGCTTTTTTGATTCTGCTTTTTTTGTTTTTTTTTTTATTTATTTAAAGGTACAGTCAAGACCAAAAGTCGAGTTGCAATCTCACAAAACTATGGCCAAGCAATACTAGTTGTAGTTACGACCTTCTTCTATAATAAAGTTTGATACACACTCATACACTTTGCTGCCCGCTTATGATTGTTAGGTACTACTTACTAATTTCAACGTCCACAGTAAGTGTTTCAATGGCCTAACGGTTTTCGCCTTGATAGGCGTTCAAGGTGGTTCGAGTTCAAATCTGATAACTTACAAAATATTTTTTAAATGTTTATTGGTGAGTTATGAATGCTGACAACAAAAATATCTAAAAATACCGATCCGCAACTTAAAGATGATACTTTCTTTTAAGATTTTTTCTATATTAGAGTCATTATAAAAAGATGACGGTAGACTTGAAAGAATCTGAATCACTCCTTCACAAAAAATATTCCGCTACCTACAATAACTATTATTAGCTACAATAACTCAAATAATATTACTTAGCTGTTGTTAGTTGGTGAACATATAGTTACCAGTTTGTGTTATTAGTTTTACTTTTTTAATCAATATGCAGACATATGCAGCAATATATCTCAAATATGATATGAAACCGGCTTTTGTGTAAGTTGTTTTTATTATTATTTGTGTTAAGGTGCAAACTAATAGCTTGTTGCAAGTCTGTAATAAAATTGTTATTGTTTTAGAGAAATACTGTAAGCCGTTGGAGGTCAAGGTCAAAAGGTTGGAGGACGAAGGTAGCTGTCGAGACAAGTGAAACGAAACGACAATATTTACCGTTGAATAAACTTTTAAATCTTGCGAAGAAGGGAGGTTGCATTTGTGGTTTAAAAATAAACTGGCGCGACTGGTGGAGTCTTATCGAGCTAAACAAAAAAAAAAAAAAACTATTGATAACAATCACAGTGCAGAAGTGTCCTACAGAGTGTTTTAAATATATACCATTATATATCTTAATAACGGACTCTAAACCATCTCTAAAGTAATTTAGCTAAGTGACAGTAATATGTTCGGTTGGCTTAATGGCTAACAGATGTCGCCTTTTGCAATTTCAATACAAATTACTTTTGGTAAATTATAAAAACAATAATTTCGGAATTCGATAAGAAATAAGTTCGTTTACTTTTGAACTAAGAAAGCGCTTGAAGATTATAATCTCATGCCATCAAACTCCGAAAAAAGTCACTGCAGGATGACAGCACTAGTACCATGCTATACACGCAAAAAAATTGTAAATGTAATAAGCACTATTTTGTGTTTTAGTATAGATTATTTTATGATTGCAATAATATTCAGGTTAAGCTTCAATCCTCTTTTCTTTAAGAAAATGAATAATTAAGCTATAACCTCTTTAATCATAATATATGTATAATATTATAATTTTCATATCTAACAACCAAAAATGTTTTTTGTATTTTTTACCATAACAATATCATAAGTTTGTCAAGGATTACTTTTATATAAAATATTACAATGCTGCCGTTTCAATGTTTGTTTCATTTGTTAGTATAAGTATATCTATACCGAATAATATATAACTTTATAGTATATTGCATTATAATATGCTTATTGTTTTATTTTTATATATTTTTTTATTATATTACCTCTATAGTAAACTAAAACATATAATAAAAACCTTTTTTGGGATAAATATTCAATAAATTTTCCTATTCGTTTAAATATTATTTGCAAACATTTTTACTTTAAAATACAAATCAATTATCATAATTTTAAATTATATGAAACAACAAAAAGATTTGCCTTTATTAAGGATCGAACCCACAATCGCTCGCTTATGATAGCACCATTGTTAAGTGCGGCCGCTAACTTAACTTCAAATGAAGTAACGAAATTTTGCATTACTTTAAAGAAAGACGGAGACTGCGATAAAAAAAATAATGCGGTGGTGTGCGTGGCCGGTTTAGCGCAGGCGACAGTAGCCTTTAAGGTGGAAATGGACTTCTACAGCTGATAGTAAAGGCGACAGCATATCAAGCTACTACAATCTGTCAGATTTTCTTATTACATTTTCAATTTTATTTCTAAATTATTAAGATTCAAAATTGATTAGGAATATTTGATAATTTCGGGTAGATTGACCTGCTGTAGTCCGTAAATTATCAATTTATTCATCCATTTTTAGAATAATAAAATTAAAAAGTTCGCATCTAAACCTAAGTATTCATAAGAGACTCAGGTAATATAAGTAAAAAAATATATTTTATGTACATTCCTTTTAAATCCATTATAATAGTCACCCTACACAACGAGGACAGAGGGCTACTGTGAAGCTATCTCCCTCGGACCGCGTTTTGATCGATAGTGCACATTCCTGTTTATGTTTATGTTCCCTGTATATATGTCACAGGTGACAGATGCCTACATAGCTATAATTAATTTAATGAGCCTTGTTTATTTGTAATACTTATTTTTACCGTATAATCTAAATCTCCATTCTATGTGTGCAATATGTATTTATTCACACAATATTAATAATGTAGTACAGCCTTCCGTTTATACAATAAAAGAGCATTATTGAACACGCATTCGTAGTCTTTACTACAATGTCAAATAAATATATAAAAAATAAACATTGTACTTTGAGAGCAGTTAATAGACATTTACGTTGTTATGCCATTATTGGTGTGTAGATAGGGGCTGTCATTACCATATAATTCTTCAATTCTCCTTACCTGTCCCTTTGTTACTTTGACATGGCTTGTCATAATTTATCTATACACTCCAATCAAAACAAGCTTTGATGTCGGGAACGTTTAATCAGAAAACTTATAGCTTGCCGGTACAGTAGATCAACAGCACTACTAAAATGAGATATATTTAAGTAAGATTTTAATTAAAGAAAACATATAAACGAATATAACTTTCACATTTCCGATTTCCCCGTTATCTACAGAAAAAAGTTTCTAAAGATTAGTTTATCCGTGCTTTTCACTGAACTGAATAAACGACTATGAATTCCAATGTAAATTATTTCTTCTGTAATTTACGAAAAGTGAATCTGTTATTTACTTAAAAAAGTCTATAACAGTTAGGCGTAACAATACAATAAGTGACAAAGTCACATAGACTTTGTCACTTATTACTTACCCTGTACTCTTTTTACTTATTATCACTACATCATCTTTGATTTCACACCATCATCATCATCATCGTCCCAGTGTTAATCCTAGTCACATCCGAAGCCTTTTCAGCTTTGGAGTCTGGGGTCCGCTTTACCAGTCCAACTGCTGATATGGCTAAACTTCGACATTTTCCGTGAAGCGACTGCCGTCTGACCTCCACAACCCGAAGGCGACATCGAAGCATTGCAGTTAGACCAATTGTTGGACTTTTGAGGGCTCCAACAACCCGTAGCGACTGCCACTAGAAGTTCGTATGGCAACCGGGACCAACGGCTTAACGGATTTCACACCATTGCCTGTAATATCATTTCTCAGATTCGCATTCAAAGTCATACCGCATATGTTTCATAAGAAACGTATTTCTACCGCTTTTTTTTTCTACTTTTATGCCTCTTGCCACACACAACATTAACTTCCATATATATGCGTAAAGTGTAGGCACCAGCACACTATTATGCTCAGTCTATACTAAACAACCGTTCACCTTATTTCCCACATGCACCATTCCACCATATTTATACTCCCTAATATCTATACTCTACACCATACCCCGCACAGATTAATAAGCTTTCATTATGAGTCTTTACCTACTATTAACTACAGGAGCTTAAGTCAACAGGTGCAGTTGTTAGAAGTATTGAACTTGTTGAAGAACCAATCAAATCGGTCTAAATAATTCACTTAAATTATTTAACTTGATTGATTAATTATTTATTAGTTATCGTATAGGTATCGGCCATAGCGGACCCCGTCTATGTGTGCTGATTACTTATTGAACAATTTTCATACTTCAATTATGATATTTACACGTCGTCTTTTACCTAAAATCAGAAACTATTGAACTATTATAAATTTTACTTAAAAGCTTTTGTACATTAATTGTAGTGCATAGAATACCTAGTAGCCTTTACTATTTTATCACAAAACATACACTTGACATCAACCTTACGACTGAATGTAGCTTGCTTCGAAACAAAAATAACCTATTTTGGTATGTGAAACAAAGTGTATTTGTTACTATAAAGTTTAAAAAGCAAAAATTTGAAAAAATAATAAATACGTACTTAACAGAAGAATTTTCGGCTAAAATTCACGTTTCATCACATGATAACAGGTTTGATAGGACCTCCTATTACCTACAAACTATTATCATAAACTAGAACGATACCTTACTCTGATTTTACTTACATAACAATTATTTTAAAATACCTAAGAAGTAATGCATCTGGCGAAGGGTACCTACAATAAAAAGCAGCCATGTGTGAGGCGAGCCTCAAGTATGAGTGTGTGGGTTCGATTCCAGCACAGGCAAGTCCCAATGTAATTTTTATAATTTTTAATTATAAAAATTATTTTTTATAATTAATTTAAATTATTTTTTATATTTTTTTTTATAAGTTATATGTACTTTCTAAGTATATCTTGGATACCAATGACTGATTACAAGGTGAAGGAAAACATAAAGGTGAAGGGAAACCTGGACTTTGTTTCTGAAATCACCAACCAGCATTGAGCAGGCGTGGTGATTACGCTCAATCCCATATGAGAAGAGACGTGTGCCCAGCAGTGGGACGATAAAAAGGTTGATGATGATGACGATGTGTGAGAGCAAATACCAAGGGTTCCAGGCACCATTCATCTATGAAAAAGTCATAGTACTATTACGAAGACTTTTTTGTGTTTGTGTATTATATCTTTTGGGTACAGAGTCTTAATAAGAACTAATAGTAAGTAGTGCACTAAAAACTTTATTATTAAAGCTTCTAGTTTTGCGTCTACTTAGTCTGGTAGGACGTGTGCGTGTGTGTGCGTGTGCGTGTGCGTGCGTGTGTGTGTGTATGTGTGCGACTTTATTTGTCAAAGATTCATCTCGGAATCTGAAAATTAAATTGCTATCTAATTATAATGATATCTAGCAGTTAATTTGAATGCATACATACTTCCTCGTTGTGTCAATTTATTTTAGTGAAAAGAGAGGCATTGTTGTTTGTGATAAGGTCGAGTTTTATTTGTTCGGGTTTTTGAATGAAACGACGTGTGGTTTGTACAAAGTTCTATTGGACACTACTTAACACTGCTTAGAAACTAAAGATGCGTAACATAAACATACGAAGATATAGCTAGCTATAGGCGACAATTTTTAACCGAACATACCGCCCACCAAAGGCTTAAAGGCCTTTTCTCAAATAACAATAACATCATGCTACCGTACACTAACTTACTACGAATACATATAAGGGAAATAACAAGTTTTACAATTAAAGCAAAGCTGATAGTTTGGAACTCAAGAAAAAAGTTGAATAAAATTACTTCTTACTATAAACTTAACAATAATGACGATATGAATTTATCATTCGACTTATGAATGAAAACAAAGCAAACGTTATTACTAAAATTACATAAACATGGAATTACACACAAAATAATTAATTAATCTAGTTTTCAGTATTAATTGGTAACGCACATAAGTTTGAAATTGATCTCTGTATGAGTTTACCATTGTGACGTACTGTATATACTCTAGTTATTCCATCTTGTCCAGGATGTTTTTCTGCTATCCGTGCCAATGCCCACTTGCTAGGAGGCATATTTACGGTTTTAAGTAATACAATGTCGCCGACCTCGAACTCTTTTGTTCTTTTCAGCCACTTTGTCCTTTGGTTTAGGCGCGACAAGTATTCTGTTTGCCATCGTTTCCAAAATCCTTGCACGAGTCTTTGGATATGTTGCCATCTGGATAACTGATTCATATTGGCCGTGGTATAGTCACGGTCAGGTACAGTAATTAGTGCTTCTCCGATGAGAAAATGTCCAGGTGTGAGTACTTGTATGTCATCCATCGAGTCGACATCAGTATTAATCGGCGTTAAAGGGCGAGAATTGAGGCAGGCTTCTATCTGTGTAAGCACGGTGGTGAATTCTTCAAAGGTTAAATTCCTAGTCAATATTTTTCGTAGATGTTGTTTGACAGACTTAACGCCAGCTTCCCAGCGCCCTCCAAAGTTTGGGCTATATGGTGGTGTGAAGTGCCACTGTGTTCCTTCATTTGCCAATTGATCAGCTATAGAACTGGGTAATTGTAATCCAGCCTCCTTCAACATTCTATCTAATTCCTTGTTAGATGACACGAAGTTTGTGCCATTATCGCTCCAGATCTCTTTACATGTTCCTCTCCTGGCCACGAAACGTTTGAAAGCTGCAATGAATGCATCCGTCGTTAGATCGCTTACCAGCTCTAAATGTATGGCCTTTACTGCCATGCAGACAAAGATGCAAATGTATGCCTTGCGGGTTTTCGACCCTCTTCCTTTAGAATTTAAAATATATACAGGGCCAGCGAAATCCACTCCACTTCGAGAAAAGGGACGGGAAGGAGTCACCCGAGCTTCAGGTAAGTCACCCATTATTTGTTGTCTACAAGCAGCTCGTTGTCGCGCACAGGTAAGACATCCGTGAATATATTTCTTCACCAGACGTTTGCAGCTAATGATCCAGTATTTACTCATAAGGTAAGTAATCATCAAGTTTACTCCACCATGTAGTGTTTTCAGGTGTGCATCAGCCAACACTAGTGATACAAAGTTGCTTTTCTTGCCCAGTATCACAGGATGTTTTACGTTTTCATCGGCGTCTGCGTTTCTCAATCTTCCGCCCACCCTTAGGATATTTTCGCTATCAACGAATGGGTTTAGTGACTTCAGAATGCTAGTGGTTTTTACATTCCCATTTTGTTTTATTCTTTTAATTTCATCTGAAAATTCTTCTTCTTGTGCTCCTTTTATGCAAAATTCTAAAGCGTTTTGCAGTTCTTCTGTTGTCATCTGCTGACCTAGTTTATTAGGATTTCTTGTCATATTTAAAACTCTTTTGCAATGTACTATTACTCTTAATAACTGACTAAGTGTGTCATATTCTTCAAATTTTATAAATTTCTCTTCTCCTTCCGTTACATTTACGTATGATTGTATGGGCTTCTTTCTTTCTAAATCTGTGGTTGATCTTGATGGTCGTGTGAACTCGATGTTTTCCTCTGAAAGCCAGGCAGGGCCGTTCCACCACAACGTTTTCTGTTGTAATTCTGATAAAGATGATCCTCTTGATGCTATATCGGCTGGGTTATGTGACGACTGCACATGGAACCAATGGCTACTGCTTTTGTTTTCTAATATCTCTACTACTCGGTTTGCGACAAATGGCTTCCATCGGTTTGGTTCTCCAAACAGCCATGCTAAAACTATGGTTGAGTCAGTCCATGCGAACACATTTTGTGAAGGTATTCTCATAGCTTGACTGACTTTAGTTAGCAACTTAGCTAGTAGTGTAGCTCCACTCAGTTCTAGTCGTGGTAACGAAATGGTCTTCACAGGTGCTACCCTTGTTCTAGAAGCGATAAGATTTATCTTTATGTCACCTTCGCTCGTTTGTACACGGCAATAAACCACAGCTGCATATGCCTTTTCAGACGCATCGCAGAACCCATGTAACGTTAATCCTTCCTTTTTAGTGCTAATGGTATTCAACCAACGACTGATTCTTAGCGTAGTGATATTTTCTAAGTCCTTTCTGATGAATATCCATTGTTCTTTCATCTCATTGCTTATCTCTTGATCCCACCCAACTCCTTCTAACCACAATCTTTGTACTAGAATTTTTGCTGTCACCATAACTGGTGCTATCCACCCTAGTGGATCAAATAATTTTTGTAAATCTGACAGAATAGTTCTCTTTGTTATATGCTTTGATGATATAGGTTCTAGTTGTAATTGGTAGTGAAACTCGTCACTTCCGAGATTCCATGACAGACCAAGAGCCTTTATGGTGCCGTCCAGTTTCAAGTCTAGGTTAGCCTTTGTAGTGACCTTGTGGGCATCTATAGATTTAAGAAACTCGGTATCATTAGACGCCCATTTTTGAAGTTCAAAACCTCCTCGTTTCAGAATGGTAATGACTTGCTTACTAACACCAATAGCTTCTTCTGTTGTATCGCAGCCTGAAATCAGATCATCAACATAGAAGTCTTCGCGTATGATTTTGGCGGCTTCTGGATATAATTCACCTTCGTCTTCTGCTAGTTTCATTAAAGTTTTTATGGCAAGATAAGGTGCAGATGCTGTGCCGAACGTAACTGTCTTCAGTCTGTAGTCCTTGATTTCAGGTGGTTGGCGGGTTGACTCAAAGTCGGGTCTGACGTTGCCACGCCACAATATTCTGTGATAATCTGTATCCTTATTATCCAACAGCACCATTCTATACATTTTCATGACGTCGCTTGCAAAACACACTCTATGCATGCGCCATCTCATTATTATACTTCGCATATCTTCTTGTAGTACCGGGCCAATCATGAGCTCGTCGTTCAAAGAGGTGCCATTGTTTCCTTTGCATGACGCATCAAATACAACTCGGATTTTTGTGGTTTCTTTATCTCTTCGTACGACGGCGTGATGTGGTAAGTAAACACATCGGTTGTTTACTTCATCCTTCGGAACTTCTTCCATGTGTCCCATTGTTAAATATTCTTCTAGTACACTGTCATATTCTTCCCTCAGTTCAGGTTCCTTTTGAAGTCTCCTTTCTTGTGTGGTTAAGCGATTCATTGCAATTTGTCTTGTGTTCCCATCCGCTGCTTTTGGTTTATTAAATCGAAATGGGAGTTTCACAACGTACTGTCCATTGCTCTTTCTTCTATGTGTATTTTCATAGAAGGATTCACACTCCTTCTCTTCCTTTGTGTATACCCTCTTCAAATCTGGTTCTATCTCCCAGAGTGTTTTTAATAAATCTTCACACATGATTTCATGATGCATAACCAGCATCGACTCTGTTCGTTGCATTCTTCTGCCTTTATCTTCTACTCTTCCGAATAAAATCCAGCCAAGGTTTGTTTTGTGCGCACATGGTGACCCTGGCGGACCTTTGATTAACTGGTTCTGTACAATTTGTGCATACACGTCGACACCCAGAAGTAAGTCAATAGACCCTGGCTGACAGTAATTGGGATCAGCCAGGACTAATCCTTCTAGATGAGGCCAATAGCCTATATTGATTGTGCGGGATGGTATTTTAGTAGTCAGAGGTTTGGACATAACATAGGTTCTAACTACCAAGTTGAAATCTTCACACCTTGATTGTACATTAATCTGAACTACTTGTTTGATATCTTCTCGCGTTGATCCCACACCTACAACTGTACCTTTGATAGGATATCGCTTGGCCATGAGTTGTTGAACCGCTCGTTTGCTGATAAAACTTGCTTGTGAGCCTTGGTCGATTAAAGCTCGTAATATTGTTGTCTGATTGTCTTCACTTCTCACCTTTACTATTGCCGTTGCTAGCAACGATGTGCTTTGTTTCGTAGAAATGTGAGATGTCACCATTGTAATGTCCTTCTCTGTTTCATCAATCTTCTCCACGTTGGTATGTAGTGTCACTTCGGGTTGTTTTGTTTGTTTGTTTTCAGTGTTGCCCGTCGTGGTTGGTTTTATTGTGTTATCTTCTCTATTTTCATGAAGAAGTGAATGATGACGTCTTTTACATATTCTACAGCTTGTTGGTATGCGACAATGCCTTACAGAGTGTCCGGGTGCAAAGCAATTGAAGCATAAATTGTTGATTTTTATAAACTCACTTCTTTGTATTGGTGATTGTTTTCCAAACTCCTTACAATGACTAAGTGTATGGTTTTCTTTACACATTTGACATACTTTACTATTCTCCACATTAGTTGCTGCGTGAAATGACTTTTCTCGAACATTAATTGAACTTGCCTTTTGTTTTGTTGGTTCTGTAAGTTCCAACGTACGAAATCGGCAATCCAGGAATTTCCGAAACATATCGAGGGAGGGGAGGCTGTCAGGTTCTTCACAATTGCTGCTCACATAATTCTCCCAATCTTTGTGGGTTTCACAGTCTAATTTTTGCACTATTACGAATATTATCAAAGGATCCCAGTTGTCAGTCTGCACATTCATATTTTGAAATTGATGTAAACATTCAAATGTTGTATCCAGTAAACTTTTGATAGAACTGGAATTACACACATTCATTTTTTTCAGAGAAAAGAATCTTTTCATAACTGCGTCGACATTTATACGTTTGTTGCCATACCTTCCTTTTAGAATGTTCCAGGCTTGATGGTAGTTCGAATCTGTTACTTGTATATGTTTTAATATCGATGCCGCTTCTCCAGTAAGACTTGTTTTCAAATAATGCAGTTTTTGTACATTACTTAATGACTCGTTCTTATGCACAAGTGTATGAAATAAATCATGGAACGATAACCACTCTTCATATTGTCCACTATACGTAGGTAGTTGTATTTTCGGTAAAATCACTCGTGTTTGTTGAGTCTCACTAGGCAATTCACTAACGTTAACTGGTTGAGAATCCAATAAATCCCTTAAATCTGTCATCAAACTTAAATACAGTTCTTCATGTTCAAAATATTCTTCATTTGTTATGTAAGGTATTTTGTCACGTTTCTCCTTAGATACGCTTCGCATTATTTCACCGTAAGCTTGTTTATATTCACTCCAATAATCTTCGACGCACTTGATGCGAGCTTCAACATAATGTTTTTGGGTTAATCTAGACTTCGGGCTCTTCTTTAGATTGATCTGGGTCTTCTTTAAAGTATATGCAAGGTTTTCCACGATATTTAACGCTTTTTCCACTTCCAAAGCCATCGTAAGTATGTAATAAGAACTTCAATCGCAGCAAACGTAATAAATGAATAAGTTTTTATAACTATAAACTTCGCACAAAATAACTCGAACACGGGTCGTCTTATCGCGATCTCTTTGTTCTCAAGCGGCCGGCGATGTCGGCAGCGAGGACTGGTATTCGGCTCGATTATGGACCATATGTTGTTTGTGATAAGGTCGAGTTTTATTTGTTCGGGTTTTTGAATGAAACGACGTGTGGTTTGTACAAAGTTCTATTGGACACTACTTAACTTAACACTGCTTAGAAACTAAAGATGCGTAACATAAACATACGAAGATATAGCTAGCTATAGGCGACAATTTTTAACCGAACAGGCATGAACGCATTACCGAGTGTCAGCTGTTACCAGGGTGGGCCGGGCGTTTCATTATGATCAATTAATTAGCATCTAAAATGGGTTACAAAGAGAATAACCCCGGTTAAATTATAGTACATTTCGGTAGCTGCCCAGTTAACGTTATATACCCAGTCGCACCTGGTGGCAAAGGTGAACCTGAATATCCGCCGGTGATTAGCCGGTAATTATGCATAAAATCCGGAAAACGAACCGGATTAACATGTTTTTGTAAATGTGTGTTTACACACGAGCATGCTGAACCCCGAGGATTATTTCCTAAAATTTTAATACATATCTTCAACACTGCTAGTCAAGCACTAGCTTCAACACTGTTTCAATAATACATAGTGTTTGCCTATTGCATTTTAGAATTACAAAAATGTTTAATTCGTTTATAATAATGTTTCCAAATAATATTATGTACAAGTCTATAAAGTAGGAAAGGAAATAATGAAAGGGCATCAACAAATTCATCCGCATAGCTATCAACAGGAAACGTGCTCAAAAGGCTAGCAGCATTGCCACGTTGTATGGCGTTGCTGATTCTTTGGCCAAAAATTAGCCCAGCCCTCTGGTCACGTCAAGAGTCGACTAAACGCTTGGCGATGTTAAAAAGTTAAATGAAACCAATAAATGCTATCACTATCTAAATTTACTTGAAAAAATTCCTCCCATTCGTGCTGAAGCTCTCTTGAATACTAACTTAGTTGTACTGTCGTAATTGATCTTTTTCTAACAGATTCCCAACATATTTAAATACACAACGCCAAATCGAGGTGTTCGCGTTTTGCAAACAGTTAGAGAAGAACGGCCGCAGAATAAATAAATAAGTAATTATTCAAGGGTTGGGAGAAAAGGAAAGCAAGCGGTAAAACTTTAACAATTTCCTTGCTTGTGTGCAGTTCTATTTGGCCTGTGTCATTACATGTTGAATTAATGATGATGATTACATGTTGAATTAGTGTAATAAGTGTTGAATAACTGGCTTGAAGCTATGTACCTGCTATAAATCAAGTAGTTTTTTTTTTTTAAGTTTTTGCTTTTTGCACTTTTTTTCGTTGGATTTGGATACCGACTTGTTACAAAACATGATATGATATTGTTGTATAGAATACAGATCATTGTAATAATGTATACAACTTTTGACACAAACATTTCGTATTTTTATTTGGCATGGGTGATACCGCGAAAGCGAGAACGACTGCTGAAAATAAATAATTTAGTCATAATAAATTGATGTACAAAAGGACGCAAGCCGACTGGGGTTTGTACAGTTTATAGCCATCTGTATTACCTCTCACACGTGTGTGCATAGCCTGCATTGCTGCACTGGAGCCTCACTTCCGATATTCACTGCCGGCCGCCATTGTGCTCACCACATTATTATAGTACAGTGCATTATGTTCGGTGGCGAGAATCGTGAAATGATATCACGTTTCTCGCAATCACAATGTGAAAATTTCCTGTCAACATCTTTTTTTATTATAATTCTGTTTGTAGAATATTTTTAATTCAATTAATTGCATTTGACAAATCATTCGCACTCCAATAGATACAATACTCACGTGTGACGTGTGACGTGTGAGCTAATATTGCAAGTAACTGACTGCCTTGTTTGTAAACAGGATTTCCATTGATTTCTTTGACATTTTGGGGACATGTCTTGTCTACATTCTTTTCAGGATTCCGTATACAAAGAGTACTAAGAGAACTTTTTATTACTAAAGTTCTGCTGTGCGTCTGTCGGTCCATCTGCCACAAGATTTGATGATTTGAAGATTGTATTTTTTGAACCGTAATTGGCACATACTATTTATACAATTTTTTTACAGTATGCAATATTATGGCCGCACAAATAATAAAGGTGTAAAAATTAAAGAGTCGCTAGGCGTACGATGCTTTTTAGTTAAAAGGGTAGACAGTTAACTGAATGGTTAATTAAATTGGTGATCGTGCATCGCCTCAGAGGCGCACGCTGACACTCGCGCGCGCCACCGCCGCGGGGTCCATCGAATAGGGGGCGGGGACTTCCCCATGTACCTCGCCCCTGGACCCATTCATGGGGGGCGGAAGAGGGCGTTATCCGCCCTTCTTCGGCGCCCGGTGCGTCTTCTGCGGCCCGGGAAGGGAGTTGAGATCTCCCTCTCCCGTTCCGCAGCTTCCTTCTGCGACATCACGTCCTCGCAGAAGGACACCACCGCGGCCCACGACTCTGCGCTGCCGGCCGTCCTCCGCACTACTGCCGGCAGCGTCAGGTCGCCTCCTACTTCATTTGTGAGGACACGGCGCTGCTCCTTCCAAGCTATACACTCGGAGAGCGTGTGCTGCGCCGTATCCTCCCCGCATTGGACGCAGTGGTGGCACCGAGCGTCCGGCTCCCTGCCTAGGCGACACAGGTACTTGCCGAAGCAGCCGTGCCCCGACAGCACCTGCGTCACCCTGAACGACAGGGAGCCGTGCCTTCTCCCGAGCCAGTCGTCGAGTACTGGCCGGATCGCCTCGACGGTAGCGAGCCAGTAGGTCGCATAAGCCCCTGCCGCCAGTCCGCCACCAGGACCTGACGGAGCTCCTCTCGGCGCAGCTCGATCTGCCGCTGCGCCGGACTGGAGCCCCGTGTCCGCTCTTCCTCGCGCCATCGGTATAATGACGCAAAATATAGTACCCTATCTCAACGCCACCTCAACAATTGTTACCGTCCGTCCGTCAAGTGCAATTCATCAAGCTCTCATTTCAAATCTCCTCTCTCCGTCTAATCTATACTCTATATGCTAATATATAAAGCTAAGAGAGTTTGTTTGTTTGTCTGTTTCAACGTGCTAATTTCAGGAACTACAGGTCCGATTTAAAAAAAAAATGTGTTGGATATCCCATTAATCCAGGAAGGCTTTAAGCTATATAACATCATGCTAAAACCAGTAGGAGTGAAAGACTTTTAAAAAAACCTATCGGAACCTACGTGGGTGAAACCGCGGGGTGCAGCTAGTCGTAGACAACTTAATAGCCCACAATGGGACCTATACTGGCGTTATGATTAGACAATGCTGACATCCGTCTAATTTACGATGTCATAACTTACTCGCCGACACTACGGCTGTGGTGTTGCTTTGTTATTTGTTGGTTTATAACAAATATTTTTTATTTGTTTTATCTTTTGTATTGAAAGTTTGATGTCTGAGTAACGAGTTTTGGGTTCAGCGTTGTATTTGTTCATATTATGCTGAAAGTTGAGTGTATAGCAGTCCGTGGTCAAAGGACTTTAAAGCATGTTTGATAAAATATTTATACATCCATTTTCTTCATTATCTTTGGCGTTTGTATGGCAATTATGAAACAATGATGTGGCTTTTACAATGATAACATGTACACAGTAACAGAAAATACATTCATATTGCATTTTTTTATATAGGACAATACAAAAATATATATATATATATATATACAACGTGTAACATAAAGGGTATATACATAACAAATGCATGGCATCTTTACATGATATCAAACGATATTGGAAGGGTTTTTTAATCCTATCTCTTTATGTTAGGAAGTTATGAGGAAAAACACCGCCTGTGATAGGCTACTATCATACTAGTCGCACAGAGATATTGAAGACATTTATCGGATTTTGGCAAGTAAGGTGACGGGTAACGAGTAGTTATTAACGTATGTAGTGTGCTGCCACGTTTGTTATGATTTGATTTTAAGAAACACACGAAACCGAAAATTTGGTACCAATTTTTTGAGTATTTTATTTTGAGTTAAAACCCTTCCGATATCGTTTGATATCATCTAAAGATGCCATGCCCTTGGTATGTATATACCCTTTTTGTTACACGTTGTATAAAGGGAACTGCTAGCACACGCAGAGAGAAAAATTCAAATTTATTAAAATATTATATTTAAAAAAATGTAAAGTACACACAGCAGGTATGTCCACCTTTCGACGAAGCAGTACGAAATAGAAAGAACTTCCTAACGATTGAAAAAAGTCGTTCTTCTTTCTTCTTCGTTGTGAATATTATGTTTTCATCAAGTTCTCCCAAGTGTTAATTTGTTATGAAAAAATAACATTAATTTTAATTATAGAACTTCATTTTCTTGTGTTTATAAGGAAAGAATCATTAAGTGTTATTAAAATTAACGGGAGTAATTTTGGATGGACATGAGAAATTTTCCCGTTAATACGACGAAATTTATGATAATGAGCGGGTAATGAGTACATGTATTAGCGTCCTAATTCAATTTGAATATCCTATAAGCCAGTGGAGGTTCTTTGTGTAAATTCAGTTTATTTGGTCTGTTTTAATTCGATATTTAGTAATAATGTTACTGTTAAGTACCTAACGTTGGAGTATAAGGAAGGGACGTTCCATTTAAAATGACTGATAAAGGTTTTGGCTTTAAACACAACTAGATCTAGGGAACTAGGAATCAAGTTAACTACTTCAAGTCCAATTTCTGTCATTACAAAGCTGTTTAATTTCTTTTATTTCATCAATAAAATGATAGAAATGTGTATTAACAATAAATTTGTCAAGGTATACAATATTGCTTTAGTATAACGTAGAATATTGAACAAAAATTTTTATATTGTCCTTTTCCAACAGAAAATTTACTTTGTCTGAATTCACTTTCCGTGTCCTGACACGGAAAGTGAATTCAGACAAAGTAAATTTTTGATAAAACGTGTTTACGGAGGCGGTCACCTGAGGAAACTCATACTGTCCACTAAATGGATGTCAAATGACAATAAACTTAAAGTAAATTGTGCAGAAACCAAATAAAAGCTGAGCCAGTAAACAGGGACCATTTGGTTGGTAGTAAAATATTTTACGTTTGTAACTACTTGCATTATAAGCTTTTTTTAAGTTTTATAATAGAATTATATTGGCATGTGACGCGATAGTTGCGGCGACATGTTTTGTTCGATTTAACATACAAGCAGCAATTTTATTAATAGTTTTTAGGTTCCGTACTTTAAAAGAAAAACAGAACTCTTATACGATCTCTGACACAATGCGTCTGTCCGACCATCTGTCTGTTTGACATGAAATCTCTCTTGATCAGAAACGCGTGGAGGTATCAAGCTGGAATTCGTATAGAATACTGAAGTTTACTATGCCTTGCAACCGTGAAAAATCAAACTTCTAAGCCAACGTAATCAAAAGATTTAAATTTTTTCTGCTCTCAAGGGAATCAAAACATACAGGTAAAGTTTGTATATTTTATAATAACCATACAAATACCGTAACCATGCATAGGTGTTTGAACAATAAATTGCTAAACTGAGTGGTAGCAGTGGCTCCCTCTTGAGTAAATTTCACATTTATTCCGGACGCGTCCTCGATGCTAATGTACACTTCAAGCGTATGAAAGTAAAACTTGCATTTTGATTAATTAGTGTAATGCCAACAGCGGACAAGTGCTGTTTATACATAACAAATACAATATTAGAAAAAGAAGTATCAAAGGGTTTTCGTACTTTATCCGATCTCAATCGTTCTCAAATTTGGATCGAACGCAGCACGAAAACGTTCTTAGACCAACAATGGAAATATTAATTAATTATCTTAAAGAATTTAAGTGGCATCTACACTTCATAAAGCAAGTTTACTTGGAAAAGCCACTATTAACGCTTGCACACATAACATTATGTTCACATAAAGAGGAGGCTCTCTTGCAGAAGTAACGTTACCTATAGTTAGTTAAGTGCACCTCACGCACGTGCCGACGAGCCTCCGTTTTAGTTTAGGATCCGTAGTTAAGTTTGTAACTGTAGAAATTTGATTGTTCATATTCAGTTAGGGGTTAGGTTAGGCGCCAATTTTGTAAAGTGAATAAGTTTTTGTTTATTCCACATAGTGCGCTAGCTTTTTGTCTTTTAGCTAAACATATTGCGTCATTGACCTCGATTCCCTTGTTCACAAATTAAACTAAATTTAAGTTCAGTTCATCTTTTTCTTTCTATTTCATTATTAAAAGGGCAGAACATAAAATGTTAATTTATTTCTGTCAAGTTAAGTTAGTTTTTAACACCCTTGCTCGTAAAGCTGATGTAATCGCACCGGTTTTAAATATGTAAAGCGGCCCATAACAAACGCGTGTGTTATCAAAGCAAATAGTTAAGTTATAGTCCATACAAATTCCATAACAGCATTATTTGTCATTTCAAATAATTATGGAACTGATCGCCGCCGCGTGGCTCTAGCTAGTGAGCAGCGCGCTGTTCCATATTTGAAATGGCAAATAATAATACTAATTGCGGGAAAGCAACAGTGTGCATTCACAGATTGAGTCTATTTAAAATAACTGATGTCCTATTTTAAATAAACAAATTTGTATTTGTTTGTATTTAAATGAGTATTTGTAAAAAAAAAACAGTTTATTCGGTAATTTAAAAACTTGACTGCATGCTCTAGCATATTTGCCAACATTTACACGCAGCTACGGCAGAAAATAAACCTCGCACCATTTTTCTTAAATTTTCTTTTCTTTGTACTTGTATTCTGAATATCTTTTTTTCTGTTTCCTCGCAAGTGTGTTAAAAAATGTCGTACGATATACGTGCGTATTGGTTATAACATGCTCGGCTCAATTACACCCTCGCCTTCGGCTCGGGCTGAAATTCCGCCTCGCATGTTATAACCATCATTACGCACTAATATCGTAATGTACTATAACAATATGGTGTCTAAAATAAAAAAAAAAAGAGATTTATAACATCGTTAGTTTTGAGCGAATTTTGTTGCCATCTGTACCACCTAAATGTCTCAACATAATACAACATTCTGCATTTAGACGACTTGGAGGAAACTGGTGCAGTGAAGGTGTAACGGTTTGTTTTGGTTAGTTAGGTGACTTTAATAGTACAAAATAAGTATTCCATGGTGGCCTAAAGTTGAATTATAGGCCAAACCTCTGCAACTAGTACCTTTATGATTGTTGTATGGTAACAAAGAGTCCCTGGGTATTAAAGGCTGCTTGAGTATCATAAAACCCGCCTAAATTTTGTCCTGTGGTCATAAAAGGGCTGAGAATATTCTCAAACTAAATAAATTAAAGCTTAAATAAATTAAAGTAATAATCTGAACAGACCTCCGTCAAGTTACCACTAATTTAGTTATTTAACTTAAATATACTTTAAAAATTCTTTTACCATGTGCTTCGGAAATGAAAAACTAACATCCGTTTGATTTATTTAGTTTGAAATAAACTTCTTCAAACTTATAATTATTATGAATGACAAAACCGAGATGTCCTAGAGCTAAAACTTCGAAGACAGTGACATCTATCAACCCGTAATGTAGATTAGGGCCCACTCCATCTCACTGAGAGGAGGTCTGTGTTCAGTGGGAACATTATTAGGCTGATTATGTGTTATGTAATCTTATTATTTTAATAATGGGATTCGTAGTTACGTATTGCTATAAAATTCTGAAAAATCAAACTTGTTATTTCTCGCCGACTTTGCTTATTAGGTACTCAGTTTTGAAATGTGCATCATTAGGCAACCCGATTTCATCTATAGCAATTAAAAATACTACAACGTTCAGAAATGGTGACCCTTTGTGCCCAAGTATTGCTGAAATAATAGTTTTTATTTAAAGGAATTAAAGGATCGCTTTATTTGCCAAGCTGGAAGTAGCATTGGATGTTGAATCTGAGATCTAAATGCGCCTTACGGCCCTGTTACGACAAAACGCTGCAATCTGGAAAACGTAATTTTGAGAAAAACGTATTTAAAAGATTAAATCTTTAACTCGCTGCCAAATTTAATCCAATATAGATAACAATTTGTTTTTTTTTTTTTGACAAATTTGGCATAGCATTTTCTTATTTTCATTTTAAAATAATTTAATCGTTTATACTATAGATACCTAATTTCATTACAACAATCGTTTTTTTTTTGTTCGATTCAACCTAAGCTTGCAGTGTTTTACCAAAATACAAACACGTGCGCGGCTCACCCGCACGTCCCGCTACCCTCTTACTTGTCACGGGAAAAACGCTGCAATCTAGAATGCCGCGTTTTGTCAGAACATTTTACTGGAACTCTGGGTTGCAATAAAGTGTAAAATTGAGTTTTTTTGTTACCGGAAGCCATTATTGAACTGTAAATCAAACCTGTACCAAGCTAACATCGCGTAGATTATTCGACGATGTATTACCATAAAACGATGTAACCCCGGTTGCATTGTTTTGTCATAACAGGGCCGCTTACCGCAGTGAATTAGATCGGTGACTAGGGAAATATAACGAGGAAAGTGAAAGAGCGTCATTTCCTATACTAACTTTTCGATTAGGAGGAAAGAAGTAAATGATTTACATGAGAATCTTTCCTTCAGGGCAGCTTATTTCAGTTTGGGGAATATTAACTGAACCTCTAAAAACTTTAGTGTTTCTAATGAAGCTCACATTATGCCATCAATAAATCGACGTTGTGGCTTCCTTGACGAGGGTAGATATCATGTCGGTCTACCTACTTGAATATACAATGAATGTACTTCATTGGGTAATAGTGGGAACAGGTAAACTGGTTTACTCTGTTGTGAAAGAACGATTAGGGAATTCGACGTTTTTAAATTCATATCAAATACTCAGTTATCTCGACATTAATTTTGTTGCAAATATACATATAACGAAATGTTTATAATGAAATATATGCTCTTATCCTCAGGTCTTATCCAACACACTATAACTAAACCAATTACAGAAAATCAAGGAGTTGATCAATCCAAAAGATATAGTTGTTATCCCATTCCAAAGCATAGATTGCGCCTATGCACACTTTTTTAAAAAGAATACCTTGGTCTACAAGTACTAGGATAATAATTACACAAACTGAAATAGCCTAAATAATCTTTATACCGATTTACTTTATAAAATGGAGGCTAAGTTTTCCCAAAAATTTCATGAATTTCAAATGAGAACTCCAAAAATATCTTAAATTGCTGGATCGATTTTAGAAAGTGGTTATTTAGTCTGTTATAGTTATGCTAGGGGCCTAGGGGCACAACAAAGCCTTCATAGATCATTATTTCCTCTACCCAACTCCACCACATAACGCGCCGCTCACTGAATTAATAGCCCAATTACAGCGCTTTTTTCTTTGCTCTTAGTTGAAAACCCACTTTCGTATTCAGTAGATAATCATATTTTACTCGATCCCTGTTTTCATCTAGTACACATTAGTACTCAATGGTTCTGAGATTCAGATTAGAAATCGCAAAACGCAATCTGTTAATTTGTGAGAGAATTGTTTAGTTTATGATCTTCTGAATGGTGCTCTTATACCTACTTACTTTGGAGTTCAATCTTCACCTTCTACTATTAGTATAGTGGAAATGAACAACTACTGTAAGAGCTTGAGAGATTGGTTTAATTGATAGTTATTATGCTCCCATAATATTTAATTCCAATCCCCTAATACTTATTTACTTCGGGTTCAATTAAAATTTATGGCTAATAAACAATTCTCGCTACACGTAGTTACTACGCACTTATATTGCCTAAGGAATGTCAAACTATAGAAATAACTCAAACAAAAACAAATTAGCGTAATAATATATTTATTTACTTGGTTAGCCAAAGTATCTCAAATTAATATGCTCACAAGCAAATACAATATACTGCTGAATTTGCTGGACGGGCGGGAATGGCTGCGGTCCAAGCTTATAGGTTAGTACGACCTAATGGAAACATCATAAGATTCTATACATGAGACGAGTCGCTTCGTTGTACAGACTACAAAATGTCAAATTTCTTTTATAGATTTTGTTATATTTTTTTATAGACTTTATCTCTTAAGCAAAAAATTTAAAAAAAACCCAGTGAACCTTAATCATTGGAAAAATTTGATAATTTCGGGTGTCTCGATCCACTGGCCTCTGTACGATACTTTTAACTCAAGAAGCCACGCGCGCTTTTTTGTGTTAACCATAATGTTTTAGAGGTATAAGGAACTGGGTGTAAAGTTTGCTCATCCTCCACTGAAAAGAAGCATCTTCCGTCCAGATGTGAAGACCCATCTGTCTCGCGGGTACTTTTCTGACGGTTAATGTCGAGGAATCTATACTCTATATATATTATATTTTAATATATAAACTAAAGAGTTTGTTTGTTTGTCTGAACGCGCTATGCTGTACGACTAGTACCCGTTCAGCGATTATCGACGAAGCCGCTGCGGGTTCGTAGCATTTCGTAGCACGCCGTATCTGCGTGTTGCATACAAATCGATAACAATGAGCTTTATATGCATAAGTAAATGAATTACTTTAATCCGAAGGATTGGCAACGCCATCAAACTAACGTTATTTTGCATTGCTATGTCCTGATGCAAACAAGTTATTTTACATTCTCTGAATATGACACAAAAGATGTTTGCGAAATCCAAAAAAACACTATTATCCTAGAAATTGTGTACAAGCTGGGTATCCTGAATGAATGCAGCAATATATAAGGTACTCACATCCCAGTGTTTTAGTAACAGGCTACAGGGTGGTAAAAATTTTGAATTTTTTAACCACAGCAATCCTATTAACTAGTAGTAGTAAATAAGGGATCAATTGAAGCTTTGGAACTTCCGTTGCTCCCTTCAATCAGGCAAAGTTGAGGCGAAGTGATACCGTGTACCGATAGTGGTAAACTATGGTGATAAATAGTACTGATTGGGTAACGTTATATAAATGGATACTTGTGAAGGTTTACTAAATGGAGGAGAAATACTCATAATTTATCTCAATAGTAAAAACCAAGAGAAAGGTGCAGACAACTCTTCAATAACAGCATCATTCTCCGCAGTAGGTTACAAACAAAGCTAGGATAGACCCATGTCAATTGTGAGTCTGCCACTACAAACAGCTGACACACATATATACGATGTGGTGGTTTAATCAAACACCAAGTTTTGTTGAATGGGACAAAGTACATGACATTTAACGCAAGCACACACTTATTCTTTTAAAACAAATATTTAGAGTTAAAAAGCAATTGCCTTGAACATTCTTTTAGAGGTAAAAATAAATGAAGTTAAGCTTTTCAGAACGATATGTGATTTAATATTTTTTAAATTTCAATACATAAATTGGTGAAAAGTTGAAATTTTTCTACAAAAATACAAATGCTAACTTATTAGATCGTATGTTACATACGATACTCGACGGTCCGAACTATAATTTTTAGTCCTACGGGTGTAATTTGGATTTCACGTTAATTTGGCAAAATTACTGCTGGTACTGTATGTCACTGGTATTAAAAATATATTAGATGCCTTACGACCGAGCGAACTGCAAACGTTCCTACATATTAATGATTATGTGCTGTTTAGAGTTATTTTAATAGCTAGACAATTGTTCTTTGAAAATTTTAGTAGGTTAGCAATCTGTCTCGGAGTGTGTTCTATTACTCAACTTTTCACATTATTGTTCAGAGTATAAATGTAATGAAGGACTGAATGTAAGATCAAATGACATTTGTGAACTAAACTTGAACGAGTTTGAGTCAACATACGTTCTACATGTAATATGTTTAATGAACTTCTCAGCTAAGTTACTAACTTATACTGCGTATGCAAACTTTATCCCGACAATGTTGATAGGACTTCGAGTCGTATTACTTTCGTAGTAACTTTATGCTGAAATATGTTATCGAACGTGGATTCTGATTTAGGGCAAAATTTTCTCATTAAAACTGAACACATTTGGCAGAATTTTGTTCGGTCAAGAGCTGAGAGAATTTAAATATAATACACAAATTGTACGGAGTTAAATACTAAGCCAAAAATAAATATTACATTAGTTTCTTCTTCTCAGCCTGCAGAAGTCCAATGCTGAACAAAGGCCTGTCCAAGGTTTTCCACAAAGACCGGTCGTGTGCCCGCATCCATCGGTTTACCGGTGTAGTTAATATTGATTATGAACAATCATAATCAATTAACAACACCGAAACCCCCCGTTGTTGAAACCCCCGTGTTTGAACTAACTACAAAGTTAGTTCAAACACGGGACAAACAGTCCAACTAGGTAGGTCCAACTTCGAGAAAGAGGTGTCTCGTCGAATCCAGCTGGGCTGGGCAGCGTACGGGAAGCTACGCTTCATCTTCTCGTTGTCCAAGATACCACAGTGTCTCAAGACTCAAGTCTTTGACCACTGTGTGATGCCAGTGATGACTTACGGAACTGAAACGTGATCGCTCACAATGGGTCTCATACGAAGGCTCAGAGTCACACAAAGGGCAACGGAAAGAGCTATGCTCGGAGTTTCTCTGCGTGATCGAATCACAGTGGACAGGGTACATTGCTCGTAGAACCTGTGTGTGTGTGGCTGTGTTGTAAGGTTCTGGAGTGGAGGCCACGTACTGGAAGACGCAGCGTAGGGAGGCCTCGTCGCGGGAAGCCGATGGATGCGGGCAGCACAAGACCGGTCACCGTGGAAAGCCTTGGGGGAGGCCTTTGTCCAGCAGTGGACATCTATAGGATGAAGAAGAAGAAGTAGTTAGTTCGGTCAAATTATGATACTCCATACACAGTTACATGAAAGTGACAGTTAACATGACACATTGTTTAATTTGACAGGATCAAACTAAACTTTTTCTTCTACTCTTTTCTTAATGAAATAGGAAGAAAACTAATAAACTGAACTCAGATTTAGTTTAATTCGTGAACAAAATAATTGTGGTCACTATGGTGTTTCTTCAGTTACTATGGTGAAATCTACCCTTAGTGATTCAACACAAAATTAAGTTAAGCGAGAGGCTTCTTAAGCACTGCTGAACCTTGGTTCTGGCAAATAGATTACTTTGAATTTTTGCAAAAAGGATTTCTAAATTAACTTTTAGGAATTACAAATGAGTGTTCGGGTTTGGTTTTGTAATTTTAGTTAGCTTTGAGTTCAATGTGAGGTTGATTTTTGTCACCTGTCTATTCTGTTACCAATTATTTTGGGTTGACTTTCTATATAAGCAAATGAAGCTGCATTTACCTTTTATTTAATAAATTGAATTTTTCATCCTTTAATTTCTTAGTCACTAAAAAAATACCTACGCGAAAATATTATTACGGAATTAACTCAGAAGTAGGAACGCAACCATTCTCTTCATAATGCCTCTCTCAGCACTTAATTGTCCCTTTATAAGTACATACCGAGAAATGCTGAAGCATCAGAAATGAAAATATTGTTACAGACTACCTGAAATAACATCATTCTTTAAAAAGATATACGTTTTGTTTAATAACACAGAAATAATAGAAAATAGCACGTTCTATGTTCTAGTTATATCTGTATACAAAGGTGACATGGCTACTAGCTAATAAATTGATGAAATATACTTTAATATATTTCATTACTTAAAATATAAGTAGTTGCTGAGATTTCGATGATGTGTAGAGGTTTTAAAACGTAACTATTATAACATTTTGAAACCTCAGTTTCACAGTCTACATCACGACTAGCAATTTGATTCTGTTACCAACTCACCGTGACAACTTAGATGTAAAAGCGAGCGTAGAGTGAGCTATTATTCCAACGAATGCTAGGGGATTGATACTATTGACAGCTCACTATTAACTCACTTCACCTAAGTTTTCACAGTGAGATCTTTACAAAATCGATCGGCAGTTATATCTCCAGTTTTTGTTTCTAAACTATACTGTCCCCCTGCTGAACAGAGGCCTCCCTTCACACCGTCTACTTTTCACGATGTCATGCGTTCATTTATTTCTACGTCTATTTGTGTTTAATGAATTATCCATTTTATCTATCAAAATACTAAGCATAGGAAACTATATAATAATAATGAGAGATGAGATAAAAAAATAGATATTTCCTATATCTATTTTTTTATTTTTTTAATGGATATTTTATTTTTAATGAATATAGATTGAATTGTGAAATATATAGATATTTCACTATTCAACCGACTGGATCGACGCACTTTTGATGGTGTATAAACACGACCCCAACACATCAGACAGAGATTTCTCAAGAACGCTCTCAGTCTGATCTCAGTCTCAATCTGTCAAAAAATCTTCTAATTTCGCTGAAATTCGACAAGTTTCTGACGTTTATTTGTCGTTGAGGTGAGACTGCGTGTGGATTTTGAACGTTTTAAATTACGAGAATTGGCCTTCTGTGATTGGGATTACACAGACTTATCTCTGTCCATCTGCTTCATTATGATCCGGTGCAGCGGTGCGGACTTTGTAAGTGATGAGGGCATTTAAATGGTTTTCTCTATAACAGGATTTTTAAGTTAATGAGAGGAACCCTTTTAATACGTAGATAGGTATATGGAGGTTCAGAACATACATACATGATAGAGTTTATGTATTTTAAATGCTAGGATTATTCTGTTGGAAGAAACATACTCATACCGACGATGTCTAGTATATATGTTCCCTTATGTACCTACCTAAATAGAAAGTTGTTTGTTGATTACATTTCTCACGCACTTCATATTAAGTCCTCATCTTGCGAATAAAGCACGTTCTGTTTTACTTCTTAGGCACAATTATTACAACATCCATGAACGTAAGGTGGTATATTATACTAGGATTATATCCCGAGAACTATAAATTCGACGTCCTGTTCTGCGCTTCTCGCATCGAGCTACTTTCTGCGGTCTTCACGGGCTCAACGGTCCACCTTGTCTCGTCTTGCGGTATGCGGTCGCCACTCCAGTATTTTTCGGCTCCATCGACTATCTGTAGCAATGAGGGAGGCTAATATCCGAATCTAAATTTACGGGTAAGCCGCTGGATACCGTGAAGTAATAAAAAATATCATGTGAGTTGCCTACTTATTTGACACGATGAAAAGCAACTTCATAGTCAAGTCTCAAGTCTCTCTTAATACTATTCAACATACATTACATTACTACATATTTGAGATTTAAGCCAAGTTAATGACGTGTGTAGTTAGAACGCTTATTAATATTTGCCAATACTGTATTCGGTTACATAAAATCACTTTAGACTAAAAATACATTAAATGATTCACCTGTTAAAATGGATGTTACACAAGGTTACTGAGCCGTAAGTGAAAACCTGCCACATATTTCATTGGGTATTCAATTGTCAATTCCAACGATTGACAGCAGGATAAAATTTGAATGAAAAATGTGAAATTGTTATTTTTCTACGAATAATTGCCGTTGTTATGTCGGTGGTCGGGTCATTGTGATGTGTTGTGGATTGAATTGCTGGGAAAACATTTTACTGTGAGCTTAATTGATTTGCAAGATCGGCTTTCTTTGTAATGTTGAAATTTTATACGGCTCTAATTTATAAAATACCTAATATATTTTGACTAAAACATTGACTTAAAAAACTTTTTTTAATAACATTATATCTTTTAATATCATAACGTTTAAATAACTTATCTAAAGTTTCAATGACAACACTTTGAAATCCCAATAAAACGTAAAACAATACTTTGGATAAACACCAACCACGTTCGGCTGTTAGTTATAAGACATTTCCTGTTACCCTAACACCTAAAAAGTTTAGGTCAAATATTAATTTAATAAACTTCACTTTTCAATTGAAATAAAAAAATCCAGATTCTATTCCGCGCTATAGAATATTCGAGTGTGGCTGTAAAACGTTATGTGTGCACAAATTGTCCATTTAGTCCTCTATCGCTCGGCGCAGCTATGTGGAATGATTCAATAGAATACGAATGACGATTTATACTATTAGATTTACATTAGAAGTAGGATTACCAAGGTATATTTTTTGTTGTTACATTGATTTGTTTTATATAGTCACAAAATCTGTAATTTGAATAAAAAAAAAACACAGCTGGACACCTGTTTTTGAAGTGAAAACTTCTTTATAGGTGTTTTGCAACCCACCCCAAAAAGGATGGGTAAAAAATGTTAAACTCGAAGAAGTAATATCCTCCTCTCATTTCATTGCGAGGCAAAAATGTATACCTGCTGTGCAACGGAGGACGCTTGTGCGAGTGTTGGAGTGCATTTTGTACTACAGCTTGTAACGGACATCGTTTTTAGCTTGACATGTTTATGTACGACAGCGCAATAAATGTATTAATTGTTTTTACCCCATAAATGACAGTACTCTTACAGTGATAAATAAAGCAATTCGTGCAAAGTTATTCCTTAACCCTACCCAAATACACAAAAATGCACAATTTTAATGTTCAAGTTTTCACTTCTACCGGTACTAATTGCCACGGCAGCCACGGCCTTAATGGTCTAGAAAACAACACAATATAATGTACCGTGTAGTTTCATGTTACAAACTTTTATATCCTACGCTGGTCTGTTCCGATCCTGGGCCAGGGCATCCCTTTACTTTTTCCATCCAGTTACAACTTACAACAAAAATAATGGCAATGGACTGACTCATACAAAACGCTCGAAAAGGGTAGGTAACTAAAAAGCATACTTAGGTACCTATAACATGAAGCTGTTTCATTTCTGCTAATATAAACATAAATAAATAACTTGTAAGAAGCCCAAGGACTTAGCAAAAGTAAGGCTAATCAGAACCTTTTCTTTTTTGTTTTTAATTTTGCCCCCTCTAGGAATTTCCCCTGTATCGTGGGTGCGTTTACAAACATAATATAAACTGTCATACACAAATAGCCAGACCCGGAACAACTACTCGCAGGCCATATACCTAAATATTTGACCCGTGCGGGAATCGAACCCGCGACTGCACCACCAGGAGTCACAAAATGTTACACAACAACGCAGCAACAATAATATATTTAGCTTGATTACATTGTATCGACGTAAGTAACAAGACGTGGAGGTCATGAGTTAAAACAGTTGTACAGAACAACGACAATCCTTGGCAGCTTGTACGACTCCGTGATATAGCCCAATCATAACAAATCATTATTTTAGATGCGCTCTCTTGACCTAAAAACTATGAAAACATGAAATTCGAATTGTATTTACGCAGCAATCTAGAATGGATTCACTTCACCGAACATTTGATTAAATAACTCTAAAATGAATCAAATAGGTACAAATAAACTTGTGGATACGATTCAATAACTACAACTTAGCTATGTAGCGGATCTGGCTTATGTAAGACATTAATTTCTAACGTTCCACAAAATTCTGCTACTTTTGTTAAATATTGGAAGTAGTGATTAATTTTCCTGACATATTACATTTAGGGCTGATTTTTCAATCCTCAGATAAACGGTTCAATAACTATCTAAAGAATAAAGTTATTTGGCTGTTTATCAGATGAATCACCGGTTTTTCAACTGCTATTTATTCCATTGATAACTATCTGACACTGCAACTTCAAAGAAGCGAGACAAATATATTGCCTAGACAAGCATTAGAGCAAGACAGATGTTTTTTTACAATTTCTGTCAATTGCGTCACCGTCACACGTGAAACGCGTCTATTATTTTTAGGTTATGATGTTTGGTTTATGTGGTTTTTAATTTAATTTAAGTAAATTTAAGTGGATTTTTATGGAATTTAAAAAATGCACAGACAGTTTTAAAAGTCTGAATCTTCAATGAAATTGTTTGCATTTAAATATTCATTTATTATGGTCTCTTCTTCGATAGCCAGGTCATCAATATTATCGAAAATATCCATTATAATAAGATTATAATAGTACTTCGTTTAAATCCAAGAAAGAACCTCAAATTAACTCTAAGTTTTCTAAAAACGAACGTCAAATTTCAAACTATCAATCGAATAGTGCTCTAACTGGCGAATGAAGTGGCAGATAGATTTATTCCTCGGGTAAACGAGTTATTCGTCAGATAAGTCTTATCCGAGTATTGAAAAACTTAACATCTTGCTATCTGTCGAATAAACCTTATCTACTTGTTTATCTAGCGATTGAAAAACCGGCCCTTAATCATCATTATTTTAGCCGAAAGAGGCCCACTGCTGGACAAAGAAATACATAGCCACTTCGACTGGTTTTGTGGTTTTCCCATGCAGAAGATTCCTGCGGTCTCGCATCATAATAATACTAAAATGAAAACTCAGTTTTGGAAAGTTCAAGCATTTAGTATGATGAACTTTATGTATGTAATTATTGTATAATCTACATAGTATACCGTAGACCACCCATACTATTTGTCACTTCATACCCTTGGTTTTCTATCCAAAGTTTGTCTGTAAAAGATCGCTATTACCAATAAGATCGCCAATTGTGACACTCTGTGTAAAATCTTTATACAAATATTCTGTAATTCATATGACGCACATAATAAAGAGTAGGTATTCTATTCTATTCTTTATGTTTACGCCCTCTTTTATCCGCCTACAGCTTCTCCCAGAGTCGGCACCTCACCAGCAGTTTACTGACGAAGGTCTCGCTCGACCCCTGTCACACCACGCCACGCCACGCCACAATACAAAAAAAAAAAAATTAAACGGATAACTAAGTAATAAAAAAAAATCAACCCGTTTGAAAATCATAAACTGGGGTGAAACACACTTGTGTTTTAGGGTCAATTCAGTTTATTAGAAAATGTTGCAGTCTGTTTTGTGAAACAAAAAAAAAAATATATTTTTTCGGGGTAAGTATAACTGGGTTTCAGGATGAGTTGGGTTTGTGGAAATGGCTGCACGTATTTTGCGTTTCGTAGAATATGAATATTGACTGAAAGAAAATAAAATATATGAGGGGATATGTTGAATTAAGGACTTCAATTGTTAGGTATTTTTTAAACTAAAAGTTATTTCATAAACTCGACCTTATACTTTGTTTTACCTCAATCAGCCAAAAATTCAAAAATAAATATTCCGGTAGTGCCTGGATAAACAATTGTGGTAAGATTAAGGGGCTGCAAACGAAAGCAGATATTTAAAGCAGTGAACTAACAGAACAAAATACAGGTAAACCTGTCCAGGTTTACTTGTATTTTCCAATTGTCCAATTGTGTATCGAGTCGGTGTTGTATGTACTCCACTTGACTCTATTGTCACCAAGCTATGTCCGAGTACTATTTGCAAACACTTTTGGCCTTGTTAAAGCAAAACTATAAACCCGCGTGTATTTTTAGGGTTTACGAATTCATCCCTCCCTAGGGCCAAAGCTACAAAAATTGGATTTAGACGTGAGAGTAATAACACTGATGTATGAATGTAGACATTGTATATTCTTTCAGGATTTTAGTCAGCAGCTGTAGTATGGCATAAATTCATCGGACTTATTTTAGCTGAGGACTAACCTGTAATACCACAGTATTAGTAGATTACACATAATCAGGTGATACCAGGTGTTAAACATAGAATTAAAACAACTTTAGCCGTAGGTATAGTTAGTTATTAAGGGTTAATTTAGTAATATTTATTCTTCTCCACAAATACAGCTATTCGAAACTGTTTTGCATCATCTGTGAAACTACGATGTAGCTGTTTACAGTACACACCAATGTTGACTCTGTTACCTTCCGAGACAATGGCTAAGTCAGAAGTGTGTGTACTAACTAACACTAATCGTCTGCAAACACATATTCACAGTGTTTTTGTACACTTGATTATCTTGGTACTACATGTAAAACGAGTGTCGTAGATAAATATATGTACTATACTCGACTATCCAGTAAATTCAAATCACACACGCTGCCTCTATGCTACAAAGCCGATCACACAAGTGAGTCAGAAAATTCGATTCCAGTGCTTATCCCGCCACCGCCCTTATCGGTCGCCTGAGTCTCGTATTGTGGCCGCATTGTGCAACAGGAGCTGATTACCTACAAACCGGCATTAAGAAGAGCCAGGGTATTGTTTGGCTCGATGCTACTCTGTGCTAGTTACTGAAATTAACCTAATAGGATTGTGCGATTTATGTGTTGTATAATAAAATACAAAATACACTTACTGAAATGGATTATTAATGAGGTCACATATTCATTAGTACAAATATTTCATGACATGTGTTTTAGTAAAATGTTCTATACGGCCGATCAACCCATTTCTATTTCTACTACCAATCAACATACAAGGGCTATTTAAACAGAAAGAGATGCCTATGTGCTGGCTGTAATACATAGTTTCCGTTAGATTAACAACGTACTATGCCATATCCATGGTGTCTTATTCTGAAAGAATTTATTTTGCCTGAACCCTTGTTTTTTATTCACTTATTATGGTTTTCAATACACCATTTCTTATTACACGAAAGAAGTAAATTTTCAAATAGTAGTTACTGTATTCTAAGTTAGGTCAAACCAAATTTTACTTTAGCCTCTAATAGCAATTCATCGGGCTAAATATACAAAGTTAGTAACTTTGCTCACATTGTGTGGTTCACACACAGTCTCGTTTGCCTGTGTGAGAACAACTCGCTAGTTATAAACAAAACAACTAACACCACTGTGAAGTTTACAACAAATTGCGTTCCGTACGGAAGCAGCTAGCCAAGCGGCCAGCGTTTAGCTGTTACTTACAATATGTAAGTGTGAACCAGGCATATGAATCCGCTAGATGACATCAATAGTGATAATGGGTCCTAGAGTCGTGAAAGTTTTTTTTTGTTTGAAATTTTTCACTGGAAGTAATGGAATGCTTATTTTAACCTTTTTTTTTTCAGTGTGGAGAAATCCTCCAGGATACATTCCCTCTAGGTATAAGGGGGAATTATGTCAAACTCTTATCAACTAAAACCCCACTATTAATCCCAGTACTATGAGTCGAGGGCCCGAGAGATACTTGTACATTCGCCGCATGAGTCTATGGAGTGCTTATTTAGGCCAGCACGAATGAATGCCAATAAATGTGAGTATGTACATTACACTACAAAACCTTATCATATCATCAGCCTGCCTTTGTCAGACTTTTTTCGGGTTGACTTTTAGTCTAGCCGGATGCTGCTTAATGTCAGTATTCTACATGGAGCGACGGCCTTTCAAACCTCCACAACTCAGTCAATGGGTAATGTGGTTCATCTAGGTAAGACGTTTTGCAGATCATCGGGCTTCTGTCTACTTGTATCAACTGTCAAAGATCTACAAATGACATCCTATACAAGCATCATGACAAGCATATAAAGATGGTCACCTGTCCACAGACCAGCCGCAGCAAGCGTTACTTAACCTGATCGAGCCACTCGTGCGGCTGTGGTCCTCGATTCACACACACATAATTATGTACCTACGTCTTATATATTCACAAACACTATTCAATAATGGCTCCTAGCGCTAAATGTTTTAAATCGAAAAACTGAATAAATAAGAGGAAAAGATACAGTTTTTTGCGCTTATCAAACAGAAGTATTTATTAGTGTGCGGTAAATATTATAGATATTTTAGATTTGCGTGAAAATTTATTACAACATAACCAGACTAAGTGAAAGAACCATTACAAAATTTGCTTTTATTACGCACAAAGATAGAATTTACTTTCCTGAAAAAACCGAATCAAAAAGAGTTAAAAAAGTTGTTTGACGAAAATCCACTTCTTAAGAGTAACTGGAGTTATCGACCAATGTACTTACACGGGTAGATAACTTCGTAAAAGCAAGTAAATATTTTTTTTATCCGTATCACATTGTTAAATAAAATATAAGTGTTTCTCAATAATAAATGAACGACCAATTAGAACCGTACATCGTTCTGTCGTTTAATAAGTGCCCATGTTCGTTTATGTGAAATAAAATATTTTAATTTGATTTTAATACTCATTACATATATTACGGAGAAAACCTTATATTTTATTTTTGAAGTAAACTGTCTCTATCACTTTTTATCGGATTCTGTTGTAACAATGGTACAATATGCCTACATTTCAATCTTTGATCAACGAGCGCTGACAATATACCTCAGGATTATAAGAAGTTTTATACCATAAATGCAGCTCAAGTGTAAGCAAGAAGTGAACACATTACACAAGATATCGTATCAATTGTGAAAAAAAGCACCCCCAGATTTACGTCTCTGAGACCATAAGCTCGTGCTAAATAATTAAAAAGTTCATCCTACCAGGACGCAACCTTAATTTTATAATAAAGATGTTGTCGTTCTGTTGACGTCACAAGCGGCAATTAGCCTATCAATAAAAATAGCCACCGTTCTCTGACCAACATGTGATATTGTACAAACAATTTACTGCGATTGCCTCACAAATAAGAACACTACAGAATTAATTCAAATTCAACCGTTTCCATCAATCAATTTTATTAAAGGTGTTATTTAAAATGGATTCATTATATTGAGCACTAGTAGTACTTACTAGTGCTCAATACTAGTAGGTTACATATTGCTATATTGTCTACGTTTGTCGTCCAGTATGCATGTGAACCACCGGGACATTCCCACGGTCAATATTTGAATTGGTTTCAACCCGAGCGTGTCATGTGTCGATGTTTTTCAATAGCGTTACGTACGACTCGGTGAACTCCCAGTCTATTTCAGATGCATTTGATATGGAGCCGATTTCTACTTCGTTTATGGAAATGACCAAAGGCTGTGTGTGTGAATATTTGATTTACTCGATATTGGTATGTAAGTAAATTTTATTTACTTACATTGAATGTAGATATATAAAATAAAATATAACTTTAATTGAGGGAGTATTTAATCGCACGGCTGCATAACAAGTTATACATTAGCAGTATAAGCAGACATCTAACTTTACGATAACCTATACAATGAGAGGTCTGTTAAAATTGGAACTACATAGCCGTATATACACAATAAACCTTATATTAGATATGCAAACGTAGCGTGGGACGCCCTTGGGCGAGATGGAGCGACGACATCAAAAAGGTGGCTGGTAGTGGCTGGCGGAGAACTGCTCAGGATCGAGCTTGTTGGCGTGCCATGAAGGAGGCCTATGTCCAGCAGTGGACGAGTAGGGGCTGATGCTGTTAATGAGGTTGTTAACTAAACTGAGAATAATATCAAATAATGGTTTATACTTACAAAGAATGTTATATAACTGTAAAATCTAATTAATATAATTGTTATATCAAACAGACAATTTAAAATCAATCAAATCACAAAAATTGCGTCAAAAGGTAAGCCAATGAAAAAGTAATATCATTACTCACATATATAGAAAAAAAAACACTTTATAGTTATAATTAATTAAATTGCACAATTCATAAGGCAGCGTCAGTTAAAATATTACGTTTAACTAAAATTGTGACTTCCAAACTATAAGGGAAAGTTAAAAAACAGAAACGCAGCTATCCGTCGTTTTCATATAATAATTGCCTTTTGTAACGCTTTTCGGCCATGAACACCTCGCAGAAAACAATTTCCCCAAAAGATTATCCCTAACTAAACTGTTAGTAGTTTCAGGGTTACCTTACAATATTGGTACATTTTAATTTAAGCGCAGTATAAAATTGTTAAGTAACAATAAAATTCTATTTGAAGTCCAGTCTTCTTATTAAAATTGGTTCGTTTGAACTTTCATTACAACTTTGCTGTTGAATATTAATTCAATTAAATATTTTTATTATACCTATTTTGGATCTTCCTTTATACTGTAAATCCTACTTTCATTATAGGAAATTGCTTGGTTTTGTGTAACGAAAACATGGAAAATTGTATTAAAATAGTTCTCAGTAGTCGCGGGCTCACATCCGACATTCCTTCCTCTGTCTAGATCCTCAGTCCGCTCCTGTGCATCAGGAAATGACGTTTGCTCTCTGCGTTTCTCCATAATAATATAAGTCATAGCAAAATTTCCATTTCCATTAAGTTCAGTGGAAGTTGATATAATATACACTTTAATTTCAACTATTACTACGACTTCAACGATCATGCATGTTCACTTCAAACATATGAAAAGTCAACAACATTGTCTCGATCCGCGGTACAATCGTCAACGAGTTCGGTACGTTGAATAATTATTACAATAATGTGGCTCACTTGTTTTCATTCCAGCTCACTGTAGCTGCTCAAAATAGAAACGAGCATAATTTTGTATATAACGTTTCAGTTAATCAGCTGGTCTTCAAGATAAACCAGTGCTTTAGTATTACAAATGAGATATTAAGCGATCTAGGCTCTAAAAATGTAACAAAAAAATAACACATACCTATATATATCCGATAGTGCTTTAGGTTTCAAATGAACCTCCATTTTAAACCGAAAGCACCAAGTAAAGATTATTATTAAAAAAATATAAAATTAGTATTGATAATATTATTATATATATATATAATTCTAAGTTACAGTTACTGTTTCTAAAGATAATTTTGAGTACTTCAACTGATCACCGACAAGTTCTTTGCCCCAAAGAGTTTTTCATAATTAATAAATGGTTTATTTTAAAATGAATAAATATTTTTGGTTTATTTTCTGTGAGTAGATAACTATCTACTGACAGAAAATAAACCAAGAATATTTATTCAATTTTAAAAGGTTTTGTAATTACAAAAACTTTTAAAATTGGAAAATTGCATTTTAAAAGTTTTTGTAGTTACAAAAACTTTTAAAATTGAATCATTCCTTTATTATTTTTAATAAAATATATAAATCTTCTAACAAAACAAATAAAAATAACTTGGTATTAGAAAACATACCTGAAGCCACTTGATCCTAGTGATGTTCTCGTCGGTGACGGTGAGCGCTCTCCTCTCGCCCAACTTGTAAGACTCGTCATAGTACATGTACTCAGTGAACGTCAACCCACTGATAGTGTACTGCTGAGTAAAGTATAATCGATATAGTCCCATTCACTATGTCGTATATTCTATTATCCATTTACACTTCATCGGGACGGGGAAAGGGTTGGGGAAAATTTGGTGTCGTTATTGTGCACACGGGAAAGTGTCCGCCGCAGGTTTGTGGTCCCTGGTGTCGCGGCTGTCGCGCCGCTGTGCTTGCGCATGCTCTGCCGCGATGCTCAAGATAGGGATGCTGAGCAGATGCCGCATCACGAGCCTGCCACAAGATCCAAATGTTGTTAATATTAAATCTTTAATCAGACATTATTATTACGATAAAATCATCAGTTATGATTTTATCAAAAGGGTTGAGATATCCCGGTAAAAGCCCCAAAATAAAAACAGATTAAAAAACGTATCGTAATTTCGTTATTCTTTTTATCTGTTTTAATTTAGAAATCCTAGCTATGAAAATAAACTTTCATGAGTTTTTTTTTTTTCCTTTTGAAATATATTTGAACCATCTTAAGATGTATTGAGGATGGCAAGCTACTGAATGTTTTTAATGAAAAAGTAGTCATTACTTTTCTGGAAAATAAATGAATAAAAAAACAGAGACTTGAGGTAAGTCATTTATCAGATGTCTCATGCGGTACTTTAACTATCCACTTAGTGGAGAATGTCTGTCCCGTTTGTCATTTTAAAACCTAATTAAAGGCCATTTTTTTTTATTTTTTTATCTTGCCTCAGTTTTAAAAACTTTAAGTGAGCTCCAACGTAGAAGACCAAATTGCTCAGTTGAAACGTACAATTTTTATAATTTTTTTTCTTCAGCTTCATAAATGTATTAATCTTTGCACAGTATTGTTTTACGGATACGTTCTAAAGTGGTTCCCTGATTGCACCTTTTGCTGTTTTTCGGAATTTATCTAATTAAATCAAAATATTGTAATAAAAAACTTGAGAAGAGCGTTTCGGGTCACTGTCAGTGTAGTAATCCGTAGTTTCCTTTCCGTCAAAATATGTGACCCCATTTAAGAGTTTAATAAGAGATATAAATAGATTTTGATTGCGATCTTTAAATATTTAGTTTAGTCACTAAAAACTTTCTATCCTCCAAACAGATTTTTAGTTCCATTTACTTGAACAGTGCGGTCAAGTCAACGTTGACACAAATATGTTCCAGTTTCGGCATCGAACTACCACTGTATGCATGTATACACCTTTGGGACTTTATCTGAATGTCGATGAAATACGTAAAACCCTAATAACGAACAGGTCTACCTCATAAACCTGTCCGTAGAGATTTTATTTGTTCTTTTGTTTATTTTCCTAATATTTTATTCTTGTTTCACTTTTCCTCATTATTTGAAGATAACCTTTTTTCTTGGATAGTTCTGGCGGGTGTGTTTACGAGAAGCCTCTCTTCGGGTCGTTTTACACATACCCCTATATGCTAAATTATCAACATCTGACTACAGAACATATTACATCACAACAAGCAAGGATGTACAGATCCACGGTTTCTAAGGAAATTAAACCTCTCCGAGATACTTTACTTGATACTTGGAATCATGTTCAACATAACAATAGAGAGATAATGTTAAGGATAAATTTACACTAGATTAGATTTATTTATCTGTGTGGGACCCTACGTATTTTGTCAATATCTGGAACTAAGACGAGCTCGCTCTCTGATGATGCAAGTTTCTATTCCAATAAGTCAATTCTGTCGCTGTTGACATTTGGAAACAAACAAACCCTCTTCTTTGTGTTACAGGCACCGTCAAGATGTTCTACGCTGTGGATTTTTGAAATCAAAAGATCTAAATTCAATAGTGTTCTAAGAATGACAATCAGAACCTGCGGCGTAACGTGAATATAATCTATCGGTATGCATATCAATAATAGACAGATTTTTTTATAATGCTCCAAATAAACAAAAATAAGTTTTATTCTGTTGTTTAAATTCCGCCACTTGAATAAACTGTTACGTTTGCGTATTTATTTTGCTCTCCTTGATTTCCGGCACGAAGTAAATTATTCAAATCTTCAATATTAGCTTTCAATCGTAATCTTCCCCGAATATTACAAAAGAATTTGTTATAAGGCACTTACTGAAGAGGTATGAAGTCAAAGACTCCATGACGGCTTTAGCTCTCTGTTGTTATTAGCCTTGGTTCTGATCAAAATTATATTTGTTAATGCGAACAGTATTGGCTATAATAATATTATATTGCTTCCAAGCGTAATCTTCCATCAATATTGCAACAGATTTTCTGATTAGGTACCTGTTTAATGAAGAATTATGAAGACAAAGGCCGGGCAAAGATTTGATTCTTTGTTGTTATTTGCACGGTTCACATGAAAGAAATAATAAAAATAAAATACGTTTATTTCATATCATTTTGGCTTACATTGCATGTCAAAGAGTCTCCATTTTGGCATAGAAATGTCTGTAATTGAAGGCTCCGCTCTTCCCGTACATTATAAGTACGTAAGCGACAAAAAGTGAAATGGCAGAAAACATAACAAAATGTGATTTTATGGTATGAATGTGAGTTGTTGTTTAAAAAAAATATTTCAAAGTTATATTCTTTAATGTGAACAATATTGTGTTATTATTACTTACTCTTTCTAGAAAAGGAGTTAGATTTACATAGAGGTTGTTGCTGGCCTTCCTTGGGAAGCTGGGATCGATCGAATGACCATTGATCCCACTAAAATATGCTCATTGTCGTAGAAATGCGGACACCAACCTTATTACCTATTACCTACATAGAGATTTGCATTATAATTAAGATAAATAAAAACATTATTTGTGTAAAAGATAATGACGTTTCTCGTTGGACACAAAATCTCCATTGACCATATCATGCATATGTTACTGACCCAAAGCACAAAGAGGTTGATAAATATGTAAATACCCATACCCAACGTAGGAAAGGTAAGTAGCGGAAAGCGAATGACATCATACAGCGGTATTTATTTGTCACCGACACGACACACGTGACATGTCGCTTAACTTTAATGTTAAGTGGTGATGAAACAAGAAACATTTTGATTCAATGGAACAAAATAGTCACTTGTTTCTATAAAAACATAGAAATAGAGTATACGAAAATACTATCGATACCTACTCCATGATTATTTAAAGAATCGAAAGCAAAGTGCACATTCTTGGCAGGTTACGATAAAAATACTTTTTCATAAAACCCGATAAAGAAGACACGCCTTGTTCATTGTTAAAGCTTAAATCTTTGAACGAATATGTTAGAGACCAAAAGATAAACTCCCATCATTATTTTCCTTACAGAGAGAAAGGTGGAATCCCAAAGTCAAGCTCTTACGCGTGTAACATGTTGCCATATCTAACACTTTCGAGAGTCCTTGTTGATATAATTTGCAGTAAGAATGTGAGTGAATATGTAAATGTAAAGCGACGCGTGCCCGTGAGGGGAGGGTGTCATTTAACGATGATTTATGTGATACCTTGTATTTGGGTTCATTTGTTGTATTGTGTAGTGAATTAAATTTATAATGAAGGTTGTCTTTGACCATTAAATGCAATGTTTTATCTTGTTATATAATATAAAGCTTGATGTCTAGCCGTGCGCACCTACATCAATACAATTTTACAATTTTTTTAGTTTAACAAAATTTCTGAATTTTCATTGTTGCATTGAATTATATTTTCTTAAGCAGCATTAACATCAGATTAATCTAATTCACAAACCAAGTTTCGCGTTATTCAGGCGTCCTACCAAATAACTTCAAAGGCAATAGAAACAAAAAGTAGGTATTTAATTATGAATGTCTAAAAGAAACGCTTAATGAACACGTCGCACGACCAACGTCCAAGAAGACATTTGGTATTAACTAATGAGAATAATTATTTTGTTATTATTAGTACTCTAATATCATTCAGTTCAAGAAATTGTAATAACTCAGATTACAAGAAAAACACAGAGGAGAAAAGTACGAACAAGAAAAAATAGACACTTGAGGTGTTTATAGTTGGCGCCACGGCGCCCTCACCTTCCGCCTGGCTCAGGTCCTCACCGGACAGGGTTGTTTCGGGAGGTTCCTGTTCCGTATAAGGCGGGAGGTAACGCCAGGGTGTCACCATTGTGTGGATCGCCCTGAGGACACGGTGGAGCATACGGTGGAGGTCTGCCCGGCTTGGGTAGAGCACCGCCGTGTCCTCGTAGCGGCGATCGGCGGTGATCTCTCGCGTCCGACCCTGGTCCAGGCCATGGTCCGGAGCGAGTGTGCATGGCAGGCCGTCACCTCCTGCGAAGCAGTAATGGTGGCAAAGGAGGAGGCGGAGCGCGTGAGGCAACGGGAATCCCAGCGACCTCACGCCACTTCCTAAGCAACCTCTGATTTGTATTAAAGGTCAAATCTTCATTCATTTCTATATTTCAAGGAAATCACAGCAACAAAAATATGATGACTCATTTCAAAGCTAAAAGATTTCTCTACTATTATTTTGTTGAAGCTGTTGCCTGCCTTTATAAAAATTCTGACGTAAATTATGAATTTCACCAGAGAAATAGAACTGACAACTCTTAAAAGAATTGGAGAGAATTCTTTAAAGAAGAATATCGAAATCTCTGAGAAATCGTACGCTGTATGTAACTGTATGAAGTGACAAAGGGCGAAGAGAAGATAGACGTATTTTAAGACTTACATACGTTATTAGAAAACAAATCAACCGGATTGTTACATGAAGAAATCCGTTCTTGTTCTGCAATTTGTTTACAAAAGCTATTATTTCTCGTCGTCTCTCTCGCACACGCCTGCTTACGGGTCAGTCGCAAGGGACAGACGTACATTTTTAACACATTGGTCGAATTCACGATAATGTTTGTTCACAAATTTATTGCTAAGAGGAAAGGAAACACTTCCTTTCTTTTGATTTGGTTACATGCAGCCTTTAGTAACTTCTATTAAATAAACTTCTTATTGTGTAATCATTGTGGTAAAACGTGCTGAAAACCAGTCATACAAACAGTAAAGGTTATCAAGATGTCAAAAGTCGTATACATTCATAGTAATGTCGAAACGTTATTTTATAAAACAATTTAGATTTCATTGAAAGACATACAAAATTGATAACGGAACCCGTTTTCCTTTAACCAATAAAAATATACGATTGCCTTCGGATTTCTTCTTGAACACAAATTGCGCTGATGATGAGCAAATTGAATCAATATGTTACGGATCAATTGTGCTCTCGATGTGATGTTACAAGCCTTAGGTATAGCCAGTAACTTTCATTCATCGATTAAGACAAAAATAATAGCATAACTATACTAAAAAAGCCTTTTATTTATGACAATATCAATTTTAAATGATTTAGAAGAGTTTTAGAAGCTTGTAGTTCAATGAACATTCAATGAACAAAATATTCGTATAAGATGTCTTTTAGTACAATCAATTCCAACCAGCTCACTGTCAGGAATTACTGTTAGAAATTTAGCCGACATATTCCATTGTATCGTTTGTAATTTTTCATACAATTTTATGGATGATAGTTAGAAGCATAATGAAAATGTTTGGTAAAAGTCAGGTATAGGAACGCTTTTAGTTTCGATCACATAAAACATATCTCTCATATACATATTGTATGAACAACATTCCTCATTCTATTTTTGTTAGGTACCTATTGCAGTTAACCGAATCTCATTTTCTCTGTGTTCTCATCAAACAGCATCCCTTGAGATATAAAGTGATTCATTCAACTTCCATCTGAGAGCATCTCTAGAGCATTACGCAAGATGTATTCACTTCAATATATTTACAATGTGATATGCACACAGACATTTCAGAATCTAGGCTTATGCTTAAACTTATACTGAAATACACATTGCTAATTTTACAATAGCAGAAAGCTCCACTACTCATTCAATAATAACTTTCATTTATCTTGACTCCTTGAATATTCTAATATACAATTGAAGGCTTCAAATAGCGAAAATAATTATTCAACAATTATTTTTTAAATAATTATGTTTTAAATAAATTTTATTTAATTCTTGTTACACAAACTATGTTTGTGTGCTACTAACGTTAACCTTCAACACCTTATTTACTTTGAAACTGTAAAAAGTTTTAGTAAAGTTTGCGTCCACGTGATTCAACGAACGCATTCTACTTTCGACATCGACTTCTACGTCACGAACGCTTTCTTCTTCTTTTCTTGCCGTATGAGATAGCCTACGAACTTCTGGTCGTACACGGGCCTTTGTGAAAATCGCTTTTAAAACTGTATAACCCAAATAAATGTCTTCATTTTAATTTGGAATCTTAATAAAATTCGACAACCTGCTGAATATTCATTTAGAAATAAAAAGACTAATAGGCAATTCTTTTTTACTGGCAGTTTCGCCGACAAATCGTCTATACAATATGTAAAGAAAACCCTGTCCGACCCATAAGGATAATAAAGGTTAGGTTAACACTTGACCAAATATAATATAAAATTTTACATAATCATCACAGTAACAATAATAATGAATTTTGAAATAATCATTTTTTCCCGGGTATTAATTCCAATTTCCCCGAAATTTGGTCATTTTTAAAAAACTGACAACACCATTTGTGACGGAGCGAATAGCGATGCGACCACGTGCCCGCCCCGCCCCCCTTCACCCGCGCATACATGCGCGGGTGAAGGGGGGCGGGGCTATCGGGTTGTCTACCGTACATGCATTAAGTTACCTCGCTTTTTCGAAATAATATTTATTTTTTTTGGGGGATTTTTTTTTAAGTTTAGCCCAGCTTTGTAGGCATTATTAGAATCAGTTAACGATACCTAACAATACCTTCACGGATCGGACAGGGTTTTCTTTACATATTGTATACTCTTCGGGATTATATTCTTCGAGTTTCGTCCTGGCCGTTGCGCGTGGTCGGGTCCCCAATCATGTGACGCAAGTTATTTCGGTCTCTTGCGTCATCCTCCGTAAGTTTCATCTCCCTCATGTCCTTTTTTCGCTCGTTGGAAAGGCACTTTTTCACAACATCGTCATCTGTTCGTCGAACTACATGGCCGTACCATCTCAGTCTAGACTCTCTCTTATTTTATACATTATTTCTGCAACCTTGCAAGGTCTTTGAGTTTTTAGTACACATTCCGTTGTCATCGTCTACCATTTATTTTGAAGACATGAAAATAATAATTTTGTATTCCTATACATATTTGACAGCACTATTGGCACGGCTGTTAAGCGATTGTCTGCCGCGCTGCGTGTCGCGGGTTCGATTCCCGTACGGAACAAATATTTGTATGACCTAAAAGTAGTTGTTCCGGGTCTGGCTATTTGTGTATGTGAGTTTATGTATTTGTAAACGCACCCACGATACGGGAAAAATTCCTAGTGTGAGGCAAGGAGTTCAAAATAAATAATAATAGTGCAGTCACGATGTCTATTCTTAACAAATGTGATAAAGTCAATCCTTTGAACATCGTCCGCAATCGTTTGGACATTGGCCGCAATCCCCATAAATATTTGACCTTACGAAAGGTTTTCACACCAACCATTCAAGTCAATTGCCTTTATCCTTGACTTTTATTCCGAATCTTTCAGCAAAGATATTTTTAAATTTTTTATTAGCTTGATAAATATTTCTATGTACAAAATCAAATGACTAACTATATTTATACTAATTTTATACAAATTGAAATATTTATCTATTATGCATTGTAAGCTGCATAAAACAAAGTTCAGGTCGTGTGTAAAAGATTTCTCTTAGCGATAAGATCGCCCATTAGCACCTTTTGTAAATTCTTTATATTTATGTTCTGTAATTTATATGGTGTACGTTATAAAGAGTATTGTATTATATCCAATATCAAAACTAATACTGTAATTGTTAACAATATTTTGTACAACGTACATCGGATGTGGAGCGTATATGTCAATGTTGAGACGATACATTTTGTCGCCGCATGTTGCTTCACAAAACACTGCTAGTCATGAAGATAATACGATATTAAATCTACTTCACATGCTGATAGCTTTAAGTCTTTGTAGCTACAAGATGAAGAGATGTATACAATTAAATATAGTTTATGTCAGGGATTAACCCAATCAAAAGGTTTGTTAAGTTTTGTTGCCTACTTCATTGTGTATTTGCTAACTAACAGACGTTTTCCTATTCAAATTTCAATTGTTTATGCAAAAATCTCTAGAAAAAAAGGATGTTCAGGTCTTTTTCACTTTCAAATCTTACCCAACTTTACGAAAAGTTCTAAACATTTTAAAATGAAAACAAAATGCTATATAATTAGTCCTGTCATTCACAAAGTAATACGAGATCATTATCTAAAACTACAACAACACAAAGTGAACCCCAAAACATTTAATTGAATAAAATTTTAAAGGAAACATTAATTTTAGTTTAAATGAGTTAACACCCTAATAATTGAAGTTATCTTGTTCATAATTAAATGACGTAACTAAAAGTCACAGAGGACGGCGACAGTAAGTAATTTACTGTACTCTCTAATTAAAAAACAAGTTGATGAACTATTAAATTAAGTTTCAGGTTGATTACTGATGAACCTGTTCATAATCACTAAGTAACTTTCATAATAATAGTTATTTATATAAATAGCATTCCCAAGGGGTATCGTATTACCCAGTAACATGGTTCTGGAGATCATACAGGCAGTCGCTCCATGTCAAATATTGGTATTTAGTTGAAACCGGTTAGACTAGAAGCCGACGACGAATAGTAGCCGGATAGCAAAGAGCTGCATTTATCTTAAAATACTCTGCCATAGTGGTTAAGTGTTCACATAGTGTCGGGTAACGCATCTTTTCAGACAGAGTTACGCTTTGTTCAGAGAAAAGAGCCATTTTCTAAGAACTGACTGTGTTATGGTGCAATAAACTATGTATGTATTTAAGTAAATATTTTACAAAAACATGTTAGTTTTAAACTGTAATACAATATCTTTTAAACTCTAATCAACTACCGTTAACATGCATTCACGACAACGTTTTTCTTAGTATAGATGTTTAACTAGATTAAACATCCATTGCGTCTTTCTCTCACGCTTATAGAATACCGCGTCCGAATGCTCTTAATACCGCGTAATATTTGCGCCATGCTCCATGTTTTCTTTATAGCCTGTCTGAGTACAAGCAGAGGCTCCGACAATTTCATTTGCTCTGTGATGTCACTGAAACACGGACGTGCAGATTGGTTAGTAAATTTCCAAATAACTAATGAACGAGGAGAATGAATGATCGACCATGAAAAAATATCCAATTAATAGTGAAGACTCGAAGTATTTATACATTACGATAATATAGATTATAATTAATGCATAATATTGGAAAACTCCATGATGCTGCTTCCATATCCTAAAGAGTAGTAATAGAAGTTGATGCAAAACATTGATAAAAACAATAACAAAAACCGAGGAAGTAAAATTTCAATATTTGATTTTTGATTATTCTTTGACAGACTATAATGGGCCTATGTTTATCGGAACACAACATTATTTTTATATTGTCAATAATCAAAATCAAAAGTCATTTATTCAATCCAGGCTGAGAATCAGTACTATTTGAACGTCAATATAACATAGGCATATACTGCGTTTTATTTTCAGTAACTACCTAGTCATACACCTTTACCTGCAACTTGGCTTTGAATATTCGAAGAGTCAATCCATCGAAAGCTTTCAGCTGTTTTACTATGCACAAAGCTACGTCCACGCTAGTCAAACACTGTACTATTTTAACCCGTAAACCATTGCAAGATTTTTTGAATGAAAGTATTTTTATTTTAGTGCTGAGACATCCAATCAATCGCATGCCACATACTACCAATATTTTTAAAGAAGAATTGCTGGCTTTGTGAATATGAACAAGTCATAACACATTTTCTACGTGGAATCTAAGAAACAAAATAACAACAGAGGCTCGGCCTTTGAAATTTTTTTTGGATATGTTTCTCGACTTCGAGATTCATAAGTATGTACATATAATAAAATGTTCTGGAGAAAAACGTCCGGTCTACTTTGCTTTTCTTTACCATAAAAGTAAGCGATTTGTATGCATTTTAGATTGAAAATATACTTAAAAGCCGATAAATCCACAAATAGGTAGGTACCTATTAATGGGATTATGTATAATTTCAATATTTTATTTTGTCATTCTCAACCCGAAGGTGTCATCGAAGCATTGCAGTTAGACCAATTGTTGGACTTTTGAGGGCTCCAACAACCCATAACGACTGCCACTAGATGTTCGTATGGCAACCGGAACCAACGGCTTAACGTGCTTTCCGAGGCACGACCAGACCAGTGCAAATATTCATATTCATGCATACAAGTACTTGCACTTTGCGGGGATCGAACCTAAAATCAGTAATAATATATAGGATACTTTAATATCCCGATATTCCCACGAAATCGATACTTAACGTGAGTCAAATCTTGCAGCATATAGTAGTTTTTTTAATTCCTTGAAATGTACAAAATTATCATAACACACTAAAACACAGCTGTATATTTTACAAAGAGTAGTTTTAGTTTCAATGGATCCCAATTTTCAGCAAACTTAATACCTCTATGAAACAGAAGTACTTCACGTTTGGGACGACGTTCCTTCTTTTGTTTTTACTATGAAAGCGGAAGCAAAACAAATACAATTGTGTTGACAACTTGCAAATATAGCGCTTATAGAACATTACAGGGATTTTCCGATATAAAGTGGGTCGGACGGAGTTAAAGTTCCTGTTTAGCTTTCATCGCTTTTATTGTCTTTTCAAGCTGCTAAACGTTTTGCTCCATAAGAGAATTGAGAGAATTTTACAAAGGCTGTGATGTAAGGGCCACTAGCAAGGAAATTATCTAAGCATGAGGTATGATTAGCTATGAAGCTTATTACAATAGCAATAAAGAACGTACAAACAATAATAGGCCCAGTTGGACTTTTCTGTAAAAAAATCAGTGTAAATGGGTTTATCATTCCACCAGTAGAGCGATTATATAACCATATCTTAATAAAACCTAAGAATTTATTCGACCGAATGCGAGGGATTTATACTATTGATAGCTCGGATTTATACAATCGATCGGCTGGTTGGGATTATTTTATTGATACCACTTTAACACTTAGAGATTTAAGAATAAATAAGCGGTTCTTGTGTTTTTATTCAAATTATTGCCTAAAACTTATTATCAAATTAATTTCACAATTAATGTCTGTACGACCACCCCTAATAAAATAAAAGAACCTCAACTAAGACCTATAAGCCCTACAGCCCTGACCTACCATATAGATTGTAATAAATAAATAAGTACGGGATGTCTACACTAAGACACCTAAGGTAACATATGGATAGTGTGTAGGATTTTCAGGTATGGGTGAAGGGTGAACTCACTTCCAATATCTAAACTGCAAGATGTGTCGTGCTCCGTCATAAATCACCCTTAATAGAAACTCAGTTTATAAAGTCCTCGTCACTAAAATTTCAAAGATCCAGTACTTACACAGATATTTAATTGATTCTTAATTAATTAAATCCGGGACAATTATTTAATTTGAGATATCATTGAACTCGGTCCCAATTAATGTTCTCATTCTATTATTAAACTCCGATTTGAATACATTACCTGAAACAAAACTAAAAAATACGAAAAACGAACAGTAGGTATTCATATTTTTAATAAACAAAACCGACGATATTGAAAAGCAAAACATGAAAAACACAAAACAACAATAAACTGTAAAACAAACAAAAATTACGCTTTGAAACAATCTGTTATATATTAATTGAACTTTTGCCTGAGTCCTTGATTTGGTTCTCACGACGGAAAATTGGTATTGTGTTTTTCCATTAAAATTTTCTCGGTAGCAGCCCGGAATTTGGAAGTACACTTCGATACACCCGCGGCACGGAAAGACAAGCAAAGCCGTTGTTTATACCTGCGTACCTTGTTAATCTCTATTGACATTGGCCACCGGCTTCGAAAATCGGTTAGGGGTATTATTTAGGATTGTGTTCTGAAGTTGTTATAATTGGCTATTTTATGATACATTTAGTTTAAATTCTGTTGCGTGTCAAACGGGCCCTAGCTTACTTAACTCTACAAAGGACGTATGCCTTTCGGTCTTCTATAGAATGCATTTTGGGGAGTTCCACCATCGGACGACCCGTCGTACGGCAAGTTTCCACCCTTATGTTGTTACCACCACTACGATACGGATGAAGCGTTTCGCCTCCTCCTTTATGCCGCGTACATCGAGGGACTGAAACAGTTTGCCAGCAGCGGTGTTTCCGTTGGAATACAATTTGAGTGTCTTCAAGGCTAGACTGAATAAGCTCTTAATAAACTAGTGCGCTTTACCACCAATGACTGCTTTTTATTAAAAAAAAAAAAAACTTTGCCCCACACTAGGAATTTCTTCTGTATGGTGGGTGTGTTTACAAACATATAAACTCCCATACACAAACAGCCAGACACGGAACAACTACTTGCATTTAATATTTGTTCCGTGCGGGAATCGAATCTGCGAGATGCAGCGCAGCAGCCAATAGCTTAACTTAAGCGAAACGTTTTTTTTTCCCGTCTTTGATTTTGAAACATTACATATTATTTCGACACGATATTCCAATCTATGTTATTAAATGTTGAAAATGTGTCACCGTGAATGCGGTAACCATACATACGTAATCGGCCGTCAAAAAGTCGTCTTTTAAGTTTTTTACATCCTAGTATCTTCAATATTGTTCTGAAGGATGTATTTCCATCTATGTGAAACATCACGAAGTTATGTAGCGTCTGTTACCCCTTAAAAATAAAAAAGGGCTGAGTATATGCACAAGTTGCGCTAATCACCTAAAGTGATAGGTCGATAGCCTCAATTCCCTTAATCAAAAACTAAACTAAATCTCAGTTCAGTGTATCTTATTGTTTATATTTCTTTATGAAAAGGACAGAAGATAAATATAGGTTTAGTCATGTCAAATTAGTCGGCACCTGGCGTTAATTAATGTAGTTTTGGTTGGCCATGTTTTTAATCACGTGTCTATACTGTCTATAAAATAATTTAATTTAGCAGGACTAAACAAATATTTTATCTCCTGTCCTTTTCATAACGAAATAAATAGAAAAAGATGCGCTAAACTGAAATTTACATTAGTTTTTGAACAAAGGAATCAATTCCGATGTCATTGCACTCAAATGAAGTGACGTAAACGGGTCAATGTGATAAGCTCGCAACTTTTCACTTGGCTGTTGTGCAAAGTTTTTATCGAGGTCATTTCATAAGCGATTTTCAACAAAATATACAGATTTATGCGAAAATTTAAACCTAATTAATGGTTTATACGAAACACGAATTAATCACTCGTATTAATTATTAATGTAAAGTCACAGCAGACATATTTTTGACAATATTTTTTCGCTCGATATTATGTATTAAACTAATATATTTTAACTAACTACCCAGTTGCAACTAAGTATCGCAAAAAATGACCGCGTTAATGTTTACGACACAACTTTACGAGATGTGAACAAAGTCTCTCTAAGTCTGTTCCGTAGTTAACCTAGAAATCCCTTGAGAAAACAAAGAAAATAAAATAACAAAACACAATAATTATATTATAAAGCTGTGCAGTTGATATTTGGCAACGCTCACCGACTGTCTTCACAAGCAAGTACGGAGTGCCAACGAGAAAAAATCCAATTAACTTTTAATAATATAATATAGCCCTGACCAAAGACGCCTGTGTAATAAAGAAAAAGACATAATTATACATGGGTAAAGTATTGATTCGCTATACCAGTTTTGTTACTACACCTTCAAACACATCCGAAATTACAATTTACAATATATCATCCTCAAGTTAAAATTCGTGATTGTTTCATGAGGTGGTCTCGTGGTATCGGCAGCGACTTACAAGTTGTAGGTCGTACGTTCAAACCCCGTTTCATCACCGCTGTTCTCAAAATGGTGAAAGAAAACATCGTGAGGAAACCGGAAAGTCCTACAGGCAAAAAAAAATGAAAGCATCTGACATCTACCAAATGCGCACTAGCCCTGCGTGGTAGATTACGGCCCACTTCAGAGACGGTCTGTGTCCCAGCAGTGGCATCATTATAGGATGAATATGTTAAAATTATTAGTATATAAATACAGCTCAAAGCTTCTATCTTCTTACACAAAGATACCTACGTTATAAATAAAACCATGTCATTTTTTTGTAATCATGTAATGAACTAGCTATCTAGATAGATCAAATAAAATAGTATAGTTATTACAAAACAAAGTACCCCATTACTGGTGACTCGTTCGTTCTGAATCATAGAAACACATAGAAATAGATATATTGAAAGGAGTAGATACCTTAAAAGGGGGTTTTTATAACCGGTCCAGCAGAAACACAGTAAAGTGCTGAAAATGACCAAAAGTTTTCGTATATCATACAAATGAGGCCATTATTACAAGTTATTGTTTTATTCGATACATTTCACTACTGTTACTACATATACTGTACTGTATAAGGGTGTGCGCCAAATAAACGGTTTCTTGTCTTTTCTTTTATTTAGTTTTACTGATTCCCATCTACCAGAAAATATTCAACTATTCTGTCAGGAAAAGCTGGTCATATCCTGCGTTAAAAATATGACTAGCATGCTTGTATCTACCTAGTAACAGAAATAAAATCATTTATCTTTTACTTATTAAGCTTTTTACAGGAATGGTAAAGCGATTTAAGTTTCATATTACTATCTATATCTGTTGATAAAGCAACTCATGGGAGTTTAAATCGGGTATTAATCACAAATACCACACCCCGCTACGTCAATGCCACTAGCGCTACTGATCAGCGGTTCCGTAGCGCTGAAATATATTACAATTGACCTATAATAAAATTAGGTAACATATGTAACTACGTCATATTTAAAATACGCTGATGAAAACAATTTCAATTCAATCAAATTCAATTTAATTAATTTCAATTTTCAATTTTTGTTTCAGTCTGTGAAATATTTGTGACTCATATTATAAAATTACGCGAAGTATTATTGCATCTGTGTTTAGCTTCAAACAAACGGGTTCAAATTTTATCTATCCCACATTTTCCTTTTGTGATAGTAAACATTTTGTTAATTTGAACAATGTTGATTAAATAATATTGTAAAGTTGCAAGCCTCACTTGTATAGCAACTTGTTAATTAGATCCTCGACTTGATCAAAGTTGAAAGTGCCCGGTGTCACCACTGCGTCGACTACCGGAAGGACACGGGCAGCTTATGCTACCAGAGTGTGCAGCTTGGGAGGAGGCTCGCCGTGCCCTCATCTCGACAGACTTGGGGATGTTTGTCGCCCCCCCAAACATAAAGTCCCGAGGTGGTGGCGCCTCTTAGACGTCACGAAAGGTGACCCACAGTGGCGGGCCGGCACAAATCGGGGTTGCGGAAGCATTGTTCGTTCTCGCAACCCTCGGCTTAGGTGTGAGATGGAACACCGGGGTGGTTTTAAGTCAATAAGAGTCTGTCAGACCCTGCCGCCCACCCCAGTGCTGCGGACATCCAAGAGGATTTTCCGCACCGAGGGAAAAAAGCAAGTTGAAGGTTCTAATCCACAAAGTAATCTCACAAATAAGTTTGATTTATTTTTCAACTTAACTTTATAACGGTTTAGTAAACACTTAGTGAACTAAACAAACGCGTTATTGATATACTAAATTCCTTATTCGTAATAAACAAATAAATAAGTTCTCTGTAAAATTATCCATAAAAGTTCATAAATCTCCTATTAACTACTCAACATGTTATACATGTAATCTCCATTGTATTTGGTTTAGGGTACTAAACTTTATATTTAACTAGCTTTCCGCCCGCGGCTTCGCCCGCGTGGAGTTCGGTTATATCGCGCTTTTTAGATTTCCCCCGGGAACATCAATTTTTCCGGGATAAAAGATAGCCTATGTCCTTTCTCAGGGTCTAAAGATTGTCTGTGCCAAATTTCATCAAAATCGATTCAGTAGTTTTGGCGTGAAAGCCGGACAGACAGACAGACATACTTTCGCATTTATAATATTAGTATGGATTAAAAATATACTACAAAGTTAAACACTTTTAACGAGTCTTAAAATAAATAAATTCTGAAGAAAATTGCTTTTGATAAATAAATTGTATTAGCTAGAATACCTTTTTTTTTTGACGCTGTGGTAATTCATTAACGCACCGTACCCCGAAGGGCGTGTGTGGGGCTCGCCCAGCCGAAGCCGGGAATACCGTCTAAACCCACAGCGGCACAACGGCATCGCCTGAGTAGCGGGGTCATGGGAAATCGGTACAGCCTGAACAACCAATCCCCCGCCGGCGATTCCTGCCAAAAGGCAGGCCCACAATGGACCCCCCAAAAGGAGGGGCCGGACTGGGTACGTCTCCTAGTGCGAGAAGACGCAGCAGCCAAGGGTTTTTTAACGAGGAGGCCTTCCTCTTAGCCCCACTCGTTAACCCTGAGGCAAACGGGCCCCCCCCGGTCCCCCGGTGTCCCGGTCCTGGTCTCCTCTCAATGAGGAGACCGGGTTGCCCGACGGTGACCCGGAGTTCGGGTCACGTCAGCCACCTGGAGACGTGGCCGACCGGCCGCACATGTATTGTGACCGCCTAAGCGGTCCCCACTTCTGGTTTTGGTGCGCGCCGGTAAACCGGTAACCCCCATATCTGGGGGCCGTTCCCCTATCCGCCACCTGGGGACTCGTCCGATGGCAGGCCTGGTGACGAAAGTGTTTTTGATGTTTTTTGTATTTTGTTATTTGTACTTAGCATGTAGCTGTATTACAGAGCGACATCGTCACTGTGTGACAAAGCTCTTAAAATAAAGATTAAAAAAAAAAAAAAACTGCGCACGAAAATATCTAGAATACCTACGTTAACTAAACTAAACCGTACCGGTGTAAGGAGTTACAATGAATTCTTTATCTAATATTAACCAACGTAAAACTTGACCAAAAAATATAATACAAAGGACCCAAAATTAACTCAGAGATAAAACTAAACGGCTTAGAAATTTTAATTATATTCTAGCAGTGTTTTTGACTATTTTGCATAGAAAGTTAACCTTATTAGCATTGTCAAGAAAAAGGTACGTTTTAAAAGCTTCGTTCAAGTGACGGTAAGCATCTATCATTAGTTCATGGCATATTATGAACCAACCTTTGTCCTGGAAGCGGTTTAGGACAATGAACCGAAACAATAGTGCCAACATAAATTCAAGTTTCCTTACTGTAGTACATTTAGAACGGTTTAGATCCAGCCTTAAATCATCATAAGAGTGAAAATAGTTTTGAAATGGGTAGAACTTTACGTATCACAAAGAGGAAGACCAATTTGACGTCTCACAAAATGGTTGAAATTACAATATTAGTATCAAGATTTCAATTGATGACTAACATATGAATTCCTAGCTAACTCCTACGTTTGAAACTGACAAAATAACTCGCACAAGCCGCAGGGTTATCAGCAGCTCCCCAAGTATTTACAAATTGCCAGCTATAAATATTACTCATTCAGTTATTAACGTGTATTCCGAACCCTTCCATTAGTGAGGTCTCGTTAGCTGCTGGTAAACAAAATCAACAGGTTAACATAGGAGACAGGCAAGTAGTTGGCAAGATTATGACACTACTAGAATCCGCAATGAGTTGTGACACATCGCAGTTTTGAAAAGATAACCTTCTTGGTGAATTCTTAACTCAAGCGAAGAGCGGCTTCTGCTAGCTAAAGTCATTACTTTAATTTCTTTTAATTTGTCTTTGAGAGAGTATTTCGAACTCACTTGTTCTAATGCACTATTTACAAATGATCAATTTTTTGAACCAAAAAAAAAACCGAGTTTTATTGTACCATAGCTTTTGTTACAGTAGTAATGTCTCAATGTATCAAAAATCTTTATGGCTACGTCTCGTCGTTTTATTTATTCATCCTTATTATGTTTATGATGAAATATATGGTGAGTCGTAATATATATATAGCTTACTTAGTAGACTTTTGTGTATGTCAACTTTTGCAATAAATTATGTAAACGACGACCCTCACTCACTAAACTATATGTATATGAGTACTTGAGTACGTACCCTAAGTAACGTCTTAACCACAATAAAACACGATAGTGCTTATTCAGCATAATAATGTTCAATTTATCACGCGCTTAGCAGATGTGGTCCGTATATCACAGAAATCGACGGAAAGGCTGCAAATAAAGAATATCTAGGCAGATGTGACTCGCTTCGTGTACAGCGCCGCGGTAAGAGGAATATCGTTTATGTTGGCACGAAGAGATTGCCTAATCTAGACAGAAGATATGGACGTGTTATGTGCTCGCGTCTGGTATTGTGGCACGTGTGGTATTATTGTGGTTATAAACGTTACATAATACACCTTCACTCCATTTTCTGAGAGAAATCGATCACTGTGTTGTGAGCAAGTAAGTAATTGAGCTCACTATACAAACCGGTTTGAGCAACTGCTGCAAGGAGTTGGACACGGTCTTCGTGAAATCTTTTGTAATCGTAGAGCAACCAACTGAATTCGTTGCAAAACGGTTAATAAATCAACGTTTTCCCCTTAGTGTTAATTATAAAATTACAAACAAATTAAAAAACTTAGCTAAGGATTTTATTGAAATTTTACCTGTGTTAAGTGATTTTTCATCCTATAAATCTAAATAAAGAATACTTATACTTACCATATTTAAAATATTGTTCAGGTGCAAAAATTAAATTCCGTTTACGTTTTATATAAGACTAGAAACTGAAAACTGACTATTGTTTAACACTATTTTTGCCTGAAGCCGTTTTTTTAGGAGGATAAATAAATAAACTAATAATTTAAATATAATATCCCAACTAAAACTATTAACAAGCTTAAATATAATAAAGAAAAATTCCTATGCATCGCTGTCGACTGGTAATGTAACTTGTCACTGCTAATACTTTGTTATTTTAGTCAAATTATTTCATTCTAATTTACATTGTACTCTAAACACGGCTTGTCTAAAGAATTTTGTTTTTTTTCCATAAAATTTTGCCCCACATAAGGAATTTCTCCAGTAAGCAGTTGCGTTTATAAACATTTAAACTCACATACACAAACAACCATACCCAGATTAACAAAGTCTTCCTTCTTATTTCACACAAATGTCCTTAGAATTTATTATATGCATGCTTACAAAATTGGGGAGGGAAAGGAATAAAGTGGACCATTCAAGTAGCTTAAGCAGAAAAAATTTGCATAATCTGAGCAATTAACCGTGTTGACAAGCCCAAGGGAAGAGGCTTGTTTAATGACCCACTTTCATAAAACCATAAAATTAATTGCTTTGAAAACACCCAAGGATCTTTACAAGGTATTAAGTTGATAAAATAATTTCACCGTGACAATAAGTAATACCTCGAGTCGTCATAAAATTTTCTGGAGTAGAAAAACTACACGGTCACAGACACAGACTTGGAAAGCGATTTATCAGATATAAATGAGGGTTGTCAAAAATCGAGTTAAATGGCGTGCAAAAGAAGAAGCCTACGGTCCAGCCGATCGGTTTTATAAAAATTCACTGTGAAAAGTCGATTAAATTTTAAATAAAAAAAATATATATTATTAGGTAATAATTTTCAAAACCTATCGTGGAAATATAATAAACACTAAAACGTATTTTGCTGAAATCACCCGATAATATGAACTATTTATTAATCATTTGAATAGTTTACGACAAATGAGGAGCCGGTGGATAAATAATAAGAGCCGCACAGATTGGTCTGATTAAGCTACACTTGCTGCGGTTGATCTGTGGATCATACGTCACGATGTGTAAAGATTTACACAACGGAAATCATGAAATGACCTCACCTGCTCTGAGCTGATCCGAAGGGCGTGTCAGACTTTTACTGACTGAAATCCGCAGGTGTTCATTTACTTTCCTGTGCACCAGCGACCATGGTATTTCTTTCTAGTAACCCACGACCCTGGCAGATATCGGTCTTTTTGGACCCCATAACGATATGCTAACATCTGATTGAGGCGCGCGTGGAACACAATCCTTAACCAGCCCTTACTTCAACTTTACCATCCTCTTATATCAACATATTATTCACGTGTATTGGTAAATATACGACACACGTCGTTACCTGGAAAGTAATGTCTGTCCATAAACACCTCGCTACACAATATGAACTTTTTTATGAACACGTAACGCCAGTTCACTCTACGTAAACACTATACGTATAATATGTGCGTGACAGTAGATATCAGACGCAGACATTTACAAACACTAAGGATTATTTATGAGTAAGTGAATCAGTTTGATGACTGACCTTCACCGAAAGTTTTTTTTTTAATTTTAAATACGTATTTCGTAAGAAATATGAGAAAAAAAATTCAAAATTCAAATAAGCCGTGAAAACGATTTATTCAGCAATATGGCGTCGCGCTTTGTGAGTGACGTCACAAGCGGTTTTCGGTTCTCAGCGGTGTTTGTTTTTATTTATTATTTGTTGTTGTTATCTAATAAAATGGTTTACAAGTGGTGTGCTGTACCGGGTTGTATAAATAAATCGATAAAAACCCCCGAAAAACAGTTTATAAGTTTGCCGAAAACAAGCGTTGATGCGCGTATGACGTCATCGTGACATTGGCCAATCCGGATCGTTTCACAATGTGTGGTGCGAGAAACAAAAAGCCAAACATATTTTTGTGTTTTGGATATATTAATTGTTATTATTTTTTATTAAAACTCATGTAAATCACATAAAGAACCCTCATTTTATGCAATTAAAGCAAAAAATCACAAAAAATTGAATACTGTCAAATAGCCTATTACAATTATTTATGATATTATTTGCCACTTTCTTTTATCCTGTCAACCGCTTTCAAAAACAACGCTTTCAAAAATAATAAATTGGCCTCAAAAATTAGAGAACAAATTATAAGAATACTGAGTTTTGTCTTAAAATAATTATTAACCTAATTTTACATTTACTCTAGACAACTAAGGCAAACCACCGCTGTTTCGCCGAGTTTAGTATTATTACTGGAGCTTCACCTCACCCTGAATATCTGAGCCTCTGGTAACATCTTATAACTTCTGGTACATCTCATAACGTTTTCTCGGTGGTAGGCCATAACATCGGCTGCCGGCAGAAGTTACCACCCACCAGACAAAGCCTTGCCGTCAAGCGATTCAACGTGTTCCGGCATGATGTCTGGAGAAACCGTACGGAGGACGGGTCTGAGCAGTAGTGTTGCGATGTGTGCCGGGTACGATGCCTCAAATGTTGTTGTGTCGGGAGTTTGGTCGTGGAGGGTCTCCACATCTATCTCCCTCTGGCGCAGCATCGTTGGTCGTGTTGTTGGGTTTAACGTTGCATTACCTCGCTCAACTGCCGTCAGCCTTCCTGTTCACTAAGTTTTTTTTAAGTGATTGGGCTTAATAAACCAGCACGCTTTACGCGCTGTTTAATTTTCTCACAAAGTTTTATATTACAAGCAAGAGGCCCTTTGGATCATAAAATTGCCTGATGGGTTAAGAACAACCTCATCGACTCAATGTACCACCACCAATGTGACCCACTAAGTATCTGAAGAAATCTTGCATCATAAAGTAAAATAACATTTGAACAGTATTTTCCTGTAGGTAATAAAAAATATTTTATGGTCTCATAAAGAATCTGCGATGTGGGCTGTAGGACAGATGCATAAAAAATAATTATACGATTAAAAGTTTACTCTTAGTAAGTTAATAAAGTTATCATTGGTAAATCCAGTAACAGAAAATATACCTTATCCTCGTTCAATAAGCGTTAACATTGCTTTTTTGGAAGAAAATATCAAATTTACGTCTTCATTGAAACTAATGAAGTGTTCAGTGTCGACCCTCGAGCAGTCAGAGCTGTCCCTTGTATGTTATTAATGGAGCAAGAGCCTGGATCGTAATGGATAATAAAAAAAACATTGTAAATGCCCTCTGCGAGAAAATTATTGCTAGAAATGTACGACAATTTGTACCCTTCATCGGCAGCAGTTGACTTCTTGCCCGTTTCATAGTATTGGCCTACGTGATGTCACTACAAAAGTCACGCATTTTCCTTGCGTATAAAGTGCCACAGCCTACGAAACTATAGTTTTATCGGCTTGCTTGCCGTATTTCACAACAGTAAAATTCCCGTTCCCGTTCAATTAAAAAAAGTCTTAACATATTTTTGTAGTCTGGCACACTTACACAGTTAAATTTAATTAAACTCGGCAATTGAAAAAAACGCCATACATAGATACACCTGGCAATTATTTTTAATTACGTAGGACATTGGAATGTTGACATGAATGCACAAATATCAGAATTCAGTAACATCACCACACAATGCTTATCCGATAAGATGGTTTTATTAATTGGCACTTCATACGCCTGTTATAACAAAAAATAAATAGAATTGTTTTACATACTACACCAACCTGTGTTAGGGTCCATTTTCAGTCTAACTGGATGCAGCTGAATATCAGTATTTATTGTATTATTATATCGGTATTTACTGAAGCGTCTGCCTATCTGAACTCCACAACTTAGTTACTGGGTAACACAATTCTCCGACTTCTGACTATCCGTAACGACTGTCAAAGATTTACGAATACCTAATTATTTATCATGAAATTATGCAATAATTAACAAATATTTCTGTTCATTCGGTAAAACAATGTGTCACTTTGCACGTTCCCGTAAACAATGTGTTAATCTAGTTTGTACCTTTTCTTGGTTTTTGACTTGGCAAAGACAAAGACGTTTGTTTGTGAGATCTTTGTTACTACCACAGGTAGTTGGTTGGTTGTATGTCACATATCTGTAAATTCAGGACACATCTGTTAATAACGCCATATATTTCACAATATGAATATTCACAATGGAAACCTAATGTAACGTGGGTATAAAACTTGGGTAATATACTACTTATATATACTGTCATAAACGATACAAAACACTTATATTAAGGACATTTGTACTGTAATATACAATCATCTGCCGAACCTCTTTCCCTACTAGTTGGGGTCGGTTTCCTGTCTAATAGAATTTAGCTGAATATCGAATATAGTATTTAAGAACACAACAATAACGATGTTTTATTCTAATGCCGCACACCTTTATTTCGCCGCGCGGTAGAAATACATATTGTTACGAATGGACCTTATGTCGATGGCATAAGGTTCAATATCGCGTGACATGCAGTGTGTCACTTTTAAGCCCTATATCCCCAGATCTAGACATTTTCTAGGTACAATAATAAAACGCATTGCTAGACTTAAGACGGCCTATCGAATGGTACAGGTCTCAACAGTTTTGTCAACAAAGTGTCGACATCGAAGTTTCTAGAAACGCGTTTCCGGAAATTACCGTAGGTACTTCCGAATGACCTCGAAGTTATGTGCTATTATTATTACGTCTAGATGAATCTGGAATGTTCGATCAGCTGACCTACATATAGCGCCGTGACGCCGGCGCAGAGTCAGTCTGAATTCGACTAGCGATACGAGAACAAGCGACAGTTAAGAAGCGATCTTAAAGATGACCTACTGGGACAATTATAACGAGAACTTCGAGTACTACGTGAAGTAACATCTGTAATGTTATTGTGTGTTTACAACACGGACTTCGTGGACATAAGGGAAGACTTCGGTGCAACGTCAGCGACATTCTACTTTTCATTGCCTACAATCGACTGTACCTTCGTTGCCAATAAACTTCGTAACCCTTAACCGGCGTTTAAGTACCCCTAGCCCGTAACAATATATAGACGAGGATATTACTTCCTGTCCTACGCCACACTGGCGGTCTACACTACCTCGGTCTTACAAATTTTCGATCAGGTCACGTGTCCTGACGTAGAAAAACATTTTTACCCATACCAAAAAGGTAAGAAGGTGTAACGCGGTTAAAGAAGTTTTGTAAAATATAAACGGTAGCTCTCTGACAACAGTCGGCTTCCGTCACATCTGCTGCATGCCGCTAGTTTACACAGTTTTATCTTTTATAACCTATTTAAAGACGAAGCTTTATAGGTGAGCGAATGAGCAAGTAATCTAGAAACTAAGCTAGTTCTGTAATGAATTTCATTAGCTTCACCTACTACGATGCAGAGAGCTTGTAGAAATATGAAGTTAATATCCACTGCAGTTAATTTGCACAAATAATCAATATTTAATCTTCCCACTTCTGGAACACAAGCCTGTGGGCTGTAATCCACATGTACATCCGCAAAGATATTGATACTGATGATACTCCATTGTTTGGAGAATAAACAAGATTAAAGTTAATATAAACGAATTAATTACTAAACTAGATTATATTATAATATAGAACTGTATTCATATAGAACTGTAACTAAGCGACACAACATTTTGATTATATTATACTTACCTATGTATACCTAATTTATTAAAATTTAATTCGTTTATGAATAACTACCGTTCATATTTATTCCTTTCGGACACTTAAAATGCTATACAATGGACCACGATGTCCTGAATTTATATATTATTCAGACAAAGCTGCACTAAAGTTACATTAAAACTGCTCGAAGCGAGTGCGCGAGTCTTTGACAAACCTAAAGTCTACATAGTTTGTTACAACATTATCTATAAAGATTGTTTTTTTATCTATGAAGTTGACATTTTAGTATGCAAATATAATATACGGATCTCAGTAGATCAAGTTACCTGAAACTGTCAAATATTCCTAATAAAAATTGAGGCTTTATGCCTTGGCAATTTGTTGTCAAGTGTAAGAAATGTGTCAAATTGTAGGATCTTGATGTGCTGTCGTCTGTACATTCAAACTTCAGCATTTCATTTCATAAGCTGGACATTAGATATTTAACTTCATTAGGTATTACCGAACTTAGCTAGACTTTCAGCTAAACATTTGAACTGAAGCCACAGACTGGAACGATGCCAGTTGAGTACGAGCTCGAACACGTAATATTTAAAGTCGGTAATTTGCACACTGTGACTAACTTGTATCTCAAAGTTCTGATACGTAAATTAATATTTACTGTATGTTTTCATGAAATTGGTTCTCATAAATGGAAATATTCCCAATATCGATAATTAAATCCTGATATACAAAAATGATGTCAAGTTGAAATAAAAAAAACCTAGGTACACCAATACACACACAGATAGTATGGAAATGGTACCCGAACATCTACCGGTATGGTGATGAATTAGTAACTGAAATCGTTTTCCACTTGTAATCCGAGAGACGGTAAAAAAGGTCAACTTTTTGTTTTTGGGAAATAGCCAACATTCCTATACAGGATAGCTACCAACTAGGATTTCCCATGGAAATTTCGCTACTTTCCGGTAAAGCTACATTGTTCGGTGTCCAAATCGTTCTGTTTCAAAATCCCCATGATAAAGGGATTTTATTTTGTATTGGAAATTTTACGGACTTTTAAATTACTATACATAATATATATGGATTTATATATTGATTTCCATAAAACAAAGAGTGAGAAAAATTTGTAAATATTAAATTCCAACGTAGTGACCGAAGCGTGATATCTTTTTACACAACTAAATCGCAAATCGGTGCGAAGGTAAGCGTTGTAGATACAACGCTGCTCAGTGAAGCCAGATAGCTTCACTGAAATCTGGGCGGGTTAGTATTGCGCGAAAAATAGAAGGAAAAAGCCTAAAATACAGAAAATAAAGGTACAAACAAATAAAACCTCTTAATGCTTTAGCAATAAAGTGGAAAATCTATAAAATTTATTTGACAGGTTGCAGTTGTTTGATATGCTGGCGTTTGTACTTTAATAAAATACTATATGTCAGCGCAGGGCTTACTTAAACCTTAAAAATATTAACCTTAACTTCAGACTTAACAGTTAATATGACTGGATAGGTATAAATTAGTTTAAATTTATTTGTTGTTGTCAGTTTGCTTCTTTTCAATATAGAAAGCTAGGTTTAGGATTTCCGGTTACTTTGATAGCAATCCATAATTGAGGGTTTATCCAAACTGAAGTTAAAGACAATAGTTATCTATGGTTAACTCGTTTCATGATCCATAAGCGATATGCGTTAGTTTAATAATGAATTTGGATTAATTTTTTTTAAATAGAAATCGTTGCTTGAGCTAATGTTGATAAAACGAAAAAGCATGGCGCATGTTTTAAATAATTGTTTAAACGTCTTAAGCAATGAATAATGAATTCATTGTTAAAATCGAGTGTTAGAAATAGTAAAATAAATTAGCAAATTATAGTTTGGAACTCTATTTATTGTTACCTACCTGCAATATGTTATAAAAGGAGTGTAATGACTTGTAACAACGACGTTATTTAAATGAATTTCGAAACAAAATTCGACGTTTTTCAAACGAGAATGGGGTGAAAATGTTGTTTTTCTGTAGAATATCTTGTGAGTACGATTTCTGTAATTAGGTGAGACTTTAAGGCTTATTTTATTGTGTTTGTGATCGCTGTTAAGCGAGAAGGAGAAAAATGTGCGTAAAAACAATTAAGTGTATTCACTTTTGCTACATCTGAGTCTAGCGGTGGAGACAATGGCGTCAACTCTGTTGACGTCACAGTTTCTAGAAATTCCAATGAGCATGGTACCCCGTTATATATCGACGCTTGAAAGGCAATCATATCTAAGCGACAAAAATTCGTAAATTGAGTTATATAAACCAAACAACGCAGAAAAAGCCGGCGGTTCGAATGGTGTATACAGTATGTTAAATAACAGAGGGCGTTCCCTTAAACTCGTTAATATATATCATTAATAGATTAAAATAAAAATATCAGCATAGAAAAATAAGCATAAAAAAATCCGAATAAAAAAGAAATTCTAATTGGAAATAAATTTGAAACCTGTTTTAAATCAAAATAGTAGTCGTCATGTATAAATAAATTGCGACATTGCCGTCTTTCATGTTCGCGTGTACAGTGTGTTTCTTTTACATGTCAATTTAAAATTTTTATTGAATATTTTCTTATTGGAAAAATTTTTAAAACATTTTGTTTTCGAATGGAAATATTTTTTTTAGCATGTATGTATGCTATACTATTTCGGGTTAACGGGAACGCCCTCTGTTAGTTAACATACTGTATAACTCAATTTACGATTTTTTGTCGCTTAGATATGACTGCCTTTCAAGCGTCGATATGTATAATCTCAAACCTTCTCTCCGCTACCACCCTTTCATACTACTTTTGCTAGTTTTACGTTCATATGAATGAGAGTGGTACGATCTACGTATAAATATTAATAAATTTATAGGTCTAAAAGCAAAACGAATCGTCAACTGTAACCATGAATATAAAGAATGTAAATGAAAGGTTCTCATTAGTTGAGTTCAGGATCCGAACTTCCGGCTCCGGACACTGCCAGCACCATGTTAAAGGAAATGGATGGAAATTTGAAGCCTTTGGCGACCCACAGCTTTAATTTTTGCCGTTCATTGAATATTGGACGTTTTCAGAGAACTTGTATTGAATTTGGTTTTCGTGTATTACTAGCTGCGCCCCGCGGTTTCAATCGCGCAAGGCCTTTGGCACATGGCGTCGTATCATAATCGTATCGTGGAACGCGCGTAGCACGAGAGCAATACGAGCACGTTCATGTTCGAATAAGTCCGCACACGACGTGGTATTGCGGCGCGTCATGTGAGGTGGTCAGTGTCATTACGATAGTGGCAGCGTGCTGGCGTAAAAAGGGAGCATTATAATGAATACTGCAAAAGTTATTGAATTTGTCAACCTAATCGAAAGCTTTCCTTGCCTACATAATTATTTTTTAAGCGATTACTCTAGGAAAGATATTACGGAGAAAGCTTGGGCTGTAATATCATCAAAAATAAACTGGACAGAAATATATATAAATTATATTTTTATTTTGTTTATTGTGTCATATTTTTTGCATCTGATTGGCGTCATCAATACTTGAAATTTCTGGGTCATCATTCCAAAAGCACACTCAATATTTTTCCTCCCACGGCTAAGTCGGTGGTTAAATATTCTTTTTTTGTTCGCTCTGTCGACAAAACGATATGTCTACGCGACATTTCGTTTGTAGAACACTCCGCGTCTCGTAACCGTAGCGTTACAAGGATATGCGCACGAGACATTTACGCCTACGACCCATGTGCTAAGGGCCTAAGTTTCGATGCCGTATTAATATCGGGATTAAAACTATCCTTTGTTATTCCTGTTTATAAAACATCTATGTACCTAATTCCCACCAGATCTGTTCAGTAGTTTTTACGTGAAAGCGAAACAAACAAACTCACTTTCACATTAATAGTATTAAGTAAAGATTCTTATTACACTTTCCATTTTTATATACCGAATTGAAAAGGTTTTGTACAAAAGGCATTCAACCTTGCTTATGTAACTTCTATTTTAAAGTTTCAAAATATTAAACAAAGGCATTCGTGATTTTATTAAAAAAATCTGTTCTGTTCTTATGCCGCTTTCATAAATAGAAGTCCTCCAAATGTAATTAAAACCAAATGTTGCGTCATTACAAATATATAACAAAGAAACTGCCGAGCAACTTCAATAGCATTGTAACACGTCATACACCTTATACTCAACCTCACTCATCTCTTTTCATATTCTTACTTTCAGTATTTTAATTAGTGACGCATTTTTTCTCCGCGGCCTCTCTCGAGGTTCAGCACATTTTATGAATATCATGAGAGACGCACTTAATGAGATGAGGAAAAGATGGTATAAAAGATTGTGTGCAATTGTGTAACATAAAAAACTGTGGGTGAATTAATTAAAATGTATGCAAATGAAGTAGCTAGCGATCGCGGCAATTGTAGTTAAATAGATGAGTCGTTGAACTTGACAACGTTAGCACTTAAGTGCAGATATGAGGCCATAATTTAAAGCTAGTTTTTTTTTTTGGGTAATTGCATGCTCTTACATTAATGACGTAAAAACACATATACGATCTGAAACGTACATCTATTTGTTTACGAACTTGCCAGCACCAATCAGCAATTGCAACATGGTAAGTTATTGATTTCAAAGTGATTCGATGCTTTTATCAGCTTAAACATAAAAAGATGAACATACTGTAAAGTGATCATGACTTTAGATTAAGGTAAGAGTACCTATTTCCGTTAATGTCCCAGTAGCCGTTAACTAGTCAGTTTTTTAATATTAGCGTCTTTCTAGCAAACCTAAATTAAAATTTGCAAATGGCAATTTATTCTTGGTACTATTTTATACAATTCTGATGGCGACAGTCACCAAGAAGTTTAATAATGTAAAAACTGTGAGAAAATAAAAGTACGTTATAGTAAAATTATCTATAAGTACAGAGTTCTGTCAGTGAACTACGAACCCACCCGGTCGCAGAAATTATCTAGCCATACTTCGACGGATAAAATTAAGGTAAAAGTGTTAAGTTTTTTAATAAATTGTGTATATTATTTAACGATTTAATCTATAAATTGAGGTAAATCTCATCGAAAAGTAAATAATTTTGCATGTTACATCTATTGGTACACTCAAACCCCTACTTGACCTAGTACCCGGTAAAAATGTGCGATTTTTACCGGATATTGGTACACTATCAAACCGGTAACATACGTTGCACCAAAAGCCGTTATTCTGTTCTTATTGCTTTGGAATAGGTCTCATTTTTCTTTGAAACTGAAGATTATATTAAATATTTTCTGCCGGATACTGGGGCATGCCTTAACAGCTGCATTTAAATCCGTCATAGTCCTTATTGTCTTGAATTAAGCATTATTTTCCTTTGAATCAAAAGGATGTAGTTACTAGACATTTAGTTTGTTTTGGTACCACGTGAATTTGGTTGCGGTTTTTTGTATGGTTTACCACTTTTTGTACCGGTTGCGTTACAAGCTTTTCTTGAATCAGCTATATAGTATATAAAAAGCCTATTGCAACTAGAACGTGAAAATTTTTTTTGGAAATCAAAAAATTAAACACGTTTATTTGTTAGCAGATGGTAATTTAATTATTTAAACATTACTTTGGGATTTAACAGCATAGTGGCACACCGTGGTATACCTACCATGCTGTTAAATCCCAAAACCATGTTTAAATAATTGAATTACCATCTGCTAACAAATAAACGCGTTCAATTATTTGATTTCCAAAACAAGTTATTCAAATTCTAGTCGCCATAAGCTTTTTAGTACTACCATTTGCTTCATGGTACTCCAAACAGTACGGTATATGGTAGTATTGGTACCATATACCGCACAATACTCCAAACAGTACGGTATATAGTAGTATACCGTACTGTTTGGAGTACCATGGAGAAAATGGTAGTACCTAGCTGAAACTGAAGCAAGGGCGAAAAGCTCCGCCCGGGGTGGGGTCTTGGCGGTGTCTCTAGACATTGCCAACGCCTTCAACATCCTACCCTGGAGTTGCATCAGGAAGGCATTCCGGAATCACCGGATGCCGACCTATCTCTGTCGAGTGGTCGAGGCCTATTTGACGGACAGGGCTATAATCTACCCCGGTCACCAAGGAGTGTGGAACCGGCGAGAGATGTCGTGCGGTGTTCCACAGGGATCGGTCCTGGGACCGCATCTGTGGAACATCGGGTACGACTGGGTGCTGCGCGCCGACCTCCCTATCGGCGTCAGCGTAGTTTGTTATGCTGACGACACGCTAGTTCTGGCACAAGGGAGGTCGCACCAGGCGGCGGCTGACGCAGCGATCCTCGGGGTTGCAACAATCGTCAACAGGATCCGGCAATTGGGACTCGAGGTGGCCCTGCAGAAGGCCGAGGCCATGTGCTTTCATAGTCCTCGGAATGCGCCACCGTCGGGTTCCCACATAACGGTAGGAGGGGTTCACATCGGCGTCGGGTCGACGATGAAGTAACTGGGACTCGTCCTCGACAGCCGGTGGAACTTCGAGGAGCACTTCCGACGTTTGGCACCCAGACTGGAAGGGGCCGGGGCAGCCCTGAGGCGGCTCCTCCCCAATCTAGGGGGACCAAACGCCTCTTGCCGAAGGCTCTATGCGGGGGCCGTGCGGCCCTTTACGGGCACCGGTGTGGGCGCGGTCGCTAAGGAAGCGACCAGCCCGATGCCTGACCGCGTCCCAGAGGGTCATGGCCGTTCGGCGGATCCAGGGATACCGTACGGTCTCCGCTGAGGCGGCGAGCCTTCTTGCGGGATTGCCGCCATGGGATCTGGAGGCCAAAGTCCTTACCCACATGTGGGAGTGGCGAGAGGAGGCAAAACTCCGTTGCCGTGAGAAATTGCGGTACGGCGGACAGAGCTCCGGGGGATCTCATGGCAACATGGAGAGTGCGATTGTCGCAACCCAGTGCTGGGTACGCCACAATAGCGGCGGTAAGTCCCCTCTTTGAGGAGTGGCTAGAGAGGCGCCACGGCACCCTCACCTTCCGCCTGACGCAGGTCCTCACGGGACACGGTTGTTTCGGGACGTTCTTGTTCCGTATAAGGCGGGAGGAAACGCCAGGGTGTCACCATTGTGTGGATCGCCTTGAGGACACGGTGGAGCATACGGTGGAGGTCTGCCCGGCTTGGGTAAAGCACCGCCGTGTCCTCGTAGCGGCGATCGGCGGCGATCTCTCGCGTCCGACCCTGGTCCAGGCCATGGTCCGGAGCGAGAGTGCATGGCAGGCTCCTTCTGCAAAGCAGTAATGCTAGCAAAGGAGGAGGCGGAGCGCGTGAGGCAACGGGAATCCCAGCGCCCTCACGCCACTAGCCGCCGCAGGAGACGCCCTGGTCTGGAGATGACACCAAACTCCCAGCCACCGTAGGCGCGGACCTGCGGGCGGTGAGCAGTGGGCAGCTCGCCGCCCGGTAAGGACCATGATTTCTAGAGATTATTATTATTTAAAGGTTTCCAGCACGGCTTTCATTTGTACACATTACGTCACTCACGTGAGTTCTGATTTGGGAGCAAGTCTCAGTCAGAACAGATGTTAAAAAATTATTAATAAGTACTAAAGATTAATTTACCAAGATTTCTAGAGATTATTATTATTTAAAGGTAGTTATTTTGCATATTTATCTACCTTTAATTATTTTTCGAAGGATCTAACCCATTCCATGTTTTCAAACTTCTGGTGCCATAAAACCCTTCGAGCTGACTTGCTTGCTTGAGTGTGCCGCCATAATAAGAGATACCCTGGAGCATAGGCAAATGAAGGGACACGGGTAGGTTAAAACAGACCCTCACCCTTCCGCTCCGCTCAATGTGTACTTTTTTGGAAGAGAATACATCATATGAGTTTTTTATAATTGAGCACAAAGCGCAGCCTAGGCTGGAGGAAAGCTCAGCTTGGAGTCTTGGACCCAACAGCGCTGTGCCATAGTCGCGACACTTGGTGCGGGTGATATCTCACTCCGGGCCGTAGTATAGTTCATGGTCGAAAGCGAAGAAGCAAGAAGCGTGGGAGATGCTACGGCCTCTTTTTGCGAGAAGGTGGTGCATGTAATGGAGGCTGCAGAAAGGGAAAGGGAGCATGAATCTCACTCCACTCGCATGAGAAGGGTAGCCGGGCGTCAAAGGGCGCTTCACGATCTTTAGCCACCATAAGAATGACCATGCGGGCGACGAAATTGGGACCGTATCGTCGCTCGAGCGTGACATGCAGTATGCGCAGCTTGGAAGGATGTGCGGTCGAGGGATCGGCCGCACTTGGCCCCCACGTGTGTGGGGCGAAGGTACAAGTATCTGCCGGGCCCCCGACACTTGGTACTGGAAGCAATAGTGGACGTTTAGTCGGTAGGAGGCCGACATTACCCTCCCTTGTTCGTAGACGAAATAAGGGGGAAACTTTTTTTATCGGATTTACCCACGATAAAAAAGCAAAAGGTCGCATCTTAAAAACCTTCTCAAGTCGCCTCCCTACTCTACCGATTTCTACTCCTACTCCTTCACAGTGCACGTCTTCTGTCCTTGACTTTTTACACGCTGTCTTATTGCACCTGCAATAAGACAGCGATGGTGATGGTGATGAGATGATTATTTCATAAAAAATCTCTTTCGGCACACTTATGCCGAAAGTTAGTGTTAATATACATAAATGGTAAAATAAATAAATAAATCTTTTTAGATAGTGTTAGTTTATTTATTTTAAAAAAATATGCTGCTAAATCCTTTTAATAATGGCAGACTCGATCGTTCGGTCGAAGCTGCCGCCTGTAGGCCAGCAAGTGTCTCAAAATCTGATGCAAGCCCGTGCTTTATAGTTCAGGAAAGTAGAGAAGTGATGGACTATTGGCAGATCTCGAAGAAGGAATGGCAATCCAAGACGGATATTTAACTGTGATAAAAGAGTTTTAACCAACAGAAAACAGAGTTTGTTTGTTTCTTTTTATAAATAGTTACTTTATATAACATACATTATAAAAAGTTAAAAGAAATCGTGTTTATTTGTTGGTTAAATACAGACCCTAATGTTTTTCAGTAATATTTTACTTGAATATTTTGTATTTCTGTGAACTTTAACGTAAAGCAATAGAGTTCAATTTCGCGGCAAAAATTACCGGTTACCGGGACAATTTAACGTTAACTGGTACAACTCTACCGGGTACTGGTACAATAGGCCCTTTTTGTAGTTTTATTGTTTTATAGTTAATTAAAATTTACACTAGTTTAATGGAATCATAATATACTAAAAGTATATTAAATTATCTAAACAGTCAAGTAAAAATTATTTTTGTAAGTCTTCTAGTTTTAGCCTGGTGCTCATGCAAATTCGGCGAGGTTCATAACTTAACGGTTACTGGGCCGTTTACCTTATACGTTTGGTTCGCGAATCAATATTTAACGAGCTTCAGTCGGTATATTTCTGTCCCCCAAATGCGACAGATTTTCTTTTTAAATTTATCTCGTGTCCACTTGGTGTCATTTAAATCGTGTTTCAGAGTGTGGCCCTCGATGAGGCTGGAGATCATAGAGACGACACTCGCCACGGAATCCTTACTAATATTATAAATGTAAAATTGAGTTTGTTTCGCTTTTACGCCTAAACGTATCGAACAGATTTGGAAAACATTTGGCCCACAGATATAGGATACTTATTATCTCGATATTCCCACGGAATTGAAACCTACGCAGGTAAAACCGGGGGTGCTGCTAGTTCAACCAAACTGCTAGTTTATACGCATTTGAGGTCAGTGCAAGATAAATAGTATTCTTGTTCACGATAGGCCCCGGTAGGTTTAATATCTTGAATAATGACGCCCATTCCTGTTCCATTGTTCACACTATAAACTTAGTTTAGTCCTGTGAAATTAGTGCAACGACACGACGTATGTACGACAACAGCAATAGCTTTTAACTGATAAAATGTTGATAGTAAATCTGTTATCAGAATAGGTGAAAACATTTTAAAACAACCAGCTTTTTAAATGTTTGCGAATTTTATCATCGCCCGGTCGAGTTCCGAGTCGTTTGATAATTCCCAGAGCACAAGTTGCTTGAAAATCGGGATTACTACAACTAGCTTATTTTTATGCAGAACGTTTCGTAGACCGTAACAAGACGTTTTCATGTGACTTTTAACACGAATATTAAACTATATTCTTGAATTAAATAATAACTTGCTAAACAATAAAAGCCTATTGTAAACCTGCGCTTACTTACAACACCTACTTAACGTATACGTACTTAAATAATAACTTTGATTACAACATCATCATCATCAACCTTTTTATCGTCCCACTGCTGGGCACAGGTCTCCTCTAATATTGAGAAGGATTGAGGGTATTACGGACCACGTTTGTTCAATGCGGGTTGGCGATTTCAGACTTTTAAGCGATTTAAGTCCAGGTTTCCTCAAGATGTTTTCCTTCACCTTCAGTCATTGGTGTCCAAGATATACTTAGTAAGTACACATAACATATAACTTTATAAAAGTTAAATTGGTACTTGCCTGACATGGAATCGAACCCGCACACTCATACTTGAGAGGCTGGTGTTTTAACCACTAGGCCACCACGACTTCACTAGGGCACCACATAATAGCTTGATTACAACATAATAGCTTCATAACATAGGCGATTTGCTATTCTGATTAGCAATTTGCAACGTCGAGTTCCTTACCGGCTCATCTCCACGAAACGGAATTCAATGGGAATCATCTACCTAGCTTCTGACTTTCCAAAAGTGCTTATGGTTTTTTTTTAATAGCATATTGTTCAAAATTATGAGTTAAGCCCAGACGCGCCTGGCATCAGGTGTACTGGTGGCCGCCGGAGCTGACGTCTTTGCGCAAGGCGTTATACCGATACACCAGGCATCGCAGGCTCCTTATTCGTCGATACAAGTGGTTTACGAGGGATACAGAGTGGCGAAGAGGGAGATCCAGCGGTCCAAAAGGTTGGTCCGTGAGAAGTTGCGGGGGACTCTGAACAGAGACCAGTGGGGATACCCTTACAAAATGGTGCGGGATAAACTCCGCCCATGGGCTCCACCGCTGACGCAGAGAGTCCGGCTTCAGCCGAAGACCCAAGCATCCTGAGTCAGGGTTGTGGGTTGGTTAAAAAAGAAACTGTGGCCCTGGCGCACAGGCAGGTGAAGAAACACGGGTAGGTTTTAGTCAGTAAAAGTCTGACACGCCATTCCACTCCGCCCAGAATGGGAGAAGTCATTTGATGATTTCCCATCCCAACAAAAAAAAAGGTCCTCATCGAGTTTCCTGTAAACCGCCCGGTAGTAAACAAGAATATACTAGAGATAGATCTGAAACATTCGTTCTGCTTGCATACAAAAAGCGGCGTGACTCAGCGCGTCAGTCAGTCTGCATGTGACTATCGAAGTGAAACTAGCAATAAGTAAGAAGCGATAATTGGGAACATTTACAGCGACAGCTGCGACGAGCACTTCAAGGTGGCTTTCCTAGAGATATTGTGCGTATAAGACACGGTATTTGTGGACATCAGCGAAAACTTCGGTGCGACTTCAACTACGTTCTACTTTACAATGCCTACTACCGACTGTTAAATTGTTGTGAATACGCCATTTTAGTACCCTTAGTTCTTAACAATATTTTGATTTTCGGTCGGCACGCCTTACATAAAAATTTCCATTACATGTAATTACCGCAAAAATAGACTACATAAGTAACCTAAAAAAACCGGCCAAATGCGAGTCGGACTCGCACACCGAGGGTTCCGCCGTTCAAACGTAGCGGTTTACAATTTATGACGTACTAGCTTTCCGCCAGCGGCTTCGCCCGCATGGAGTTCGGTTATATCGCGCTATTTAAATTCCCCTCGGGAACATCAAATTTTTCCGGGATAAAAGGTAGCCTATGTTCTTTCTCAGGGTCTAGAGATTGTCTGTGCCAAACTTCATCAAAATCGGTTGAGAGGTTTAGGCGGGAAAGCGTAACAGACAGACAGAGTTACTTTCGCATTTATAATACTAGCATTGATTTAGAATTTTTCACAGTTTAGAGGCAATTAGATTTAAGAAGTGTTTGATATGAATTTCAACGTTAATATCTCTACGCGTTCATGTGAAAAAGGGCAGGTAGTAAGTTTATAATTATTAAAAAAATATTTTATGCTATGTAAGCAAAAATAATATTTTAATATTTTATGTAACTTCAAATTTATCATTTTCACAATTTTTCCTTTATCTGTCTGTATATAACGTTGCTTCGTGTCGAATTTCAAGATTCTGAGTTCACGGGAAGTACCTTGTAGGTTTTGATTCCCTAGCGTGTGACGGAAATTCGTGTAAGGTGTCGGTATAAACTGCTGTATCTTTTGATAGCTTTAACTTAGAAGTTTGATTTTTTCACTGCTTAAAGGGACAATAGACCTAGGTATTTGGTATAAATTTCAATTTGATACCTTTATTAGTTCGTGAGAAATAAGGTAGTAAGTTTCATTTTATTAAAATATGTTTATTATATTATTGTTGTATAGGTATGTGTAGCTATTTATATGCAGTAGCTACGCCACCCGTCATTCTTTAATAAATGTCAGTGCGTTGACAGCAGTCTTGCGTTTCACTTGTCCTTCGCACGCATACGTAACATTGGCGACGAGTACCCACGTGTTTACCAAAAGAGAAAAAAAAATGTCTACATTTGGAATTTTGCAAAATTTCGACCATAATGTACATACTTGGAGTATGTACAAATGCAGGTTGATGCAATGGTTCATCGCAAATGACATAAACAAGGAGAAGGACCCTGCGGGAGTGAGACGACGTGCGATTCTACTCAGCGCACTCAGCGAGGGCACGTACAAACTCGCAGCCGACCTTGCGCTGCCCAAAGAGGTACAGGACGTGCCATACGAAGATATCCTCATACTACTGGATACCCATTTCACACCGAAACAGGTTGGGTTCAGCGAGCGCCATCGGTTTTATGCCGCTGTTCAACTTCCCACGGAAAGTCCTTCGGAGTGGGCTGCCAGGCTACGTGGCCTGACGTCGCAGTGCAACTTCAATAACGTCGAGGAAATGTTAAGGGATCGGTTCATCATGGGTATGCTGCCAGGAGTAGAAAAAGAAAAGATGTACGTGCGGGAGTTGGCGGGCCTCACGCTGAGTAAGGCCGTGGAGCTGGCCGAGGGGCTGCGCAGCGCGCGCGCCGCCGCGGCCAGCGCGGCGCCTGCACCCGCGCCGGCGCATGAAGCTGATCAGTGCTTCAAAATCGATCAGTCGCAGAGCGCCGGGCCTCGGCGTATTGGAAAAGTGAAGTGTGCGGTCTGTGGTTATACTAATCATGCAAAAGAGTTGTGTCGTTTCGCAAACTATATGTGTAGGAAGTGTAAAACGAAAGGCCACCTAGCCCGTATGTGTAAAAAAATGAACTATGTTGCAAATGAGAGTGTTGATGATAACGGCGATGACGGTAAGCTTTACAATATTTGTACTTATGACGGCGAACCAATGACTGAAGTAGTGAATGTCCGAGGAGTGCGAATGAAGTTTCAGATCGATAGCGGATCAGCTGTTACTGCGATTTCCGAGAAAACTTACTTAAAACTATTTAAAGATGTGCCATTGATCAACACAAACAAGCGTTTATTTACATATACAGGAAATAAAATTGAATGCATAGGAGTTGTACGGTTGCCTTTTACTTACACAGGCATTAAACATACATTAGATGTACACGTAATTCGCGACGGAGGCCCTCCACTTTTAGGTAGGGATTTTATATCTAAATATAAACTGACAATGCTTCCATTACATTATTGCGATTATTCAAGCACCATTTGTAAACAGTTACAAAGTAAGTATCCCAGTGTTTTTTCAGATAACCTTGGGGCATTCAATAAACACAAAATTAAATTAAATTTGAAGGTAGATGCCAAACCAATTTTTTTCAAACCACGGCCTATAGCTTTTGCTTTACGCGATAAAATAGATATGGAGATCGACCGTTTGGTAAGTGCTGGTATATTAAAACCGGTCTCGTATTCAGAATATGCGTCACCTATAGTGCCGGTGTTGAAGCGTGACGGTTCGATACGTCTGTGTGCCGATTATTCAGTAACGATTATTAGTTGATCAATATCCTTTGCCTACCGCGCACGAATTGTTTACAAAGCTGCACGGGGGACAGCAGTTCAGTAAGTTGGACTTGTCTCAAGCATATTCCCAGTGTATTTTGGATGATGAATCACAAAAAATCACATGCATCAATACTCATAAAGGTTTGTTTATGTACACTCGATTAGTGTTCGGCCTCGCTTGCGCACCGGCTATATTTCAGCGAATTATGGGAAGCGTGCTGTCGGGCATGGATGGAGTATTGTGCATGTTGGATGATGTGTTAGTTACGGGGGAGACCAGAGAGGTACATGTAAATAGATTACATGAAGTGTTGCGACGGTTGCAGGACGCTGGGCTTACACTTCAAAAATCCAAGTGTGATTTTTTTAAGGATGAAGTAGAATATTTAGGTTATAAAATAGATAAACATGGGTTGAAAAAATCGCCCCAAAAGGTTATAGCCATTTTAAAGGCCCCAGTCCCGAAAAATGTTGGCAACTTGCAATCATTTCTGGGTCTTGTCAATTATTATCGAAATTTTGTGCCAAACGCATCATCTATTCTTAGCCCATTATATAGGTTGCTTCAAAAGAATGGTAAATGGCTTTGGGATTTGGAACATCAGAACGCATTTAACACAATTAAAAAAATTCTTGCATCGGACCAGGTTCTGGCGCACTTTGACACAACCAAGAAAGTTATCTTAACAGTAGACGCGTCACCGAGCGGACTCGGTGCTGTGTTGTCGCAGGTGGATAGTAACGGGGAGGAGCGCCCAGTATCATATGCTTCACGTACGTTGAACGCGGCTGAACGCAGGTATTCTCAGATACAAAAGGAGGCAACAGCCATCATATTTGGGGTACGCCGATTTCACCAATATCTATATGGTAGATCTGTTCCGTTTACACTCCGAACTGATCACAAACCGCTCATCAGTATTTTTGGGCCCCATCGTGGCATACCGGAAGTGTCGGCTAATAGGCTGCAGAGGTATGCAATATTTTTGAGTGGTTACAACTATACAATAGAATACATACGTAGTGGTAATAACTGTGCTGATTACTTATCCCGCGCGAGCATAAGCGACGACACGGAGGGCCGCTCGGTGAGCGGATTAACAGAAATTGAAGATAAGGCTACTTATGTCAATTTTGTAGTCGACGCTAGTTTGCCTATTACACGAGATTTATTACTTGTGGAAACACAAAAAGATAAAAAATTGGCTAAAGTGGTAAAATATATTTTAAATGGTTGGCCAAGGAAAATAACCGATCCTAGTATATCCCCTTATTTTTTATGTAAAAACCAATTATCCGTAGAAGATGGTATTATCATGCGGGGCCACAAAGTGGTCATACCAGAAGTACTGCGGAATAGAATAATGTCCGAGCTTCACCAGTCACATTTAGGCATAGTAAAATGTAAAGCTGACGCGCGTGGTAGGGTATGGTATCCGGGAATCGATAAAGCTATCGAAACAATGATCGCGAGTTGTAATATTTGCGTTCAGCTCAGGCCTTCTCCGGCGCGTGCACCGCTTGCTGCGTGGCCGCACCCTCTTCAGCCCTTTTGGCGTGTACACATTGATTTCCTCGGCCCAATCAAAGGTCAGACATATTTAGTGTTAGTGGACGCGCATTCCAAATGGCCCGAAGTTTACAAAGTAAATAACACATCCTCGGCTGTAGTCATAGCCATACTATATGAATTTATGTCAAGGTTTGGCTTGATACACACGTTGGTCAGTGATAATGCTACATCTTTTGTATCCGAAGAATTCAACAATTTTTGCAAGTTAAATGGAATATCGCATGTAACATCTCCTGCTTATCACCCAGCTAGTAATGGTCAGGCGGAGAGCTATGTGAAAGTAGTGAAAAAGGGAATAAACTCGTGTTTAATTATGAGTAATAACCCGGACAATAGACACAAAAATTTATTAAAATATTTATTAGATTACAGGAATTCGGTTCACACTACAACAGGCTCTTCACCAGCGCAATTGGTGTTTGGTCGTAAACTTCGTTCGCGCTTAGATTTGTTGAATAAAGAGGCGCCACCGCCGACATCATCCGACACTCTCACTAATGTAGTGAAACACAAACAGTGTTTGCAGAGTAAAGCTTACGGAGGTACAAATAAACAATGTTATAAGGCAGGTGATAATATTATGTATAAGATGTATAATATAAATAAAAAATTCACTTGGAACAGTGGTGTAGTTATAAGACGCATGGGAAAACTGTTTATTTAGTAAAGGACAGTCAAACATTGCGACAGTTGAAAAAACATACAAATCAGCTTATACCCATGAAAGGAACGGTCAACGATGTAAACAGTCAAATACAAGCGAGCTCGGTGGGTACACCCAATGCAACATCGGAATATGACTTGACGTCGTGTGATGACGAGTCATCCGCTGAGATTCAGGACAGTGAAGCCCAAACCCAAGAGGGGGAGAAAGAATGTGATCAAGTGACGCTACCACCAGAACCACCACGCCCTGAACCCGATTCAGCAGAAGGAGACGAGGAAGAATTCCACGACGCTTCTCCCACTGGTGAGAGGGGACAAGCTACTCAGCCGGAGCCCGAGCACGCTCGTTATAGATCAGAAATGACAGACAAAGCGTTACGACCCATTCCTAGGGTTAATTATAAGCCGTTTTTTTAGTTTAACATTACTTATAAGGAAAACTATATTGTTATTTAAAGGGGGGGAAATGTTGTATAGGTATGTGTAGCTATTTATATGCAGAAGCTACGCCACCCGTCATTCTTTAATAAATGTCAGTGCGTTGACAGCAGTCTTGCGTTTCACTTGTCCTTCGCACGCATACGTAACAATTATGTAACTAAAAAAATGTGATTTTCGCAACTTTTCCTATATTTGCATTATATGACAATCCTTCATGCCAAATTTCAAGATTCTGAGTTTACGGGAAGTATCCTGTAGGTTTTGATTCCTTTGCGAATGTCGAAAATTTGTTGAAAATATCGACATATCGGCTGTATCTTTTGATTGGCTTGGCTTAGAAGTTTGATATTTTCACAGCTTAAAGGAACAATAAACCTAGGTATTTGGTATAAATTTCAATTTGATAACTTTATTCGTTCGTGAGAAATAAGGTAGTAAGTTCCATTTTATTAAAATATGTTTATTATATTATATAACTAAAAAAATTTGATTTTCGCAATTTTTCCTATATTTGCATTATATGACAATCCTTCATGCCAAATTTCAAGATTCTGAGTTTACGGGAAGTATCCTGTAGGTTTTTATTTCTTTGCGAGTGTCGAAAATTTGTTGAAAATATCGACATATCGGCTGTATCTTTTGATTGGCTTGGCTTAAAAGTTTGATATTTTCACAGCTTAAAGGCACAATAGACCTAGGTATTTGGTATAAATTTCAATTTGATAACTTTATTCGTTCGTGAGAAATAAGGTAGTAAGTTCCATTTTATTAAAATATGTTTAATAAATTATATAACTAAAAAAATGTGATTTTCGCAATTTTTTCCTATATTTGCAATATATGACAATGCTTCATGCCAATTTTCAAGATTCTGAGTTTACGGAAAGTATCCTGTAGGTTTTGATTCCTTTACGAGTGTCGAAAATTTGTTGAAAATATCGACATAATCGGCTGTATCTTTTGATTGGCTTGGCTTAGAAGTTTGATATTTTCACAGCTTAAAGGGACAATAGACCCGAGTATTTCATGTGAATTTCAGCTTGATACGTCCACGCGTTCTTAAGATAAAGGGTCTTGACAGACAGACAGACAGACGGACAACAAAGTGATCCTATAAGGGTTCCGTTTTTTCGTTTTGAGGTACGGAACCCTAAAAACAACGTAACGTCGTAAAGAAGTGAATGTTAAAAGTGAGATTGATCTTGGGACTCCTGCCGGTGAGTTATGTCTTTCAGGAAGCTATATAATTTGTACCCGAAGGGAGCAGAATTATTCATAGCGAGGTGTTAAATATGTGACGAAATGACAGCTTTTTATGTTTGTTTTATGTTACGTAGGATGAATGGGTTATGTTTTTTGTTTCAGCATATTATGGAGTACCCCCGTGAGCCTAAATTTTACCATTATATTTTAATGTCTTCTCTCGACGGTTATAAAAGATAGGCAGGCGGTAGTGGAGATGGTAAAAAATCAATTCGTTCTCGTCAGTGTAGTTTTTAAAAGTCTAACAGAAGAAGACTATTTTCTAAACGTTTTTAGTTCCAACTGTAATTAATCTTATAATCCAAGTTAACTTTTTATTCAAATTGTATTGTACTTTCTCAATGGTAGGCCATAACATCGGCTGCCGGCAGAAGTTACTACCCAACAAACAAAGTCTTTTTGCCATGCGATTCGTCGTGTTACGGCATAATGTCTGGTGAAGCCGTACTGAAGACGGATCTGAGCAGTTGTGTTGCGATGTGTCCCCGGTGCGATGCGACAAATGATGTTGTATCGGAAGTTTGGTCGTGGTGGATCTCCAGATCAATCTCTCTCTGACGCAGCATCGTTTGTCGTCTTCCTTCCTATTCACTAAGTTTATTTTGGGTGAGTAGGCTCTTAATAAAGTAGCCTTTAAACGTCTAATTAGGCTTCACGATTAGTATCAAATAGTAGGCATTATCTGCAGCTAAAATACCATTGTAAATCACCACTAAATAATACTTCAACCCCAACCTGTATTTCTTTTGTTCTTCTTCTTCTACTTACATTTGTTTATAAAGTAAATGATTTGATCTGTTATGATTTGAAATGTATACGAACCAACCCAGCCTATCTTCCTCCACTGCTAATCACTAACCACAAAAAAATGCTTCCCAAAAATCCACCCAGCATAACTTTGCAATTTAGAGTATATCCCAACAATGTCAGGCTGTTTGACATTATATCAACAAACAAAGCGTAAATTTTAATAAATGAATAGCAAATAACGAATACCAAATTATGCAAAACATAAATAATACCCGACTTTAAGTGTATGTTTTAATATTGTATAAGGAATTTAAAAGCAAAACAGTATGACACAAAAATGAAATAATAATGTAACAGTCAATGTAGTTTGGGGAGACGTCGAGATGGCACATAATAACGACATTATTCATTTAAACGCCCCGCGACGAATTTGTTTAAAAGCAAATGAAATATTAGAACGAACAGCTTACGGGTAACTTGAACATGAAGCCACAAATTCTTGATTTGGTTTAATTAACAGACGTGAAAATATTCTGTTTAATATTTCGAGTAAGAACCAGAAAAAGTTTTGACATCCACCAACGCACTGAGTCTGCGTGGTAGATTACAGCCCACTATCGCAGAGTCCTTTGAGAGAGGACGCCTGTGTCCTAGAAGTGGGAATTTTATGAGCCAATTATGTTAATGCTAGATTTCATTGTAAGGACGACAGGAGGTCAAGCTACCCGAAACTGTCAAATATTCCCAATCAAACTTTTACTTTAATGCTTTAACAATAAAGATGGCAATCTAATAAAGACTTTTGACAGATTGTAGTAGCTTGGTATGCTGTCGTCTGTAGGTATCTACTCGTGGCTACAGTTTATATTGTACCTAACACAATTTTATAAAAGGGTGAAGTAAAGCAATTCCGCATTTTGCTTGTGGAAAGAAATATGATTGAGGAAAAATACAAGTCTCTTTGTTGAATATTGTGGAAAAACTTACAGAAAATCGTCTTTTCTTTCTGTTAAATTTCTTTTGTAAGTGGCACTGTTGAGCAAAAGTCTTCCCCAAATCGGTTTTCTACATATATCCATACTTTGCAGTATCTATCTATGCCTCTTACCACCTCTTTTTTGGATTTAATTAATCTTGAAGATTCATGATACTGGTGCACTCAATAGGCCCGTCCTCTTAATTAAACCAGCCTTTCCCAACAGAACTGAAACCGAGACCAACACGGGTTGGTTTCCAGTCTAATATCCGGACTGTAAACTGGATCAGCTTAATACTAGTTTAAACCATAATTGTCAAAAATATTAATAATGATTGTTTTTAATTTCCTGTGCATATAGCAGATCTATATACCTATTAAGGAAATGTAAAGATGAAATATTTTACTACTTATACGACTTTTTGTGCTTTCTTGAGTCCAAGATTGTCGAAAAAGCCAAAACTTGTGTTTAGTAATAAGATAGTAATTGTTCAATTTTTACGCATTTTGTGCGTAGTAGTTTAAGTAGGGCCAATAGGTATAAGCTCTTTGCAACGAGTGTCTGCATCAATATTTAATTTAATGCAATTAATCATGCCAAAAATAGAGATATTATTTTCTCTCTCGGCAATAGTACCTACTGTAGCTTCCCAGGGTAGTACGTATAGATAGAATTATTGCAATCCGATAAGCAGTTTCGAAAATTACAGTAGACTTTTAAACTACAAAATTTTATAATATTCATGAGATTTAAAAGTGATATTCACTAAAAGCGTAAATAATTTATTAATAATGATGATGGTGTTGGTTGCATTTCGTTTCAACGAAACACATTATTTTGTGAAATTATAGTTCCACAACTCAAGTAAATTTTGTACATTTTAAGTTTGCAGTTAGTTTTAATAGTGAATTTTTCCTGGACGATGACATTTACATTTAGATGAATTACCGGAGATGAGTGCTGGTGTAAGTTGGTGAGCAACGAAGTGCTATTAAAAAGTGTAACTATTTAACTTGAGGCAGGTTTTATGAGTCGATGTAAGACCTTACTTACCTTCTACTTACTAAGTAATAATATACATACTGTTTCTTTAAATACTTACTGTTAATTTTCTACGTGACCAGAAATTTTATCTCAACGACATTAATTAAAGTCAAAAACTTGTCAAAAATGTTTTTTTTTTTTTTAATAATTATAAACTAGTACTTGGCTGCAATCCCGCCTGATGGTAAGCAGTGATGCAATCGTTGATGGTAAAGCGTACTAGTTTATTAAGCCTATTCAATTAAAAAACTACGGAATAGGAAGGATGACGGCAGTTGAGCGAGGTGATGTTAAACCCAAGACCAACACGACCAACCGAAGCTGCGCTAGAGGGAGATTGATCTGGAGACTCTCCACGACCAAACTTCCGACACAACAATATTTGGCGCATCGTACCCGCCACACATCGCAGCACAACTGCTCAGACCCGTCCTCCGTACGGCTTCACCAGACATCATGCTGGAACACGACGAATCGCTTGGCGGCAAGACTTTGTCTGGTGGGTGGTAACTTCTGCCGGCAGCCGATGTTACGGCCTACCACCGACAAAAATGAACGGAAATTAGAAATAATTTGACGACTAGTTTTGGGCAACGCTTTTTTTTAAAGAGAAAGAAGAAAGAAGCGAATGTAAAAAAAGGAAATAGGAAATATAGAACATTCTTAAAATTCCATTGAGATGATGATGATGCAGAATGATATACCTACGTAAAATCTCAGCGTATAATCCTGGCCGCATTCGCGGCTGTCGCGTTGGAGCCCGGGGTCCGCTAAATATATATATAAATATAAATATTATCCGTATATCATTCAGCATAATAAATATTGTGTTAGCTTGTTGTTACTTGACCTTTCAAAACTAGAAGATGTTATCACCCGACTGCGCGACAACAAAGACAGCTCGCCAATTTTAACATTCTAATTAGAACTGTTAAAATTCTGTCTGTATTTTTATATACAGTTTGACTTTGATGAAGTTCTTATACATGATATACAATGGCATTTGATTACTTCGTAAAGTAATCTATTACTTATAGTGAATGTGAAGACTTTTTTCGATCGTTTTATCTATTTTTATTTTCATCTTTCTTTGGTACCTATTGTTCGGCGAATTCTTGAGTTGAACTGCATGATTTCTGACAAATGCGTCCTGTTTGGTTCTATCTTTAAAACCCCATGTCAGATATTGATAGGTTCTACATGGTCTTCATATGATATGACCAAGGTTAGGTATGTCTGGTCTTTAAAAAGACTGATCTCTGAGTTTGTTTCGACCTTTCTTCTCAGAGTAGTCAGGTAGGAAACCCCGAACTCATCTAGTTAAAAAAGTAAAAAATAGGATTGCCATGTGAAAGTGTTTGTACAAACCTACTAACAGAGAGTAAATTATTTAATGATTTAAGATTTTAGTATCATCCTAGTCAAAACAGACCTTAAGACTTCAATAATTAAATCGAAGCTTCACTAAGCGTTTTATATTTTATTAGCTTTCCGCCCGCAGCTTCGCCCACATGGATTTCATTTGTATCGCGCTTTTTAGATTTCCCTTGGGAGTCATACTTTTCCGGGATAAAAAGTGCCCTATTATTTAATCCAGAATTCTAACTTTACGTCTGCAAAATTCCCAAGCAATCGGTTCTGTAGTTACGGCTTGCAAGCGGAACAAACAAACAAACAAACTCACTTTCCCATTTATAATATTAATAAGGATTTTAATTCAAATATTATAAATTAAAATTGGACATGATACCGGTATCCTTTTTACAGAATATTTACATTTTATTCGCGTTTTTTTTTGTGGCGTTTTTTTCACAATTGTAAACTTGTAAAATTGTAGTGCTTGACCGCAATTGTGCCTGATGGTGCAGCAGTGATGTTATCGTTGATGGTAAAGCACACTAGTTTACTGAGTGGATAGGAAGGATCACGGCAGTTGAGCGAGGTGATGCAATGTTAAACCCAACAATACGACCAACGATGCTGCGCCAGAGAGAGATTGATCTGGAGACTCTCCACGACCAAACTCCCGACCTGACACAACAACATTAGGCGTATCATACCCGGCACACATCATAACACAACTGCTCACATACGTCCTCCGTACGGCTTCACTTCACTCGGCTGTTCCACTAAAGACTTGAATATCATTCAATAATTTGTAGTTTAGGTTGGAACTCTAGCCAATTATGTGCGAGCTAAAGTGGTAGCAGGCATTACGCCAGGGCACTCCGATCAAATGAATTAGGTAATCAACCGCATGTGAGCCGAGAGAGTGAAGCGAGGCGAGCACTACTTCCAAAGGCCAGGCAGTTGATTAAACGGCTAATTTAACTAGTGGGCTGCGACAAAAACATCACATTTTGCTTAGACGCTTTCATGTGAAATAACTTACTGGGAAAAGGGTTGAAATATCTTGTTCATGTTTGTAAAAGTGACAGATACTCAGCTTAATACGTTCATAAAGTTTTGCCAATTAAACCGTTTACAGGAAAAAAGCTACGCGAGGACATTACGTACCTACATTTTAAATTTGAAAACTGTAAGCGAGCGAGTTTGTCTTTGTAGGTATAAAGCCAAATAATGGCAATATCAGAAACCGCATTTTTATTATCAACCAAAGTACCTGTCATCTAATCTCTTCTCCACCCTTGGTTGACCGGTAGAGAATGCATAAGGTATTAAGTCCGCTTTTGTACCTTTTTGTTATAAAACGTTGTTTATCAAGTCAGTTTATTGGAAGCTACTGATTGTAGTATCGGTAAACTCTTCAATGATAACATCTCATAAGTAAAAAATCGAGGAAATCCAGAATACGTGACGCGCACATTATTACGCCGTCAATCATATTTGCTGTTAATACACATAACAATGAAATACATCAATAAGCAAGCATATTCCAATCACAGAGCATCCAGCCAGGATTAAGGAATGGAGAACGAACAAAAACTAACTCTGGTTTGAACAACATCAAGCAATCGAAATCCAAACCGCCACCGGCCGGTGAGCAGGTGGTGTAATGTTCATGGGTTTCATTAATTTTCAAATTACCTATCACTGAATCTTAGTATGTCGATGGCAATCAAAATGGATTGAAAAAATTTGATAAAGTAGATAATGGCGTCGTTGCCATTGTTCACAAACTAAATTAAATTAAAGCTCAGTGTATATTTTTCTTTCCATTTCATTATTTTTTATGTTAAAAATATTCAATAGACATTTTAGAAGTCAGTAAAAATATGGCGACTAAAATGCGTCAATTTACGTAAGGCGCTGACAAATTTGAGAGGACTAACCTCTACTATTAAACTAATGTTCATCTTCCGTCCTTTTCTTAAAGAAATAGAAAGAATTATATACACTAAACTAACATTTGAATGAGTTGGTGCACAAGGGAATTGGAGGCAATACCTAGATTCCACCATATTATTTTTCAACGACATTCATTCCAGAAAGCTTTTGGTTAAGTTGATTAAGGTTCAGTGTATAAAAGCTTGTCTTAATCTAAAAATACGAGCATTTATTATACGAGCGTTAGTATACTGCCGGCGCCGCTCCTAAATGCGACAAGCATAATGTTTGTGAAACCAGTAAATTAGCATTGCATTTGATTTAGGTAAATGGCTTGTAACGTGGAAATTATACAGATGTTCAAACAACGTTGGTTAGTAAACTCAGTCCCCCTTATTACAAAACATGCATTTTATTTGGATTACGTTTAAACCACCTTTTTTTTTGTTTTGGATAGGAAATTATCAAATGCCTCTACCGCTCTGGGCGAAGCGGAAGGGCGTGTCAGACTTTTACTGACTTAACCCCACCCGTGTTCCTTCAGTTGCCTGTGCGCCAGGACCACATTCTTTTTTTAACCAACCCGCAACCCTGGCCCTGGACCAGCCATTGGTCTTCGTAGACCCCGTCACAATTTGCCGACATCTTTTTGAAGCGCGCGTGAAATACAACGCGCATGCAAGTTCGATGTTGCTTCTCAACCAGAACGTGGCGCGTGTCCGGTGAGGACCTGCGTCAGGTATCAGGTAATACTTTAGTGATGAGATGGGTAAGTTTTATCATGCCGCAACATGGATCGCTTGCAGGCAAGACTTTGTCTGGTGGGTGGTAACTTCTGCCGGCAGCCGATGTTATGGCCTACCACTGAAATAGAAGTGAACTTAGAGCGAGAGAATCGTCAATAATGTCAATCTCTGGTATTTGTTGGAATGCTACCTCACTCCACGCCCACTTCTCCTAAGTTTTCACTGTGAGTTGGTTACCGAATCGTATTGCTGGTCGGTTTTTAATGGTTCAGTGTATACCAAACAAAAGTGACTACTATTAATTCAAACGATGTGATAAATTAGTTATGTCTAAGTAAGTTATTCCATAAATCTAATTTCTAGAAGTTTTAGGTGTTTCATTGACATTTGGCACAGAAACCTCGATGCTAAGACATAGCGCACACTGTGGAATATAGGACTGCGACGGCCCGGCGACTAGACGTATCGAAGATCTGCGGTCCATAACTTTCATATATTTGATAAAAGCATGAAGTTGCGGGGTAGCAACGATGTAAGCACGATGTATAGTTACAAGAATGCGCCAAGTCAGCATCAATCCCTCATTTCAGCGCTGAGAAATTTCCACATAAGTATTTGTATTGCGAATATCAACGTAAATTCGTTCGATGGCGATGTTTATTAATCGATATCAAAACGCATTGAAAACTCAAAGAAAATGATCGCTTCCTGGTGGAAGATGTCTAATTTGTGGCGGCACTAAACATTTTCACCACCGCCGTAGTAGTTGTCTACGATATCTCTCACGATGACGTAACTTACGTCGAAAGTTTGTGCTACGATGATAATATCTGAGTTATTCCGAAATAATCGTCAAATATTTTTTATTACTCGAACTGTTTTAGTAGATTTTTATGTCGATTATTCACTTTGACGATTATTGTATAACTTTAGCATTGTATAGCTGGGGATTTCGATGACTGAGTTATGATTTAACCTATGGAACTTTAGTCTCTTTGGACTCTAGTTCATTTTTGGGTTCCATAGTCAACTAGGAACCTTCTGTCCCTCCGCGGATAATCTCATCAGTGATCGTTAGCATTGAAGAGCTGAAATTTGGTACCGATACGTACCTATATCAATCACACCGGTCAACAATTGCATCACTGCTTAACATCAGGCGGGATTGCAGTCAAACACTGGTTTATAATTATTTAAAAAAAGTATAAGACCAAATACTGTAACATGACGAACAGCCGATTATAATTACTCTTATTAAATGATTTGGATTTGGACATACAAAAATTACTGAGACGTAGAAAGTATTTATCTCTAATATAATTTAATTTCAGCAGATTGCTAACAAATTCTTTTGTTTCTGTTAGGTACAGACAAAAGTACATGAAGTTACTACAAAGTGCCAAATGTCTTTATTAGATTTTTTACTTTATCGCTAAAGTATTAAGGTTCATTGGAAACATTTGACATTTTCGAGTAGCTTGACCTGCTGTCGCCCGTACCATAAGATATTATTGTTTCATTTCCATTGCAAAGGAATTTATAAAACAATTTAATTTAAAATAATTCTTTGTATACTTTAAATTTTCATTTTGAAAGATTCTCTGTAGATCCGATTTAAAATAACAATTGACAATCACGATAAGCAAGACAAGAAAATGTGAATTACTTACTGATTGATTCATTTATCCGGAATAGATAAGTAGGGTGTCTTTTAACAGTTATATGTTCATTTCCATGCATCACAGACCAATTTCCTGTAAAGTGGAATACAAATTTGTTTATTATATAAAGCTTTTCACATATTATATGTACAACAATAAAATATAGAACAATTTGTGAAACCATTAGAATAATATGAATGGAATGTGGGTATTTATTTGATGATTTCATTTGTTTAATTATAATCTCTTATTGAAAACTAATGCTCACAGGTAAAATAGAAGGGGAGAACTACACGGACGGTTAGGACTACGAATTGCAGCTGCCCTGCGAGAGACTGAGGACCGTCATCATCATCATCATCATTTCAGCCGAAAGACGTCCACTGCTGGACATAGGCCTCCCCCAAGGATTTCCACGATGACCGATCCTGCGCCTGTCGCATCCAGCGGTTTCCTGAGGACCGTACGAGGTGGAATATCAGACACCTTTCAGGGGCAAGACCTTTAGTAATGAAGGAAACGAAAATAAAGAGATTTACATGTTAAACCATACATTGTAGCATTATCTACTCCCACTATCCATCAACCCATACTAGGCTCACGTGGTGGATAACAACTCACGTGGAGGATAACGGCGCAATCCATCTCACATAGCAGATATCTGTGTCTCTGCCGTAAGCGATAGGCTGATTACGCAACCTATTCCTCACTATAGCACTACCAATCGCATAGAACTTCCCTAATCATGTCTGAGAATTTCTCTAATTTCAAACTTTTAAAATCACTTCTTCTTCTACTTTTTTCAATGTGAGATTCAATCTCAACTCTTGATCAATGGCCTCTGTGGAATAGATACCACAATACTTTCGCCAATAACATGTGTAATAAATTATAGAAATTCTTTGAAAATTTTATTTCACAATAATGGCGGATATCGCCTATGATTGAATGTTCCTCAAATTATGAGAATGATGCCTCTTGATATTCGCTAATCTGTTAAACACAAATATTGTCCTTTGCCTCGAAATCGAAACTAGGAAGTTACGTAATTAATCAATGTCGGTCGAATCGGACGGAACCGTAAACTTCGACAAGAATTTTGCTTGTAATGTGTTTATTTTTGTCTCACTTTAGATAAATAGAGCTGTTTATTGTGACACGAAGCTTAAATGAAAATGATCACATTTAACACGAGTGAAAATCAACACGTTACTGCTAGAATAAATAAATAGCATAAGCCTTTAAATGGTATTGCCATTCTGGGAAAATAAATAAGTGGCTAACTGGAGAGCTTTATTCCACATTACAGGCGTGATATATGACGTCATAGAAATGTCGGTACCACGGTTCTTATTTCGAGCGTTTCAACTTTTAAAATAGGAACGAAATAATTTGAACGCCAAAACGTAATTATTAAAGACCGTTTGTTCTACAATATTATTTAAATCCTTTTTACATGGTAATGAAAATCCAGTGAGCATACTCACTGGATTTTCATTACCATACTCACATATTTTTTTCTATTCTCGCATAATATATTTCATGTGTTTCTTGTATCTCTACTTGCCAGCTTCACTACTTCTATTCATTACTTCATTTGTTATTATGATTTACTGCAAATTGTGTTTTACAAAGCAAAACATTAGTATTTATATTTTATTTATTTATACTTTCGCACAAAGAAAATGTACAGAGGCGGACTTAATGCATTTGGCATTCTCTACCAGTCAACCACGGGTGGTGAAGAGACAAGATGGAAGGTATAGTTTTTGTTCTAAATGGGCGTTTATTATTACAAAAATGCCAGAAGCAAAGCAGCTTCCCCCGATTAAGTTTATAGAGTTATGGTGTATGTCTCGGAGTGTCAATATGGGTTTCGTCCAGGGTACGGAGCCATGGATCCTATCTTCGCACTTAGGATCGCCATGGAGAGATACAGATCGAAGAACACGCCTCTGCGTATGCTCTTTCTTGATATGCAGAAGGCCTTCGATTGTGTCCCTCGGGGGGTGATCTGGTGGGCACTGAGGTCCAAAGGGGTACCAGAAGCCTATGTTGATATAATTCGAGACATGTACCTCAATTCCGATTCCATTGTTAGGACCGCTGTTGGTGACACTAAACCCTTCCCCGTCACCGTCGGAGTCCACCAAGGTTCCGTCCTTAGTCCGTTTCTGTTCAGCGTGATATTAGACGTCTTGTCGGACAGTATCAAGGACTCACATGAGCAGCCTCCCTGGCTACTCATGTATGCTGACGATATCGCGCTGGCAGACGCGGACAGGGAACGGTTGTTGCGGCGTGTGAATGCGTGGAAGGACTCGCTTGAGAACGGAGGTCTGAAACTCAACGTGGCGAAGACCGTGTACTTGGCCAGCAACACGACGGACCCTATGTCTGTGCGCATAGGCGGAGACATGGTCGAGTGCATGGACCAGTTTAAATACTTGGGGTCTGTGCTTCACGCGTCCGGCGACATTGATTGCGACGTCAGGGCACGTATTTCCGCAGCTTGGGCAAAATGGCGTGAGGTGACGGGTGTCATTTGTGACCCCAAAGTGCCGGTTAAGCTTAAGGGGCAGGTCTATAAGACCATCATTAGACCTGTTCTCCTGTATGGTAGTGAGGCGTGGCCTGTGCTTGAGCGACACAAGCAGGAGCTGCGTGTCACGGAGATGAATATGCTGCGGTGGATGTGTGGAGTTACGCGGAAGGAGCGCATCAGGAACTCCCGCATCCGTGGCGGTCTTCATGTCCGTGACATAGCGGACAAACTGCAGGGGGGTCGCCTACGTTGGTACGGTCACGTCTTACGAAAACTGGTATGTTACGTGGGTCACAAATGTCTTGCCATGGCGCCTCCGCCGGACCGGAACAAGCGGGGTAGACCAAAGAAGTGCTGGCTTGACGTTGTAAGAGATGACAAGCGTGCCAATAATCTCACACCACAGGATGCTAAATATCGCGCGAAATGGAGGAAATTAAGTAGAAAAGCGGACCCCGGGCTCCAAGGCGAAAGCCGCGGATGCAACCGGGATAAACGCTGAGATGATGATGATGATGAGTTATGGTGTACGGGATGTATAGTTCACTCATCTTCTTAGAAAAGGTAGGATACTCCAACCAGACAGGTGTTAGGTCTAAGTGAAACTGCTCAAGGGTTGAAAGAGAGACGTTTTATACATATGTTATCTTAACAGTTACGTATCTACATATGTATAGTTTAGTCGCGCTTACGTGACGTCAATATGTAGTTCGCATGAATGCAGTGAGCCCTATCAGAATACTAGCACTGCGACATTTATTTTTTAAATATCGAATCGTCATGCTAAGATAGGAGCCATCAAATTTGACGCGAACCGTACCTTACATTTATTTTTTTGAAATATCGAATCATCATGCTAAGATTTTAAGAAGCCTTTAAATTTCATGCGAACCATAGGTACCTAGTCTGCTTATAATGTGTATGGTGAAAGGCACTTACATTAAAAAAGAACAATATAAAAGTAAAAAGTGTTTCTAGAAACTTCACCGTTGAAGCTTTTGACTTAGTGTCTACTGAGTCAAGTTGTAATGGAACGCCTCGAGAATACTGCCGACAGAAGTTACTTATGAAAACTCTTATTTCCGTTTTTCAGATTGTTTCACTTAAAATCAACCGATTTCAAAGTACATCTCAATAACTCATATGTTTACTGATAGGGTCGTTCATAATGTCAATTTTTCATTCGCATTCCGAACCGGTCTGTACAGTTACCAGCGCCAAAATGTCAACCCTTGGCGGTATTCAATTTAGGTTTTTTTTTTTTTGTGAAAAGTTGAATACCACGGTGAAATACGACATACAGTGTTATTCAACTGAGTGAATTGCTTTTGGATAAAGCCGAAATATACTTTTGCTCTTGACTGGACAACAGGTACAACAGGACATTGAATGTGACGAGAATGATATATTTTTATTACGGTATATACAAACTTATAAAACTAAATAAATACAAATTACTAAATAAAGCTATTATCCTAATTGAAACTATTATTAAATTACAATTCAGCATCAAAAAATTCTTCGACATCGCTGTCGACTGGTAATGTACCCAAGAGACTGGCAGCATTACCGCGTTGAATGGCAATACTTAGCCGCTGGCCAAGGTAAAAGCCAGCCCTTAGGTCACGGGAAGTGTCAACAAGCCGTTTGGACAGTTCATTAAAAAGGCAATGAGCACTCGGACCCCACGGCCCAAGGGTTTCAACCCCAAACGGCTCGAAAATATAATTTCCGAGAAGGTTGTTATATTTTCGCCGTTTGAGGTTTTCTGCAGCCGCAGCAGCAACGCCAGCACAGCGCGTCGATCCAGGAAGATGGGATGGCGCAAGAGTATCGACGCAAGTTGCGTCCCACACTAAAGGCCTAACCATCTTCCAAGGAAATAAGGACATGTCGTCCGGTCTCTTGCCACGAATGATTAAAAGCATTCATGTATCAAAGGCTTCAACTGTTGCCCGTGGCATATGTGATTGTACGGAATGTTCAGGGTTTTATGCACTTTTTTATTAGTCCAACTGGAAAATGAAATCTACGGCATGTGAGTTTTGTTATTTAATTGAAGATAATTATTTTTCTATCTTTTTATTTTCCACATATTTTCCTTTTCTTGAATACATTTTTAAACGTTTTATATAGTCATCATCATCTCAGCGTATAATCCCGGTTGCATCCGCGGCTTTCGCGTTGGAGCCCGAGGTCCCGTGGTGTGAGATTGTTGGCACGCATGTCATCTCTTACAACGTCAAGCCAGTACCTCGCTTAATATAGTGTACATAATAAACACTATTCTATTCTTTTCTAATAAGTCTGTGTTCACACGATCATTCATCCTCTTTAATCTATAGTTTAGTGAGAGTATTAATTGTGAGAGATTCGACTGAGTGGAAAGGTTGGCGATGCGTCACATCCTAGATAATGACTCAAATAAATGTTCCATTACTTGCTGTGATAAGAGTCTCTTGGCTTCGTGTGGACTTTTTCTTACTGAGATACCTTTGGCCTCGCATAAGACTTTTTGTTTTGTTACTTTTTTATTTTTTTATATAATTTGGATATTTTTAAATTTATTTAGTTTACTTTTATGATCTTCCTGGATGAGTGAAAATAAATAATTTTCTATCTTAGTTTCTGTTTGCACGCATATTCTTTTATTTTGATTCAGCGCTCTATTTACGTACACATTAATACTATCAATTGCAATTATCTCGAAGCATATTGCAAATCCATTGCTCCATGTGTTCGAAAATGTGTCTAATCAACAACGTAAATCACGCAATGAATGTTGTTGAACTGTCAAAATTAAACCCATTGCTGCTGATAGTATATTAAGGGTTTGGTCAAATTTTAGGGCTCAATTGTTTTATAAGATAAATATAAAATGATAGTTACGAAAAAGATATATATATAATGTATATATATATATATAATCACGTCTTCAATTCTACTTAGTCTGACGTTTCAGGAATAACAAATGAAAATGAACGACGATAATAGATGGGGTTCAATAATGGGAAGTACAATTGTCATCATGATGTCAGCATGATGCTGTCAGGTAAATAATCTCAGGTATTTCATTATTGCCACATTCCTTACCCGCTTCATTCTTTATCCGCCTGATAATGTCAACGAGGCACCAGGACTAGCAATCATTTAATAAATTGTGGCCTGTCTTCACATGCAAAGAAAAAAGAAATTATTATGATCACACAACTATACTAAATTAAATAGAAAAGAAAATACAGATGTAAAAAAAGTAACAAAAGATCAGAAAAAAAATAACCAGGAAGTCCATATAAAACCAAAAGGCTCATTTTAGCATGATGATTCGATATTTAAAAAAATAAATGTTACAACGCTGGAATTCTGATAGGGCTCACTGCATGTATGCGCACTATGCATCAAATTGACGTCACACCACCACGTGATTAATATAAATATGTAGGTACATAACTGTGAACATAACATATGTACATAACATCTCTCTTTCAATCGTTGAGCAGTTTCACGCAGTCACAGCACCTGTCTGGTGGAGTATTCTCCCTTTTCTAAGAAGATGACCAAACTTTACACCCCGTACGCAATAACTCTATAAACACTTATTTGGGGGAGCTATAATGCTTGTAAGTCTTAGAATTATTCGTTTTAAAAAATGGGCTATGAAGCGTAGGATGCTGTAGAATAATTTGGCTTTTTTGTAATAATAAACGCCCATTTATCAAAAAAAAAACCATACCTCCCCAGCCGGTCATGTTAAATCTCGCAGAAAAATAAATATAATACTTATGTATTGCGTTGTAAAACACAATTTGCAGTAAATCATAATAACAAATGAAGGAATAAAAAGGAGTGGAAATGACAAGTAGAGATAAAAAAGACATGAAATATATTGTGCGAGAATGGAAATATTTAAGGTATAGTTTTTCACTGAATCTTCATAACCTTGTTAAAAGAATTTAAACAATATTATAGATACAACGGTCTGCAATATTTAATTATTGGCGTCCAAATCGTTTCGTTCTTATTTTAAAAGTTAAATGCTCGAAATAAGTACCGTGGTACCGACATTTCTATGACGCCATATATCACGCCTGTAATGAAGAATGAAGCGTACCATAATGTTACGTTTAAAGTCTGTTACTATTTATGTATTCCATAAGTAACATGTTAACTTACTTCCGTGTTAAATAGAATGATTTTCCTTTAAGCCTCGTGTCGAATTAACAGGTCTGTTTATCTAAAACGAGACAAAAATAAACACATTACGAGCTAACAGTATGATGCGACACTAGATTTCTCTGAAGTTTGTTGACATTGAGCTGGTCACAAATATTATAGTGATATTCTTACAGACGTCTCCTTACAACCTTATACAATGAATTCAAAAAGTCCCCCTTCGTCAAAATTTCTAGCTGTAATGAAACTTTAAAAATAAAAGTTGTTTCCCTGTTCCGCCCTTTACATATTTCACAGAGCAAAACTAAAGCAGTATTTACATAGGATAATGTGATTTATTTTCATAACATGAATTGATTTCTTTATTAAGATTACTAAAATATATCGGTAGTAGGCTATAACGTCGGCTGCCGGCAGAAATTACCACCCACCAGACAAAGTCTTGCCGCCAAGCGATTAGTTGTGTTCGTCGTGTGTGTGTCTGGTGAAGCCGTACGGAGGATGGGTCTGAGCAGTAGTGCTGCTCAACCTCCCTCTGGCACGGCATCGTTGGTCGTGCTGTTGGGTTTAACATTGCATCACCTCGCTCAATTGTCGTCTTACTCCCTATTAACTCAGTTTCTTTTTGAGTGATTAGGCTCTTAATAAAGTAGCGCGCTTTACCATCAACGATTGCATCACTGCTTGCCATCAGGCGGGATTGCAGTCAAGCACTAGTTTATAACTATAAAAAACAGATATTTTTTCTTTGAAAGGGACAATGTAGTGCAGTCACTTTTAGTAACTGTGCTATGGAATTGTCCATCACATAAAATGTGATGCTTACTTGCGTATAAAGAGTTACAAAGAAGAGTTAATATTTACAATTACAAATTTACGTACTAGTTTCTTTATCTTTAAAGTTAAATAAAAAACAAAACACGGCAACATTGAGAAATTTTTGATCTCAGTATCCACCTAACTATGTAGTCTAGGCAGTCTAGGGTATTGATTTTCAAAACATAATCAAAATTACTCCTTTTATCACTTAACCAAGTAACATAAGTTTTTTATAAGATAACCTAGCCTATCGCCCCGTACCGTAGACGGGTACGTAGATGTTAAGTTTCGTCATAACCTGTATATTGTAAAAGCCAAATAGGTAGCTAAAATATATTCTGAATTAATAATCTTCTAAAATTATCCGCCTAATTTATAGCAAATTTCGACAGCTGCCCTGTTAAATTTGAATATCCACCAGATTAACCTGTAAGTATTTATATTAACCTGTAAGTACTACGGAAACCGATGATACCCTTTCGCAAAATCTTAGATTTAAATTTATGTATTGGTTTTCATAATGTACTGTTTAAGAGAAAACTATTTTGTTTTCATATATTTTAATACTTAGAGCAAAATTGTTCGTTCGTAATTTAATTAAAACCAACAAATTCCATCAGAATTTCAAAACATCTACAGATTTTAATTTTATCGTCCATTGACTTGAAAGAATCCACCCATTCGGGACAAAATGCTCTTGAATATTAATTTTGCCCAACTTTATGAATCAATAGTTCTGTCTCGGGCTCCAGAGTTATTTAATTACACATTGCTGATTCGAGGTATTCATATTTTGCTTTTCATTTTAAGAACAGAACGGACGCGGAATAAATAAATACTAAAATGTTTAAGAACTTTTCTTTGATTTTTTCACAGTCTAGTTACAGTCTGAAGTCGGCGACAATCAAATGTCAAAACCTTGTCAAAATGTAAGCAAATTTAAATCATTTTTGATAGATTGATACTGAGATAGAACTGTAACTGTTTTAATAATTAAAAGAATGCCTCTCTGAATAGACCAGTGCATCAATGCGTTAGATGCTTCACTGATTCGGAAGTTATCAAATGTTTCAGATAACACTTTGAATTGTTTACATTTTAGGGCAAACAATAATTTGTAATTAATGTTATAATTTTGTATTTTATTATCTAAATCAGCCTATTGAAATCCACTTTTGGACATAGGCCTCTACATTTGTACGGCGTTCAGCTCAATTCTTGGCAAATCACATCCAACCTGTATCAGCAACCCTGCGAAAATCCTCAATATTTAGAATCGATTTTTTTCCAAAAGCTGTTTTACTTTGAAATTATTACTTTTGAGCAACAAAAAAAGAACACAATTGTAAATAACAGATAACTTTATTAGATTATTTACATAACGACCCTGACCACATGTGACTACAGAGTACAGTTTATATTCATCTGTACCCCGTCCACACACGCTGCACTGGAGCCTCACTTCCGATATTCACTGCCGGCCGCCATTGTGTTCGCCACATTATACTGCAACGCATATTGTTCAACGATCTTTCATGACTTTCGGTATGTGAATTTTTTCAGCCATCTCTACATAGTTTGTGTATCACAACTTCAATAATAACTCAATCAATCAATTGAGCTAGCCTCGGGATATTAACTCAACGACACTATATTTATAATAGATAAACATCCAAGACGCAGGCCAATTAGGAAAAGATCGTTTTCTACCATGACCTGGCCGGGGATCGAACTCGGGCCTCCACGTCGCAGCCAGGCGTGTTGACCGCTGCGCCACGGAGGACTCTACTTAACTGGGAGCGACCCAGGTTACGCTTGCCGATACACAGTCCCCGTTGTCCTCTGCTCACCGGTCAATAGTCCTTCGACAAATATGGCTAGCCGACTGTCACTTCAGTTCACAAGCAATAAAAACATAAGATAGAATAAACCTTTCAATTTACACACATCTGTTATCATATTTTCACTTGATATTTTGTTACAAAATCTGCAAAATCATATTTAAATATAGCAAAAAAAAAGAGGATAAAACTTGTTTAATGAAAAACCATTGTAAGAAGTGTGTTTTCTAAAACGTAACAGTTTATTCACATATAACATCAGCATAACTTGACACAAAAACATTCATATTCTGTGAGGATTGTACTAAAATATTTCCATATACGATTATGTGTCAGTAGCCTCGGGCATTTCACGGTACAAAGTTACAGAGTTTGAAGAGTAGACCCTTGACGTTACGGTTGGCACTGTGACTGAGCGAACGACTGTTACACTGCGTGTCGCGAATTCGATTCTCGCAAGCTGCAAATATTAGTATGGCCTACAGGTAGTTGTTACTGGTAGGCTGTTTTCGTATATGAGTTTAAATGTTTGTAAACGCACTGACGATACAGGAGAAACTCGTAGCGTGTAGAGATGTTTAAAAAGAAAGAAAGATGCTGTATAAAATTAAGATATCTATACTAATATATAAAGCTGAAGAGTTTGTTTGTTGGGTTGAACGCGTTAATCTCAGGAACTACTGGTCCGATTTGAAAAATTTATATTGGATAGCCCATGGATCCAGGAAGGCTATAACATCTGCGACCAATAGTAGCGGAGCATAGCTAACTCCACGCGAACGAAATCACTGGCGGCCGCAAGTACATGATATTTATGTTTCAGTCAGTTATAATAATCATTAGTGTACCCACACCTACGTAAACTGTTACTATCATATCGATTAAGTCCATGAACTAAATGCTGACTTTAATCCTACAATTGTTCCTTCATCAAATGATAGCAATTCATCAAGCTCTCGCTTCTAATCTCCTCTTTCCGTCTAATTGCAGATACCGTAATAGCCTAGAATGGTAGGACCATGCTGACGGTATGCTCAGGCAACGCTGACAGCCGACTAATTTACGATGTCATAACTTACTCGCCGACACTACGGTTGTGTTGTTACTTGCAATTTGTTGGTTTACAGCAAATCATTTTGTAGCTTTTTATATTGTATGTTGAAAGCCTATTGTATGAGTAACGAGTTTTGGGTTCAGCTTTGTGTTTCAGGAAGTTAGCCGAACAAAGGGTACAAAGTTGGCCAGCGGTCCCTGAGGTGTATTTTATCAGTGAAATATTCATAAGCCTTCGTTTTTATAAAAGCGTAGTCGAGCAAATAATAAATTTTTCATGATACGAGTATTTGGAATTTTGATTAAGATATTTATTTAATACAGCTAACGGTTATAGAGATAATAGGAATAGGGTTTAAAGTTCAGTAACCCTCAACAGAAAATGAAGGATCCTTTGACCAGACGGGTGTTGTTTCTGGCGGACAACTGCCTGAAAAATTATGTCGGGCCATACATATAGGGGTTATACATATAGTTGCCTGGTAAATTCTGCTTGTGAGATGTAAGAATTTGCGTCACGTTGTTCGCATATGACATTGTAGACGCGCTACACGGAAAATATAAAATAATTGTTTTGTATAAAAAATCTATATTAATTGAATCAAAAGTCAAGTGTTCATTATAAATCTTATGCTGTCATCTTTTAATTCTTCGCTAAGTAATAATTGAATCAAATTAATCATTAATTTCAATTACAGACTCGTTCTCGTGTTTATTAATAAAATAGCGTTAAGTGTGAATCTAATTACTGAAAGTACTTTTGGATAAACACGAGTAATTCCAGTGAAATACGAGCTAATAAGCAAAGTAAACGTAAGAGTAGGTAACAGTGTTAGCAATGTAATTATATTTTAGTAAATTATTCGAATTAATTGTGTTAGTATGTACGCATACTAACACAAACATACACCACTTTATGATATCATATTTAAAATAAAGTTAATGTGTCGTTATGAATTCAAAATGAATGTTTTTTTCGTCAGCCTATATCATCTTCATTAGATAATGGAATGTATTTGAATAATGTTAATAGCAAAATGCCAATTATCATAATTTAACACACAAGGAACTCCTCCTTTATCGTGAGTGCGTTTACAAACATTCAGACCACACAGCCTGAACCGGAAGAATTACTTGTAGGTCATACAAATATATCGCAGCAGCAATTGCTTAACTATTGCGCCAAAGATGCCCTAAATGTCAAAAACTTCAAGTTTAACAATGAAGAGGAAATAACAAGAAGTCAACATACTCGGGCTGGGGGTATTAAAATGCCGGTTAAAGATTATGAAGTTTATTGACACCGATGGTACAATCGATAGTAGGAAATGACAAGTAGAACGTAGCTGATGTCGCACTGAAGTCTTCCCTTATGTTCACGAAGTCCGTGTCAAACACACACAATAACACCAGTAAAGTTAATTCATAAAGTCCTTGAATTGCTCGTTGCAGTTGTCGCTGTAGATGTTCTCGATTATCGCTTGTTTTGCTTCGATAGATCTAGCAATTCATTTTCAGACCTATTTCTACAATACCTAGGTCTCAAGATATAGGGCTTAAAAAATCGCAAGGTCTGTCACGCAATATTCAACCTTATGCCATTAATATAAGGTGCATAACAATGCGAAAGTTGCTTTCGATACTTGTAAACGCTAATGCTAAACCTGGATATTGATCATTCATCATTCATGATCAACCTTTTATCGTCCCACTGCTGGGCACAGGTCTCTTCTCATACAGAGAAGGATTGAGCGTAATCACCACGCTTGCTCAATGCGGATTGGCGATTTCAGACTTATAAAGTCCAGGTTTCCTTAAGATGTTTTCCCTCACCTTCAGTCATTGGTGTCCAAGATATACTTAGAAAGTATATATAACTTTAGAAAAGTTACATTGGTACTTGCCTGACCTGGAATCGAACCCGCACACTCATACTTGAGAGGCGGGTGTTTTAACCACTAGGCCACCCCGACTTGCCAACCTGGATATACACAACCAACAAAACCGGACAACAAATTAAATAAAATATGTCGAAGCATGAGGAATATTTGACAGACTGTTCTTAAAATTACTAAAATTGCCCCACAGATGTCGTGATTGACTAAAAAATAATAGAAGGAATCGCTAAGTGATCGACTGATCGTTAAGTGGATTAGGGCTCTGGGGCCGCTCTATGTCGTGTCATTATTGTGCCTTTGTGTAAAAGGGATAAGGCTGTTCGCCCTGCATAGCTTCATCTTTGTCTGATCGATCCGATCAGATTCCGCCGATCGATTCTGTAATAATCTCATCGTAAAAAGTGTATTTTTAATTAAAGTGAAGTGAGTTTAGAATGAACTCACAATAGTGTTAATTCCTAGCATTCGTTTGTATAACGCTGAAATAGTTACAGAATTGCAATACTGAGATATTGAAGGTAACTACACAAACTCATGCTTTAATCGTAGGAAAATATTGAGATATACTCGTAGCCTACTGGCGTACGTCCGTGAGAATTGCGCGTGAAATTTCTTGTTCCTTCGACCCATCCCGCCGCGTCGCATCACTTACCCGCGTTATTATTTTGTTTTCGCTTAGAATTTTTTCTGACTTTTTCTTTTTCCTTAGCTCCAAGCGTAATGTTCAATGGCCCATAGCTTTTCACAAGAATTGGGCTGTTAAAACCATTAATCATTTTGCAAATTCTACGGCGTCTTAGATTTGAGCGCAAACAAACTCTTAGCCTTAGGCATGGCTAGTATAGAAATACATGTACACCGCGGAATTTTAGTCGTCATACAAAGATAGCTCACCGTCAGTCATCTGTCCCAGGACTACTAAACGTTGGGTTTCAAAGAAAAAGCGACCGAAAAAATTTACATTCATCTCATTATCTTTAAGATTTTTCTTCTTCTTCTTCAGCCTATAGATGTCCACTGCTGGACAAAGGCCTCCCCCAAGGCTTTCCACGCTGACCGGTCTTGTGCTGCCCGCATCCATCGGCTTCCCGCGACCTTCACAAGGGCATCGGTCCACCTTGTTGGGGGCCTCCCGCCCCTATTTTTCTTCTACCACGTGTGAATTCCACATTTATTTTATTATTTCATATTTTAGTAACCAAAAACCTCTTATATGTAAGCTCTTAATCTGAATAAATCTACGTAATATAATCAAGTCCAACCCGCACTGGGCCTGCGTGGTAGATTACGGCCCACTCCCTCTCTCCGAGAAGAGGCCTGTGCCCAGTAATGTGAATATTATAGGCTGATTTTGTGTGTGTGGGTATATGAATAAAATGTTAAACCATTATCTAACTTTCTATTACTATGATCATCATCATCAACATCATCTCAGTGGTAATCCCAGTCGCATCCGAAGCTTTTCCACTTTTGGAGTCTGGGGTCCGCTTTACCAGTCTCACTGTTGATTTTGAATAAACTTCGATATTTTCCGTGAAGCGATTGCAGTCTGACCTTCACAACCCGAAGGCGATATCGAAGCATTGTATTACTATAATCATTACTTACAAAAACCTATATACAACAATTATTCTCTTTCCGAAACTTTACATTCGTGTCATTATCTTGAAACAAAAAAGTTTTAATTTTTTACCTCTACCACGTGTGAACTGGATACATGCTTTTTTACTTAGGTTTAGTAATCATTGGTTAGATGAAACGAGCTGGTCATACACAGCCCACGTCATTTATCCAATGACAAGTAAAAATTCACAGTCTATAGATAGTCCGCGGAACAACGTGACTCTTCCAAGGATATCTCGTTATAATATTTTAAATCTTTAAGATTCATGAATATTGTATTTATTCAAAACGAAATGGGTCTATACTCCGCGAAAAAACCGCTTTAACTTTCAAACGACACCTAGAATTCATTTGCTTTTATCATGTTCCCCTATAATAGCCTTTTACAGTAAAGTTTAGTAAACAATATTATGAAGGTTAAAATAACGCTGTTCGCTCAAACAAGTTTAATCTTCAGGTTGCCGACCATCACAAATAATTGAAAAATATAGGATAAGTTTCGAATTACTATTTCCCAGAAGTTCACATTGTAAAGGAACTGTTGCCAAGGTAAGATATCGTGTACTAGGCTCCGTGTGTAAATTACGAGAGGTGGCCTTCTAACCTAAACACCAATTATCGTAATTTAAAATATTCTTAAACAAGTCATAATTTTTTCACGGCGACAAAGAAATGTTAAATTATTTTGAAATTGTAGGGAGTTAGAAGAATTTTTGACAGATTGAGACTAAGATCAGACTCTTAATAAATACATATATACAGACTGTAAATAACTACATATAATTATATATATATATATATATAGTTAGTTAATATTTACTTTATATAACACACACAACACTCAATTGCATAATGGCGTGATTTATACTGTCAAAGTACAAATTGTCCATATGTTTGACATTTCATATCGCCGTGGTTTGCATGTGGTAAGATTCCGCAGAGAATGATACAGAATTAGTGCCCAGCGAACAATTTAAGTACCTATTCAACTTTGTGTTTATTCCGATTTTGATCCGGCCACACAGTCTTCAGTGGTCGGGAAATATTCTGTGGTCTTCTGAAAACAATTCTCGACATTTTACGTATTTTAATAGAATAAGTCTCTCTTAGCAATTAACTGACAGTTTCAGGAATGCTCGTGCTCACAATCTCATTAATTGAAGTTGAATTCTAATTGATTGCGGTAAACGTCAACCTTGGCCTGCTATTTCTAGTATAATATAAAGCTTACTATATAAATGAGCCAAAAGTCTCTTGTTCATCTTATAAAAAATGGAAGCTTAGTTTCCATAGCGTGTTCATGAATTTTAAATGAGAAGTCCAACCAAAAATTAAATATAAGCGGCCTGAACGATATACTAAAATGACCTGCAGGGTTATTGAGTAACACATTATTAGTAGCAATGGGTTTAATTTTGATAGTTCAACAGCATTCATTGCGTTATTTATGTTGATGAGCAGACAGTTTTTTTTAACATATATATATATTTCAATAATTACAAACTAGCGCTTGACTGCAATCCCGCCTGATGGTAAGCAGTGATGCAATCGTTGATGGTAAAGCGCGCTAGTTTATTAAGCCCATTCACTAAAAAAACTCTAGTGAATAGCTTTCTATTCACTAAGGTTTTTTGCCGTCTTCCTTTGAAGACAGCAGTTGAGCGAGGTGGTGCAATGTTAGACCCAATAACACGATCAACGATGCTGCGCTAGAGGGAGTTGATGTGGAGACCCCCCACGACCAAACTCCCGGCACAACAACATTTGGCGCAACGTACTCGGCACACATCGCAACACAACTGCTCAGACTCGTCCTCCGTACGGCTTTACCAGACATCATGCCGGAACACGACGAATCGCTTGGCGGCAAGACTTTGTCTGGTGGGTGGCAACTTCTGCCGGCAGCCGATGTAGCAATCTTAAAAGCTTCAAAATGATTTCAAGTGATAGTAGTATTGTGTTACGCAATTAGGGTACTGTACAAGGTAATACTTCGGTTATACCAAGTGTTAATCCAATTGCTCTCACGCACAAGACTCCATGTTGGCATGGGGAGGCTTGTTATCTCGTCCTCTACCCAACCCTACCGCCTAATACCGCCTCTCTCTAACTAAATAGCACAGCGCTATTTTATTTTGTTCTCAATAAGCAGTTTTCCAGGAGCTTTCCTATGACTTGCTAGATGTCGCAGCCGGCATTTTTAGTAATAGAAGAGTGTTGCATGACAGAAAAATCATTCAAAATGTGACTTATGACATTCTGTCACTATCAGTTATAGCTTGTCGCAGACTAAATTAATCGTAACAAAACAAATAAAAAAAAAGTACGAAAAGTTATGCTAGCGCCATCTCTTGATGATTTTTGAAACTAATCTATAAAACTGCTTAGTTAAAAGTTCACTTTCGGTGTCATTGGTACTTTTATTTCATTGAAATCGTTGCGACCAGATTTTCAACTTTCTTAATCATGACAACTCGTCTTCAAAACATAGTTGATAGATAAATAAAAAAGCTAAGGGGCAGCGGTTATGAAAAACTTCTATAATATCAAAATATTCAGTAAAGTTATAAATATTTATGTAGTATTTTTTAATTTTTTGTAATTGCCTTGCCCCACACTAGAAATTTTTCCTGTATCGAGGGGGTGCGTTTACAATCATATATGTATACTCACATAAACTCAACAGCCACACCGGAACAACTAATTGTAGGCCAAACAAATATTTTTTCCGTGCGGGTATCGAACCCGCGACACGCAGACCAGCTGTCAATAGCTTAACCTCTGTGCCAATCGTGCCGTCAATTATACTGAATTTGATTTTTTATTATATTTATCGTTGCATTTTGATTGTGAAAGTGTTATCGAGAAACGAAATTTGTATGTGATTAAATATTTTCTGCATATAAATAACATTCAGAACAAAAAGTTGACTAGGTTAGGAAATGTATCACATGTAAATGTCCAATTGAACTAGCTTCTAGATTTACAGTATTTTACAGTGGCTGTCGACGCAGCCGTTCGTGGTAGTTCGTAGCATAGCGTAGCAAAAAGCGGCAGCGTAGCGGATCGTAGCACTGCGCGGGAGTTCGTAGCAAATCTGCCGCGGCTACACAGAAATCTATACTAATCTATACTAATATATAAAGCTGAAGAGTTTGTTTGTTTGTTTGTTTGTTTGTTCGCGCTAATCTCGGGAACTGCTGGTCCGATTTGAAAAATTCTTTTTGCGTTGGTTAGCCCATTAATCCAGGAAGGCTTTAGCCTATATAACATCACGCTGCGACCAACAGGAGCGGAGCATAACTACACGCGAACGAAGTCGCTGGCGGCTGCTAATCGTTAATATTGAGCTTCCTAGTTATATAACATAAGCTAGTTCCCCTATCATTATCAATCTATCATTATTTAGCTTTTTAGAGTTATTCTGCCAAAATAAATACGTTCTTGTATCAATGTTATGATATGTTGCCTATCTACATATAGTAATGGACATGCCGTACGCGTATAATCTGCAGTAATTTTTATAACATACAGTATAACATCACAAGCCATTCCGGTTTGAAGTACCGCCGGACCCAATGGACCGTCCAAAGTTCAAATTTGAATATACTTAAACTCCCAAGAGCTGAAGGCGATGCACTCTAAGGATACAAAATCAAAATTCTCATTTCAAGTCTCTCAAAGAGTTAGTTCATTTTGAACGTCTATATTACACAAGACAGCCCGCTAAATCGCCTTCTTCCTTTCCTTCACTACATTATCTTCCATTCTTAAAAGCAGGATCCCTTGTAAACGGGCTCCTTTTGGCTGTTAACTGACACGCTTCTGTTTTGGTGGCGTTAAAGTAACACATTTGGCTTTGCAACACTTGGAGACTGCCTGAAGTGTGACATTCGTACGCTTCACCATAGCCTCACTTTCAATCATGGTATTCAGCTAAATCCGGATATAGTAGAAGCCGGCCCCAATATAGTTGGGAAAAGGCTTTAGGCTAGATAGATGTTGAAATTCACGCGGATATTGATAAATCCGATCGAATTCAAAATGTCACTTCTATGTCGCCACTGCCAGCTAGCAAAATCTGTCAGTAGCCTGGAGTCTGGATTTGCGTCCGGTTCGTGATACAGTTGGCAACAAAAGTGGATTAAAGATTCGGGTTTATTATAATATAACATATTATAATTAATAAACTTTATTAAAAATTTTAATTTTCGCATAATAATGCACATTATAAATAATTTTGCATAAAGAATAAATAATTTTGCGTTCTTGTGAGGGGAATCTTGTGGCCAAGTATATTACCCTCGTACTAAAGATATGGTATCTCCATAAAAGGTTTTTGTGGAAGAAGAAAGGAATAACTTATGGATCATCCTTTATCTCAGAAGGGCCTTTTAGATTTTAAGTTATAGTGTGGCTGGGCCCAGACTGAAGGGTTTTGGGATTTCAATATACCTACTGGGATTCAACCAAAACTTCTTAAAGCGGTACGAAGGTTTATATACACAAGCAATCAACAAGTACGTTGAGTGTGAAGAACAACCAGGTCGTTTTAGGTATTAATGGCGTACTTTATTCCAAGTATTCTTGGATCAGTTTTTTTTCCGTTTACATTGCAAACGCAGCCTGAACAGAGTTTCCTACGAGATTTATCAAAATAATGTACTAAGTATTGTACACATTCAAAAGGTCAGTTACTTTTTACGACAAATAATTCCTAATTTTCGAAGCGATTTTCACCAATCATTAATTTTTATCGAATTAAATGCCTTAAATACAATGTTAATTTAATGTAGATCTAAATGGCCCTTTACAGCTCATGATTTAAATGAATATTTTTGAAGATATTACAGATTTAGAAATTGCGCGACGTGGCGTTTGCGGCGGTACCGACCGGCCGGGTGGCGGGAGCGGCGGGACGCCATGTTTTTATATACAACGTTCACAGTTTTTCCGTGGTGTAAATAGTATCAACATTGCACCCGTGCGAAGCGGGGGCGGGTCGCTAGTTGAATATACATAGAAGCTGTTCGTGTACCTTTTGAATATAATCGTCTCAAGGAAGTACTTTCCTTGAATTGAAGGTGGTGGTATGTTTTATCTTCAATTATGCGTTGCCATTGTTAAGAAGTATAGATAAAGTTATTCCAAAAATGTTTCAAAAATTACCTATTCAGGTAACCCAATGCATAAATTATTATGAACTGAGCCAATGGTAGTGGTTGGAGTACCTACTTCAAGAGAATAATAATTTGTGTTTTTCTGTACTTTCTGTTGCGTAATTTTAGCAATCAATTTTAATTTCCAAAATTTGTAATTAAATTATTTGGATATAGTACACAATGTTGTTGAGGCTTAGACAGCTACGCCTCAACAACGTTGAGAACCTGCCGCACGTTTCATTGGGTATTCACATAGATCATAAGTGATCGATTGGTATTCAGTTGTAAGTTCCACTGATTGACAGTAGGATTCAACCGTTCATGAAAAATCTGGGAGTAATATTTTATAGAATTCTAATTAATAAATGAAGGCTTTATTTATTTTTCACGAATCATCTGAATATTCACGTCATGTTTTATTGGTTGAGTCGTTACGCTACAGTCTGTTATTTTTACCTCTGATTTTGTATCTCTGCCCAAATGAGTGTGAACTCTATTACCTTTCTGATACGGCTGTATTCACAGTCAAGTCTGTCAGAATAATTGTTATCTTTATATTTGTTATAACAAGTTTATCTTATTGTACCTACTGCCAGAAGTAAAGCAACTGTGAGCGAACTTTACATGTACGGTTAGGTGTGAGATAAACATTTTCTCTTGGGAGATATAAATGTCAAGTCTCAGTCAAATGGGTTGACAGAACAGTAGGGTAGTTACGAAATACATTATCGGTAGCAATAGGTTACGTTTTGACAGCTCATAACATTCAGTATACATTGTCGAGTATACAGTGAGCAGAGGCATTTTTGGACCAGCAATATGCTTCAAAATTATTACAACTTATAGCAATATTGTGCTACGCAATTAGGGTCTACTGAAATGTTAATATGAAACAAATATAATGGAAAAAATATTTAATTTAGCCGGAATGTTTTATCAGCGCAAAGATAAAATTTTATTTGTTTCAATAACGTTGGTAAAGCTGAATTGAAACCAATTCAAATACCTGAAATTCGACAAACAATCCATGTTTGGCAGATATTTAAAATCATCTTTTTCCACACACCAATGCGATTTTTATACAATATTTTGCTGAACGTACACTTTAAATTGATAAAAAATCTCGATCCCATTCCGCGTTATAGAATATTCCAGTAAAATTGTCGACGAGTATGGTTGTAAAATGTTTTGGGCACACAAATTGCCCGCGTCTCTAACGCACAGCTAAATGGAATGGTTGTATAAAATCAAAGATTTATACTATTTATTTTAAGAATATTTTTTTATTATCGGATTTCTTGGTTTGTTTTCATACACAAAAAAAAAAAAAAATCGGAAACCTATATAAAAAACGTAGATAATCTTTATAGTGCCTTACATGTGCACTGCACGACTCATCGTCGAGAAAACGGTAGAAAAGAATGAACCGTGTATTTCTATTTGTTCACTATATTACAAAAACAAACTAATGGATTTATGGAGATCGTAAATGTTCTTACTAACGGTTGCCGACCGGCTCCTAGCTCGGTCAACTGATGAAGGTCGCGGAAAAAAAGGAAACGGAAAACTAAGCAAAAAGTATAACAAGTATGGAAACGAGAATGGAGGTAAAGTCGTTCAGGGTCAATTTAATTTGAAAAAAGATTGTAGAAGTCAGTTTAAAAAGGTCCTTGTTTGAGACAAAAGAAATAAATTGCTTCGGGGAAAGTATAATTGAATATTAGGAATTTGGGTGTATTTGATTCTTTTAAGCGGAAAATTAAGGACAGGCAATAGGATATTATTTTATTGATGTTTCCGAATGTACTTTAGAATAATTGTGGTTAATAGATTATAACATTCTTCGTTTTGCATTACTTATCCTGAAGAAGAGAACGATAAATGAAATATATAGTTAGTTACTGAATAAAAAATGCACTAACATCAAGTGGAGCCATCAACAGGAGCCATCTAAATATGGACAAAAGCTTTTATCTAGACAAAGTAAAGTGGTATATACCAGATCACTCAGAAAGTATTGTGACAAAAAGTTTTTATGTGTGAAGAACGGGCCAGTTATAATTCATTTAAAAATATGATGAGGTAAGTTCCAAATTCAAAACTACCCTCCACATTTTTTGCGAGCTAATTAAAATTATCGTGTCTCTTTGAAAAATGGATTTGCGTCGAGACTATTTTCGTGCTATGATTTTTTACGATTTAAATGTCGCCTGAAACAAGACGAATCATATGATAGACTTCAAATGACATTTATGGATAAAGGCCCTTCTATGGCAACCTTGTATCCATGGTATAATGAATTTAAGCGCGGTCGTCTAACTTTGGGGGATGAAGAAAGAAGTGGTCGTCCATTGACGGCTGTTACAGAAGAAAACGTGTTAGCAGTGAAAAGTTTCATCCAAGACAATAGGCGAATTACATACCAAGAATTTATTCAGCATAAATTGCAGATTGGATCAGGAAGCCTTCAAGAGATTTTATACCTACGTGCATCTTCAGCTGCGGAAGACAGTTTCACGCCGGGTACCGCCCAATCTCACCGATGCTCAGAAGCAGGCACGGATGGAATGGTGCCTGGCGTGTTTAAGACATTGCTACATGTGATGAATCTCAGGTTTATCAATACGATCCAGAAACGAAACGCCAGTCGACGGTTTGGGTGTTTCAAACAGAATCAACGCCTACCAAAGTGAAGCGACCAGAAGCGGGGGTAAGATTTTGATCGCGAGCTTTTTCAGTTTGACTGGCAACTTGGTATTAATTCCTTTGTGAAACAAAAGCAGCATGAACGCTGAATGGAATAATATCAAATGCTTGACAGAAGTTTTCTCTGTTGTGAGCAGAAAGCGACCAAACACAGGGCTCCGCGGGTTACTGCTTCACCACGACAATGCACTAGACACCGCAATCAAAACGAGGGACTTTCTAGACAGTACACCGGTCAAACTTCTGTCAGCATTCGAACAGGCTGTAAACGAGGTCTCTGCAACGGACTGGAAAAAGTGTTTCGGAAACTGTTTCAAACCCATGAAACTTTATAGAGGCTGAAGGAGAAGTACTTTGATAAGATGTAATAAAAATATATGTACCTATAGAACATTTTTCTTAATATCGCAAAACTTTCTGAGTGTCCCGCGTATTTATAGGAAATATTACAAAGAAAAGCGAGATGACGCCATACTAAATGAGTGGTACAGATCAAAAAACTTATCAACTTTATTCACGGGACCAACATCGATATCGCAAAAAAAAAAATGCTATATTTAGACACCCATGTGCTGATACCTATTATTGTATTAAAATGTTATTTTTGTTCTGTGCTCTATATGATACCAAGAGACAGCCCATTGAACGATAAATAATGAAGGGTTAAAATAGTGAGTAATGTTTGTGTCTACACAGCTTATAAATTCAGTCAAAACTTCTTGTTTTGTGGAATTCTGTACCAACATTATAATTGAATCTGCTATGCATGGGTGTAGCGTTGGGGAGAAGGATTGCATACTATTTAAAGTAAGCTAAGATTTCTAGAGTCAGAAAATTCTGAAAGACGTACATACCTACATATAAACATGTACGGCATCCTCGGTGCGCGCGGTCGACTCGCATTTGACCGGTTTGTTTTTCAATCGCACAGATTAAAGTTAGTATTTACATTTTACACAAATAAGGTCCAATTTAGGTATAGGCTCGGGACAGTCTCTGTAGCGTAACGGTAGCGAATGCCGCCGGTGCGCAAGGAGGCGCGGGTTTGATTCCTGCCCAGTGGAAATATTTGTATACATGAATATGAATATTTGCACTGGTCTGGTCGTGCCTTGGAAAGCACGTTAAGCCGTTGGTCCCGGTTGCCATACGAACATTTAATGGCAGACGTTACTGGTTGTTGGAGCTAAAAAGTCCAAAAATTGGTCTAAGTGCAATGCTTCGATATCGCAATGGTCAGACCATGGGTCAGACGGACTGCCATCTGACCTTCGTGTTTCAATATTTTCCGTGAAGCGACTGCACTTTACGGAAAATATCGAAGTTTAGCCAAAATCAGCAGTTAGACTGGTAAAGCGGACCCCAGACTCCAAAGCTGAAAAGTTTCGGATGCGACTGGGAATAATTAGTAAACAGTAATATTGGGAACATTAATTTATTGGGAACATTAATTAGTAAAAGCATTGTACCAATAGCTTTATAACCACGGCCAAAAGGTCACGTTAAAAAAATATTACAGACAACAATATAGCAAATTTTTCTACAAATGAATAGAGCTTACCTATGTTTGCACTCAACGAGTCCTTTTGTTCTAGATAGGAAACCATTAAATGACCTCTTACGCTCTGGGCGGAGCGGAAGGGCGTGTCAGACTTTTGCTGACTAAAACTCACCCGAGTTTCTTTGCATGCCAGTGCGCCAGGGCCACGGTTTTTTTAATCAACTCGCAACACTTTTTTTCCGGGGTGGAAATGGGGTTGGGGGTGTTTTCTGGGGTGGGCGACGGGGTCTGTCAGACTCTTACTGACCAAAAACTTCTATCACGGGCGCGCGTGGGGTCGCGGGAGTCTAAATTCTTCCACGACCCCACACCCTCGTGGACACGGCGCTGCTCCTCCTACACACTCAGAGAGCGTGTGCTGCGCCGTGTCCTCCCTGCATTGGACGCAGTGGTGGCACCGAGCATCCGGCTCCCTGCCTATGCGACGCAGGTACTTGCCGCAGCACCCGTGCCCCGACAGGACCTGACGGAGCTCCTCTCGGCGCAGCTCGATCTGCCGCTGCGCCGGACTCGAGCCCCGTGTCCGTTTTTCCTTGCGCCATCGGTACAATGACGCGAGTACTTTTGCCTCTTGGTCCCAGGGAGGGGATCCATCCAGGACGCAAGCCGCCTCGTAGGAAATCGTGCGATACCCGCGGACGACTTGGACGAATGGCGAGTGTTCCGGCCGTCAGGTCCATCGCCCACACAGGGCCCCATATAGGGCCATGGACCGCACGATTACCACGTACAACCGCCTACAGGCGACGCTCGGCCCCCCCATGTTGGGAAGCAGCGTTGATAGCGCGCCTGCTGCACCCATCAGCTTGGGCGTCAGCCGCCGGAAGTGGGGCCTGAATTCCCATCGGCTGTAGGGCACCAATCTCAGGTACTTCATGGTGAACTCGACAGCTATCCGGGCCCCATTGACTACGATATGTGAACCCGGCGCCGGCGCAGGCCGGGGGCCATGGAAAACCATGGCCTCCGACTTGTCAAGGGTCACCTCCAGGCCCAGGCGCCGGATGCGGTTCACCACCTGAACCCGTCATGACCAAATTCGTATTTACGGTCAATAGAAAATCAAGTATATTATTATTTTACTAGTTGCCAGTTTATTTTATAGAACACATTATGTCCTTTCAATATTAATTTAACGCAATCAATTTATCAATCAAAATGTGCAGCCTCTAGATACCACTGATACTAGACTATCAATGAATCAGGCTGATTTACGAAGTCACTACAAATTCAATCCAATCAATCCATTTTATAACGCGTGGGGCCTTCAAAATCGATTTGCTATTTGAATGTGAAAATCGAAAAGGCTTACGTTAAATATCCAGTTTGCCATCCAGCATGCATGCGACACACATGAACATTCCCACGGTCAATATTTGATTTGGTTTCAACCCGGGAGTGTCATGGGTCGATGTTTTTCAATAGCGTTATGTATGGCTTAGTGAGGTCCTACCCTGTATCCGCTGTAGTTGATAAGTACGGAGCGGATTTCTGCTTTGTGTGGTGAAGCCAAAATGTGTGGAAATGGGTGAATATATTATATGTTTTATAGAGTAAAGTTGTTAGTCGTTTGGTTTCGTGGTGAACTTGTTAATTAACGTAAAAGTTTTTCAGGTACACTTTAATTTATGGGAAGCATTAAATTGTTGATAATCTCATTTAAACGCCAACGGTACGGTGTTACTATTATTGAAATATTTGAAAGTTTACATTATATTACACTGTTTATTAAATTCCTTTCCAACGTGAAAATATAAATAAAATAACTAATAACTGTTAAAATAAATAATAGATATACACAATTATTTAAATTAGGCATGTCAAAATAAGCTAATAATCATTAAAACTAATAAGTTTCTATTTGAGATCTAGTCTTTTTGGCCGGGTTGGTTCTTCGAACTTTTATAACGACTGAATTTGGTGTAAAGTAAATAAAAATTTGCTTATTTTATTTAGCTGTTTCTTTTATGTTGTAAAATGTTTATTTTTTTTTTTTTTGTCAACGAGAATAAGCAGACATCCTATATGGGAAATTAAATTAAAGCTTTCACGGTCGCCGCGAGCTCACATCAGAGATTCTTCCCCTCCGGCCTCCTCTTCAGTCGGCTCCGACAGGAAATTACAATTTCTTCATACATTTTTCTTTTTTAAAAAGTTAGGTCTATTACCACTTCTTGCCAGTAAGTAGTAAGAGGGATTGTTCAAAAAAGCATCTCAAGTAACCATTCGTCCAACAAGGGACAAAGACAGAGTTATTGTGATGGATAATCCGAAATCAGGCGTGTGCCTGATTTCGGATAAACTATATATATAACTATAGTTTTAATGATTATTAGAAACCAATACATGCTTCAATTCCCCAGGGAAGTGTCATAGGTTGTCTGCTTTTCCTCATATATATAAACGACCTCCCTAAAACCATTGAAGGTCCATGTGTACTTTTCGCAGATGATATCTCTATCCTGACCCCATGCCAAACAAATACCAATTTAAACGACAAGCTTTCTACTATTCTTGAAAAGACTATAAACTGGATGACAGACCATAATCTCGAAATAAATTTCACTAAAACGAAATTAATAGCTTTTCACCCCTGGCAGAAAAAACAAATAGATATAGACTTTAATTTTAAACAACATAAATTAGAAACAGTAAATAATTTCACTCTCCTAGGCTTAACAATAGACACTCATTTAAACTGGAAAACACACATACAGACAGTAAAATCAAAAATTTCGAAGTTCTCAATATGCTCTCCGCGAAATAAAAAAGACCACAAACCTACAAACCGCACTAAGTACATACTACGCGTACGCCCATGCTTGGTTTAACTATGGCATCATATTATGGGGAAATAGCACAGACGCTCCTTCCCTATTTACCATGCAAAAAAAACTAGTAAGGATAATTACTAACATAGAATCAACAGACAGTTGCAAGCCTTACTTTCAAAAACATAAGATTCTAACCTTAGTTAGCCTTTATATTTTGGAATTATGCAAACTAGCCCGTAAGTATCCAGGTTCCTATAAGACACGGGGAGATGTACAAACGACTTATACGTTGCGTCATAGCAATAAATTAAATTTGCCCCCATCCAACCTAAAATTGCACTCATGTAGTCCATATTCGATGTCAATAAAAATGTATAATAAATTACCAGAAGAAATTAAAGAACAGAAAAAAACCAGTATATTTTTATTTAAATTAAAGCAATACCTAATCAGGCTACTATACGTTGCAAGAATATTTAACAGATAAATTCAACAAAAACACATAACTGTAAAAAAAGGTATATTTAAAAAAACAAAAAAAAAAACATTTAATATACTAAAATACTTAATTATATATAATACATGTATAATAATGAACAAATTTTAATCGAGTACCAATTAAAATAATATCAATATATTTAAAGAAATAGTTAATGAATGAATACTCAACAATTAATATAATATATATATATATATATATATAATATAAAGAGATAGCAATTGATTAAATACTCACTCTAATACAATTATTAAAAATAAATGAATAAGAATTATATAAAACTAAATAAATAATAAATAAATAAATGGAAACATGAAGCGCTCTTCCTCTCTCTACTTATTTAAAACTTGCTGTGCCCAACAGGGTCCATAATTGCTTCCAATACTATATTATTATATTTACCACCTGTAACTGTACATTATGGATTGCAATAAACGATTTGATTTGATTTTGCTAAAAGTTACCTTGTGATGCGCATTTACAACAAAATCCATAATGAGCTAAAATATATAAATAATGCGATTTCCTTTATAAACAAGCTGTACAAATGAACATAATTTCTATGACATTAAGGATTTATTTGACATAATTCTATAATTACTAAACAATTTACTTGAATGATGTAATTACTAAGTATTACAATATTTATTTTATTACAATATTTTTGACATTTACATATTATTTCTATGTAATTAATAGATGTTCTGTATAGCTAGAACTGACTGAGACTGTAACATCATTATATCATTTATAAAGCAACTGGATCCTACCCTGCATCTTTATAATTTTTTAGACAATTTTAATCTACATATTTGTTTAATATGTTGATGGATATTTTAATTTAGTTACTCACAGTTTTACTTTGAATCTTTTTTTGTTGAAATATAGTTATATCTATGAGTTTTAAAAATATCAACTACAGTTGTTTGAAATAAATTGTTATTTGTAATACATGAGCTTTAAGACTCAAGTGTTTCACCATTTTTTAGTAAAATCTACAATTAACTGCAAGCGTCCTAGCCGGTTTGGCTTCTTACGACTTTACAAAAATTGACATTCTATACATCTAGATTCAATATCAATGTATTGCATATGTTTATATATTTGGAATAAATTCTCAAAACGATGATAAATTAAACCGAATCTTTCGACGACACTATTTTCGTTCATAAAGTTCTTTCAAGGACAACCTTTAAGTGAATTAAAAAAAGGAGATACCAGTACTGTAGGCTATGGTGTTTTACTTATATGTAACCATAAATACGTACATAAAGTATAATTATTAAACTAATATAAAAATAGGTATATACTGACAATCATAAACATGAACCAGGATCATGAAAATACAATTTTAATGTTTAAGGAGAGTTCAGAATAATGATTACATATTTATAGAAAGCTTAATTCAAACAAAAATGAAATCATAGAATAAGCTCATTTCGAAATAAGGAAAAAAAAAATAACTCTTTTCCAAGTAGGTATAAAAGTCAACAGTAATTTTTTTTGCCCCTCCCCATCGCGGTACTCTCGACGACAACCTCGTTACATTGAATAATTACCCATACTTTTTTCCAGAGTGAGCCGAACAAGGCAGAAATGAGCAGAATTTTCCCCGTTAAAATAAAAATCTACCGATATTTATGTTACGTTCCTATATAAGTATTATTTTCGAGAGTTATATTGGATGTATAAAAAGTTAAAAAACTAAAACCCAACTACGACAAAAAACGACGCTGAAAAAGTATAAAACAAGATTTTCAGAATACTGAACTGAACAAAGTTGCTAATATAGTTGCAAGTAAATGGACACAGTAGACTCTACCAAGATGCCTTCGTTGTAAATTGACAATAATGTCTTACGATACTATTCTGAAGTATGCAATATTCACTATTTAGAGATAAATTTTCATGTTTGGAAAACCGCAGTCACACGTTATGAAAGTGCTACGGTAGGTATATGTAACGTGTGACTACGCCTTTCCAAACATGAAAATTTATCTCTAAATACTACCTACTTGCAACTATATTAGCAACTTTGTTCAGTTCAGTATTCTGAAAATCTTGTTTTATACTTTTTCAGCGTCGTTTTTTGTCGTAGTTGGGTTTTAGTTTTTTAACTTTTTATTATTTGTACTATTTTGGTGTTAAAGTGTATTTGTGGCGCATAATATTAATAAAAGTTAAATTGACGAACTAAAAACTAGGTAGTTAACATACGACATCTCTTTTGACGTATGTAGTATGTAGTAGTAGTATAGTAATATGTAGAGATGTCCTATTTCGTAGCGCTTGAAGCGTAGCGCGTATAGCAACGGTTTCACCGTATGAAGCTCCCGGTTTTTCGTAGTAGCGACGCACATTTGCGTCGATGGCACCGAATGGGTCATGAATTAGTGGTTGAGGCCGTTAGTATAAATAGATTGGATGTTTTTCTAACGGTGGTAGGCCATAACATCGGCTGCCGGCAGAAGTTACCACCCACCAGACAAAGTCTTGCCGCCAAGCGATTCGTCGTGTTCCAGCATGATGTCTGGTGAAGCCGTACGGAGGACGCGTCTGAGCACTTTGTGTTGCGTTGTGTGGCGAGTACGATGCGCCAAATGTTGTTGTGTCGGGAGTTTGGTCGTGGAGAGTCTCCAGATCAATCTCCCTCTGGCGCAGCATGGTTGGTCGTGTTGCTCTTGAATTTAACATTGCATCACCTGGCTCAACGGCCGTCATCCTTGCTATTCCTAAGTTTTTTAAGTGAATAGGCTTAATAAACTAGTGCGCAGGCATCAAGGATTGCGTCACTGCTTACCATCAGGCGAGATTGCAGTCAAGCTCTAGTTTATAATTATTTAAAAAAAAAATACTTATATTAAGAGGACCTGGGAAGATTTCTTAATCTATCTAATTCTGCTAACGATCGACTGTCATGTGGATTTTTAAGTAATTTATTATGATCCAAGGCACTTATAAATAATCCCTCTATGGTTTTAACTCTACTGAGAGCGACATAGGCCTGTCCTTTAGCAAACAATGACTTTCCTAGATCTGTAACTTTTTTATCTAGAGTACAACCTTGTAATTTATGTACAGTACAACCCCAAGAAAGAATCAGCGGGAGCATTTTACGCTGAATTTGCCCAGAACCCCCCAAGCCGTCAAATTCAGTGAGGCAAGGCTCGATTTTGATAAATCCGTTAGTATCTGCTTTTATGGATGCGTCGTCAACTTGTATGAGAACAGCGCTTGGCTGTTCTCCTGTTCCAACTGATCGCGCCGAAAAGCAGGCCATTCGAAGGCCTTCACCACTCCCATCGCTCCGTTTACCAAACCCTGGTTTACATTCAAATTTCTACGAAGCATTACTAGGGATTATGTACAAACATAAAGTACTCGTGAAGCTCTTTCAGATGATACCAAATACGGTATATTTATTTTAATTTTGTATTAACATAGAACTTTTTGTCCGCTAGAGGGCGTAATACTAAATTTGGTGACAAGCTTTATAGCTCATAACCAACAGAATATCAAGGCCCTTCTAATGGTTCTGCAGTGGTCTTATTCTGATAAGTAGTAAAGAAGCTATCTATGAACGAAAAGATGTGAATTATATGCAATCAGCCCATGAATACAGGTAAAGTCACAAGCAAATGCTAGTAATATATACATATTTAAAATGTACAAGTTAAGCCCTTTCAAATGATACCAAACACGGCATATTTATCTTAACTTTATTTTTTTACTCTGTATATTTTGTCCGCTAGAGGGCGCCACGTTAGATTTTGTGAAACTCCATATAGCTTATAACCAGCAGACAATTAAGACGCTTCTAATGATATATCATTTATCAAATTCGAATAAGTAGTTTAGAAGTTACGAGGGAACAGATGAACATACATACATACATACATACATACATACATACATACATACATACATACATACATACATAGCCTGTCAAAATCATAACCCTCCTTTTGCTTTGCCGTAGTCGGGTAAAAATTGTCTCCATTGGTAGTGTACTGCTGAGTAAAGTATATCGATATAATTCCATTCACTATGTCGTGTTCTATTATCTATTTACACTTTATCGGGACGGGGAAAGGATTGGGGAAGTTAGGTCCCGTTATCATGCCCACAGGAGCCTTGTGTCCGCCTCAAGTTTATGGTCCCCGTGCGCGTACTCTGCATCGATCCTAGACCAACTCGAGCCTATAACAACAAAGATATTATATTGTACTAGCTTTCCGCCCGCGGCTTCGCCTGCGTGGAATTGGGTTATATCGCGCTTTTTAGATTTCCCTCGGGAATATCATTTTTTTTTCAATATAAGGTAGCCTTTCTCAAGGTCTAAAGATTATCTGTGCAATTTCATCAAAATCGGTTGAGAGGTTTAAGCGGGAAAGCGTAACAGACAGACAGACAGACATAGTTACTTTCGAATTTATAATATTAGTATGGATTATAAAGACATGGATTCATATCTTTCTCTGTATGAGAGGAGACCTGTGCACAGCAGTGGGGCAATTAAAGGTTGATGATGATGATGATGATAAAGATATGGCTATTGTAAGAGGCATGTGTCTCACCTTTAGATATAGAGAAAGTTCTTCTGTATTTCTACGCTCCTGACTGTTACACTAAAACTCAATAGTACGGCCTCTCCTAAAACTAAACATTCATGTTGAGGTAGGCTTACAGTCTAACCGGACAATGAAGAATATGAATATTTTACACGGAACGACTGCTCACCTGATCCTATATGCCGAAATTGTTATGATGTTAGGTATTTGTTTTTATTTATTTATCATCGTTGAATATCATTTTGACGTAATATAATGAATAATATATGTTTACCTCTAACATGGTCGATTCCTCGATATATTCTTTATATTTTGCATGCAACTATGTATGTATATTTGTACGCTTCTTGGCATAAAATAGCGACACATAAACTTGACCTATTCACTACCTATGCTACACAAATAAAATTTGTTTTAATTAATTGGAACCCCTTGCTAAGATTGGTTGTCAGATTTCTTGAGCTAACTACCCAAATCGATCGTTAAAGATTTACGAATGACTGCCGGGATGCCGGGAATGACTGTCAACAGCTCAACGTGTTTAACGACACCGGTGGATCTCGGTATCTAAAAATAGTCACTCATCTATGGATCAACCGCGGCAAGCGTAGCTTATCCTGATCGACCTCATGAACAGAATAAAGATTTCTTTTAAAGATTCGACGTCTACCTAATCTTTAGAAGAAACCTTGAATCTGTTTGGAATTGTAAGCTACTGAACGTTTTCAATAAAAAACAATCATTAATTTTGTGGAAAAGTAATGATTGGACAGGGTCCAAAATGAAGTCATTTATTATATGTCTTTGCGGTTCTTTAACTACCCCTCGTGAAAAAGGTCCACATCATTTGTCTTTTTAAAATCCTTTAATTGAATCCATAGATCGTCATGGCTCTTAGGTGGTGGCTATAAAAGATAAACGATTTTTTTTTCTGTAAGTAAGTTTGTACAAAGATGTGAGACAAGTCATAGGTTATAATTTAAAACTAGATGTGTACGAGCACTTAGAAAATAGTGACGCTTATTGCGAGCAGATCATGTGAAGGTTATGTAGAATCCATGTTTAAGATGGTCTTTTGTGGAAAACACTGCATAAACTGTGAGAACATTTCCAGTCAGTGTATGCATTTGTCGGAAATAATGCAGCTCAACTAAAAAGTTAAGGAGTTCATCAATACGACGAACAATACCAAAGAAAGGAAATTTGTTTAGGCTACATAAATTAGTCAAACTGCCAGACCAAAAACTAACATAACAGAGAAAATAAAAATAAATGAATTAACCGACCATAGTCTTCATATTCACAATAATTTTGCGGGAATTACATGACTTAATTCCTCCATCTCCGTTCCATCATCAGATGACCCGTCGAACGGTGAGTATGCACCTTTACGTTGTTGACATCACTACGATCCGGACAAGGATTCACCTCGACTTTTGTACCGTGTACATCGAAGGACGAGAATGATTTGCCAGCGGTGGTCTTTCCATCTGACTACAATTAAAGTGTCTTCAAGGCTAGAGTGAATAGGCTTTTAATAAACTAGCGCGCGTTACCATCAACGATTACATCACTTCTTACCATCAGGCGGGATTGCGGTCAAGCACTAGTTTATAATATAAAAAAAAATGAATCTTTTACAAGCAAATGTTTATTAACAGATGATTTCATTTAGTCTTTAATAATGTAATTAATTAATTCCGTTTAATAGGTTCAATTCACAGTTATTTTACAGTTACTTTTCATATCCAATTGATTTGGAAACGCGATGCGGTTCAGTGGTTCGTGAGCAGTCTTGGATTGGCCACAAACGTTAAAGCACAAGTTGTGTGAGAGTTTTTCCCTATTCGTTCTAACTTTATTATTTCTTGGACAGTAAATTGTGTTACGAGGTTCGTGTTGAAAGAGGTTCCCTCTTGTGAGGTAGTGCCTTATGTTATGATAAAAGGGTTTCAGAACTTAAATGAAATGGTGGAAATGTTCTAGTGGCATTTAGTTTGTGATTCCATATCTATACTAATAATATTATAAAGCTGAAGATTTTGTTTGTTTCAAGTCGTTGTTTGGAAATGAAAATTGAAAATTAAAAAAAAATAATTAAATTAAATTGCGAATTGAAAAGCATTTTTTTTGTTGAATAGGCCATTTATTGAGAAATGCTTTAGGCTATATTTCACATCACATTGCGACCAATAGGGGGGAAGAGTGAGTAGTTGTGGAAAAATCGGGAAAAATGTAGGAAAACCAGGGAAAATTATTCATCTTTGGGAGCTTACGTTGTGTTTTCTGCATAAGCGGTTCAAGTATGGTATGAAAAAATAGTGACCAAAAATATGATATGATACTTAATCGCGATCATATTAACAGAAATTGACGCGAACGAAGTGGTGAACAACAGCTAGTGTTCTACAAAGCTACATATTTTGACTAAATATAATAGAATAGGAAAACTTTTATTTCAAAAAGGTTTCCATAAGGCTAGTAAATATTTCACCATCGAAATAAAAAAATAAATGTCTTTCGAAACCGTTAGAAATAATAACAATAAAGTTTCAGTTAACTGCAAAGTTATTTCATTGTAACTATGTACTATTTCTTAACAGACTTCGCATATTTCGAATAGAGTATGAATTTCAGAAGAGGTATAAACATTCGCAGTTTCTGAGACACGTTCGTGATATATTGCAACGTTGCGTGACATCAGCGCTGCGGTAATGTGAAATATTGTCAACTAGTATGACAGGCGAAGAATACGATTTCAGCTACGGGAACTGAAGACTTAAAATGATTTTTCTTGTATCTCTCGGAAGACGAAGATATTTAGCATGTTATGTGTTGATGTAATGTTCATGTTATGTCTTGCTTTCACATAGGACAGCTCTTAATGTCGTTTATAATATTGGGGAGAGCAGAATACATTTTAGCAAAAAAAAAAAAATAGTGTCTTGTTTATGATAGATTGTTTTACATTTTCCTGTGGCTTTATAACGGAATAAATACGCAGGAATTCAACAATGTTTTACGTAAAATATTCTATGAAGTTAAAGTCAAATCTTAGGCCTACCTATGAGAGCAATGTAATAGAGACTGCCGACG
>JADWQK010002291.1:0-121461 GCA_017933935.1 Sesamia nonagrioides | reverse complement strand
TACCTATGGGAGAGAGGGGGATGCATTAGGCTTGCATAAGTACAAGTAGACAGTTTTCCAAATTATAACTCAAGGGAGTTAACTGTGCAACTCGTTCTGTGACGTCATTCGGAGTCCGTTTGCAAAAAATGAGAATATGTTAAAAAAAAAATGTATGTTAATAAAAGGTCGTTTTGATGATAAAGCGTTATAATACTAAGTTTTTACTCGTGACATTTTGCAATTAAATTGATACATAATAGACTAAAACATAATGTTGGTGCAACCAACAGGCTTCACTAACGCGTCAAAAATGTAAAAAACAAAAACAAACTTAATAAAAAAAAAATAACAAATCAATAACTCCACAGAAACAGTAATAACAACAGGAGATTTAAACTGTATTTAGACAATTGTAACAAAGATGCTATCGTTACTCAGAGCTTGCTGCGAATGCGGGGCCATTCCAGAAGAGCCACAGTTAACTCGCGCGAGTATTTATTTATTTAATTTAAGCCACCAAATCCCATAGAAAATACAATACAAACTATAGCATAAAAATACATGTAAACTAATATATAAAAAATATCACAACAAATACAATACTATACTATATTAAAACTTAAAAATACTATAAATATGCTTACTTCTTGGTCAAAGTCTTGCCCTCCCCTTCCAGCTGCTGTATCTTGTCCCTGATGGCGCCGGCCTCTGCCGCCCGAGCGAGGTGCTTGCGTTTCAACTCATGCGCAGCCGCCAGTTCCCGACCACGTTCAGAGCTGCTAAACAGTGTCGACTTCTTCGAGATGCGCTCAGCGGTATCTTCTACATCCCTGGTGAGAGAAAAATCAATGTTTAAAATGCTGTTGCTATTCAATCAAAGTCGTATAAACAATCTAAATACATTTATATTTATTCAAATCAGATCATAACATTTACGAAATAAACTAGCTAACACTAAAATATCTATATAAACAAAAAAAAAATGTATCTTTTTTTTAATTGTGTTTTCACTACTTTCGATCCAGCCGTCCCCTGCTGTCCTCTCTAGCGACGTCCTAAGCCGAGGTTCGTACCCCACAGGGAGTGCCCTTAGTGCGTAGTAGCGTAATTTTAAGTTAGTTTTAAGTGCCCCTGGCTGGGGGCTTTAATTTTTAATTAAGGCATCTACAGGAAAGTCCGGTTATGTAGTTACGGCCTCTAATGGCCACCTACGAGATGCCATATCAAAAAATGTGTTTTCACTGATGTCGGTGAAACTCAAATGATTAAAAACATGCAATACACAAAGAATAACGTTGGGTGTGTGTAGGTATGTGTGGGGTGTGGATGTGTGTTGTAGGTGTGTGGGTGTTGGTGTATGGTGCAGGTGTGTGGATGTGTGATGTAGGTATGTGGGTGTAGGTGTGTGTGCGTGTGTATGTGTGTACGTGAGCGCGCGCGCGCGCGGTTTTGTGTATGTGTGTATGTGTATTGTAGGTGTATGGTGTATGTGTATATGTTAGTGAGTGCGTGCGTGTGTGTGTCTGTGTCGTGTAGGTGTGTGTGTGTGTGTGTGTGGTTGTGTTTCAGTAACTGACCTGTTAAAGGAGTGTATCTCGGCGGCGGCACACAGGTTCTCCCGGTACTTCTGCAGTGCACCGGACAGCGCGCGCCACTTGCCCACGAACGCGTCACGCCGGGACGCCACTGCCGCCGCCTGCTGGGTGGGGCCCTGTCGCCAAGTATATACATCAAAACATCATACACCTTGCTACCACAGAGCTGTGTTTATCAATTGCTTTCTGATTATGCTACAATTACCTATGACATTTTAATCACTGTTTTTTTTAAATCACGTAAATTGATTGTTATGTACAAAGCAAACACATTGTTATTGTAAACATTTTCATTTCTAATGTCTGGACTTGAAAAAAGACGATGATCCCTGAGTTTGTTTCGGCTTTTCTTCTCAGAGGTAGTCAGGAAATGCCGGCTCCAGTTAAAAAAAAATAAGACGTGTAAAAGTGATCAGTGATCCTACTTGCTTAATAAACGATTTCATTTGTCAAAAGGAAAGGGTCAGAAGATAAGATATTAGTTTACTCCTGTCAAGTTAAGATACTCCATAGACAGCTCCGAGGCTGACGATTTTTTTTTATAATTATAGTTTTGCAATCGTTGATGGTAAAGGGCACTAGTTTATCAAGAGCCTGTTAACACCAAAAAAAATGGAAACTGAGTGAATAGGAAGGAAGACAGCAGTTGAGCGAGGTGATGCAATGTTAAACCCAACAACACGACCAACGATGCTGCGCCAGAGGGAGAGTGATCTGGAGACCCTCCACGACCAAACTCCCGACACAACAACATTTGGCGCATCGTACCCGGCACACATCGCAACACAACTGCTCAGACCCGTCCTCCGTACGACTTCACCAGACATCATGCCGGAACACGACGAATCGCTTGGCGGCAAGACTTTGTCTGGTGGGTGGTAACTTCTGCCGGCAGCCGATGTTGTGGCTAATATTTCTCTTTTGCCCTTTTCTTATGCAATAGAAAGAAACAGATGCTCTGAACTTGAATGTAGTTTAGTTTGGGAACAAGGACAAGCAAATCAGGAAGGACGATCGAATCAGGAAGGACGATCGAATCAGGAAGGACGATCGAATCAGGAAGGACGATCGAATCAGGAAGGACGATCGAATCAGGAAGGACGATAGAATCAGGAAGGACGATCGAATCAGGAAGGACGATCGAATCAGGAAGGACGATCGAATCAGGAATTAGAAGATCTGCAGAAGAACGAGAGTAACCGACATAGCCAGCAGAATTGCAACGCTAAAGTGGCAGTGGGCCGGACACATTGCCCGTAGGACCGATGCCCGATGGGGCCGACAGGTTCTCGAGTGGCGACCACGCACCGCAAGACGCAGCATGGGTAGGCCCCCGATAAGGTGGACCGACGACCTGGTGAAGGTTTTTTTTTATAAATTATAAACCAGCGCTTGATAGCAATCCCGCCTGATGGTAAGCAGTGATGCGATCGTTGATGGTAAAGCGCACTAGTTTATTAAGAGCCTATTCACTCTAGCCTTGAAGACATTCAAATTTTAATGTGACTGAAACACCGACGCCGGCCAATCGTTTCAGTCCCTCGATGTACGCGGTATACAAGAAAAAGCGAAACGCTTCGTCCGGATCGTAGCGGTGTCAACAACGTGAGGGTGGAAAGTCGCCGTACGACGGGTCGTCCGATGGTGGAACGGAGATGGGGAATTCAATCATGCAATTCCCTCGCACACTCGCCAGAATGCATCCTATAGAAGACCGAAAGGCTGGCTACTCTACGCCTGTGCTCCAGGCTCTGGAGACCGTTTAGAGTTAAGTCTGGGTCGCCAATCAGCCCCTTCGCACGCCTCTCCACTGAATCCAAAGTAGTCAGGTGACATTTCACAGCTCCAGTCCAAATGCGAAAACCGCTGGACGCGGGAGGCGCAGGACCGGTCGTCGTGGGGCCTATGTCCAGCAGTGGACTTCTTTCGGCTGAAATAATGATGATGATGATGGGAACAAGGGAATCTTACCTGCTGTAAAAGCTTATCAGCAAGAGCACAGATGCTCTTTACTCTCTTATCATCGACTTTCATATCGCTGTCCATGTCATCCAGCTTCCGTAACAGCGCGGTGCAGTGCTCGTAGTCTCTGCCCAGTTCATGAGCTTGGACCATCATTTCCTTATCTCTGATCCAAGCTTCTATCTTATCCAGATGCTGATTGAATTCCAGTATGTCCTGGGCTTCTTCTAAGCCGCGACCTGGTGAGAGAAATGGGGATTTTAAATCATATAAGTTTGGTACAAATTACTATTATTTAATTTAGTAACTTTAATTTGTTTTGAGTATTTTTCAGCTTTCCTCAGAAGTAATAATTGAAGTCATAGTTGTCTGTATTAACTCAGGGGCGGTCCATTAATCATGCGAGGCTCTAAGGGGCGAGGGGAGGTCCATAAAAAATCACGAAATATCACCAGGGGGGAGGGGAGGATATGGTTATTATATTATTGACAAATTCTTCATCTGTAAATTATTTCTGTATGTAATTATTATTATATACAATTCAATTATTAATAGGTATACATTTTGCAACAATATGTAGGTAATACTAGTTTTTGCCCGCAGGTTCACTAGTGTTTAAATTCGGAGTAATACGTTTCCCCTTTTCAAATTTTCATCTCCAATTTAAGGGGCTAGGGAAAATTAAAAATAGGACAGGTATTTTTCGTCGGTTATGCGCTCCACCTGCTTCTTTACCAGCATCACATGTGGAGGCATGAGGAACAGGGAGTAAAGATTACATCCTTCATAGAAAAGGAAAGATCCAAAGACCAGATGGAACAGTCTGGAGGGCACTTGCCCAACGATTGAGTTGGGAAGTTGCATGTATGCTAAGAGGCTATTTGACAGTATGAATATTTTTGTGACTATTTGCTTTAAATGCATAAAATGAGGGTTCTTTATGTCATTTACATGAGTTTTAATAAAAATAATAACAATTAATATATCCAAAAACACAAAAATATGTTTGTCATCTAGTATCTCGCGCCACATATTGTGAAACGATCCGGATTGGCTAATGTCACGATGACGTCATACGTTCATAAACACTTGTTGTCGTTGTATGTGTTCTCCGTTGTTTTAGCGTTTTTAGATGATTTTTAACCTTATTTGGAGCGATTTGTGGTATTTTTTTGTTTTCTGACTGACAAATAACAGATAAACACGAACACCACTGCGGAACCGAAAATCGTTTATAAGTTTGTGACGTCACACCAAAGCGCGACGCCATATTGCTGAATAAAGCGTTAAGGCGGCGTATTTGAATTTTGAATTTTTATTTGCATGTTTATTACGAAGTACATGGGTATTTAAAATTAAAAAATGAACTTTTGGTGAACTTCTTAACAGCAACCAAATAATTCAAGATAGAAATTATAAATCCGTCAAATAGCCTATTGCACAGTAAACTTTGCTTGTGAGATATAGAATTTGTGTGGCGTTTGTAGGTACCACTACATTACTACTTCCCAGAAGGACCTATAAGTCTTCATGTTCATAATATTCAGGATATATCTTACCTCTCTGCTCGGTGGCAGTCTCAAGCCGCTGCCAATCAGCCTGCAGCTGCTGCAGCTGCTTGTCCACGTCTGGGTCAGGACTGAGCTGGGTGGCTAACTCCTGAACTTCTTGCAGACGAGCCCTGTTGGCTGCCAGCTCGGCGGTAAAGGCTTGGTGCTTCTGGAGCTTCTTGATTTTGTCTTCCAGGTTTGTTACCTCACCTAGGAAGGGGATTTATGGTTGAAGATTTTATTTACTTATTCTTTTGCGGAGTCGTGGTGGCCTAGTGGAGTGAGTTTAACCACTGGGCCAAAACACCAGCCTCTCAAATATGAGTGCGCGTGTTCGATTCCAGGTCAGGCAAGTACCAATGTAACTTTTCTAAAGTTGTATGTACTTTCTAAGTATATCTTGGACACCAATGACTGAAGGTGAAGGAAAACATCTTGAGGAAACCTGGACTTTAAGTCTGAAATCGCCAACCCGCATTGAGCAAGCGTGGTGATTACGCTCAATCCTTCTCTGTATGAGAGGAGACCTGTGCCCGGCAGTGGGACGATAAAAAGGTTGATGATGATGATTCTTTTGCACACATGACATGTACAGAGGCGGACTTAACGCCTTAGGCATTCTCTACCAGTCAACCCCAGGTGGTGAAGAGGTACGTTTGACGATATGTTTGTAAACGCACCCACGATGCAGGAGTAATGCCTAGTGTGGGAGGGACGTGCTTTTTTTTAAAAAAAAAAAAATAGGGGTTACAATATCGGCCAGGTCGGGCCACGCTTACGTAAGGTAGCGTAGTTCCCGTCCGTCACAATAAGTGTCCCCACTTAAGAGTTAAAAATGGAGTTTTAACTCTTTAAGTACTAATGCTGTATGCAGCGGTCATTAACCTGTAAGCGCTTCCTTATCAACATGTACATCATGTAGAAAATGTGAAAAATGAAAAATAATGTCCTGTGACTAAACTAATGGATATATTTAAATGATTTTTTATGGGAAGACTGAGAATGTGTTGAGGTACACGATGTTTAATTTATTGTCGTATTGTCAGCACTAGTATAAATAAACAACGAATGAAGATGACGATGAGCTTTTAATTGACTGACCATGTTGATGTTCAGCAGCTAGCTTGGCGAGTTTGTCAGCGACCCATCCTCTGGCTTCCGCGGCGTCGCGAGCAAACTGCGCGCGCGCACGAGAACGTACCAGCGCACTGCGACGTGCGCCCGCCTCCAAATACAACTGGGGACAAGTTAGTATTTAGTACACGAGATTTACTTCAGCAACTTCTTCTAAGACATGTGACACCTACCAACCCGCACTGGGCTCGCGTGGTAGATTACGGCCCACTCCCTCTCACCGAGAGGACGCCCGTGTCTCACGAGTAAGAACATTATAAACTGAAAGAAGTAGGAATTTGTAGGATTATTATTACCTTCTTCCGTCTCTCATTAATGTGCTGCAACTCATCTGCAATACGTTGGCTTTCCACGTGGTTCTGTTGTAGCAGCTTATCCCCATGACTATTCAAGGTAGCTAGCTTCTCATCCTAGTACAAAAAAAAAAAAACATACAAGTTAAATAAGTTAAAGAAAAAAAGTTAACTATACAATATGTAAAGAAAACCCTGTCCGATCCGTGAAGGTATTGTTAGGTATCGATAACTGATTCTACTAATGGATACAAAGCCGGGTTAAACTTAAAAAAAAAAACCTATTAAAATATTATTTCGCAAAAAGAGGTAACTTAATACATGTGCGGTAGGCAACACTTCCGCGGGCGGCGGGGGGCAGGGCACGCGGCATGTGGTCGCATCGATATTCGATAACTGATTCTACTAATTGATACAAAGCCGGGTTAAACTTAAAAAGACCCCTACTAAAATAAATATTATTTCGCAAAAAGAGGTAACTTAATACATGTGCGGTAGGCAACCCTTCCGAGGGCGGCGGGGGGCAGGGCACGCGGCATGTGCTCGCATCGATATTCGCTCATAATAATATCGGTGTTGTCACTTTTTTTAAAATTACCAAATTTCGGGGATATTGGAGAAATTCGCGGGAAAAAAAAGATTATTTTAAAATTCATTAATAGTGTTACTATGATGATTATGTAAAATTTCATATATTATTTGGTCATGTGTTCCCCCATCTCCGTTCCACCAGCGGACGACCCGTCGTACGGCTGGTTTCCACCCTTACGTTGTTAACATCACTACGATCCGAACGAAGCGTCTCGCCTCCTCCTTTATACCGCGTACATCGAGGGATTGGAACAATTTGCCAGCGGCGGTGTTTCCGTCGGACTACAATTTGAGTGTCTTCAAGGCTAGAGTGAATAGGCTCTTAATAAACTAGTGCGCTTTACCATCAACGATTGCGTCACTGCTTACCATCAGGCAGGATTGCGGTCAAGCGCTGGTTTATAATATGTAAAAAAAAAAGAGAATGTGTTTACCTAACCTTTATTATCGTTACGGGTCGGACGGGGTTTTCTTTACATATTGTATATGCAACGTTATTTTCTGTTCATAAGAAACCTCAATATAGTTTGTTCAGTATCAGCAACTGATAAATTATAAACTAGCGCTTGACCGGAATCCCGCCTGATGGTAAGCGGTGACGCCATCGATGATGGTAAAGCGCACTAGTTTATTAAGAGCCTATTCACTCTAGCCTTGAAGACACTCACATTGTAGTCCGACGGAAACACCGCCGCTGGCAAATTGTTCCAGTCCCTCGATGTACGCGGTATAAAGGAGGAGGCGAAACGCTTCGTCCGGATCGTAGTGGTGTTAACAACTTAAGGGTGGAAACTTGCCGTACGACGGGTCGTCCAATGATGGAACGGAGTTTTTTTTTTTCGAAAACTATTAATAATAATTTACCTGAGTAGCGAGAAGTTTCTCGAAGGCCTCGTGTTTCTTGAGCGCGTTCTCCACCTCCTCAACGCTGCTCGTTTGAGGGATTTCTGTACCTGCAAAAGAGAAATACTTGTTAATTAAAGAATATAGTGACGTATACTTATATTGTAAATACGGTAGGGCCTCGATAATCCGGAGAGACAAAAACAAGACCCTTTTAGGATTATCGAGGCGTCCGGATTATAGTATGACATTTTTATGCCCCATTTTTTTTTGGAGAACTGCTCAGGATCGAGCTTGTTGGCGTGCCATGGAGGAGACTTTTGTCCAGCAATGGACGAGTAGAGGCTGAGGATGATGATGATATTTAATGTTAATAAAACACATGTTTAACCTTAGTTTCTTTATGTCGCCTACAGTTGACCTGCCTATGCCAAACTTCCGAGCAATTACAAGGTAGCTGTCACCTGTCTAACATTTCTATGATCCGCGGTCTTTTAATGTCAATTTCATATGTTTACGTGGCGGCACCATGATGTTAGCAAGCGCACTAAATTGACTCTATACGTATTACACCAAAAGCGATATACAAAACCCTGATGGACGGCGCATTGGTTCACCCTCGCCGGCCTCCCCCACGAATCCCATTCCCCGGCCGGATTACAGCGATCAACGAATAAGCGAGAGTCTGGATTACGGAGGTCCTACTGTAGGTGGAATTTGGGAATTTCATATTCAAATTCAACGTTATTTTGTCTTTATATAAATCCTGAATATAGTATGTAGTTTGTTTAGAATAAGCAACTGAATTGATTCCAATCATTTTGATACCATGTTATATTTTTACAAAAATACATTTAGAAATAGTTGCAGTGTGGTTACCGAGCGCGCACGGTAGATCATAATAGTATTGGGCAAGCCGCGCCGGCGCAACAGCTGACTCCAGAGGTTGACGCCCCACTCGCTCGCCTGAGCAGAGCGTGGACCGTATTTTTGTTGGGATAACCATGTAGGCTCTTCTTCTTCAGCCTATAGATGTCCACTGCTGGACAAAGGCCTCCTCCAAGGCTTTCCATAATGACCGGTCTTGTGCTGCCCGCATCCATCGGCTTCCCGCGACCTTCACCAGGTCATCAGTTCACCTTGTTGGAGGTCACCTACGCTGCGTCTTCCAGTACGTGGCCGCCACTCCAGAACCTTACTGCCCCATCGGCCATCGGTTCTACGAGCAATGTGCCCTGCCCACTGCCACTTAAGTTTAGCGACTCGCAGAGCTATGTCGGTGACTTTGGTTCTTCTGCGGATCTCCTCATTTCTGATTCGATCACGCAGAGAAACTCCGAGCATAGCTCTTTCCATATAGAATAGCAAGCTCATAACTTATGGGTTTTTCATTATATCTTTTTGAAATGTTGTACTTATATGGATTCTTTACTTAAAAATACTTTACATGTAGTGCGGGTTGCGCATATACAAAATAACGTTGTATAAATATTATCAATATACAATATGTAAAGAAAACCCTGTCCGATCCGTGAAGGTATTGTTAGGTATGTATAACTGATTCTACTAATGCCCACAAAGACAGGCTAAACTTAAAAAAAAATCCCCCTAAAAAAATAAATATTGTTTAACAAAAAAAGGTAACTTAATACATGTGCGGTAAGCAACCCATTCCGCGGGCGGCGGGAGCCAGGGCACGCGGCACCTGTGACGTGGTCGCGTCGCTATTCGCTTATAATAATACCGGTGTTGTCAGTTTTTAAAAATTCCCGGGAAAAAAGGATTATTTCAAAATTCATTAGTATTGTTACTATGATGATTATGTAAAATTTTATATTATATTTGGTCAAGTGTTTACCTAACCTTTATTATCCTTATGGGTCGGACAGGGTTTTCTTTACATATTGTATGTATATGACGGCGCGCTGATTATTAATACTAATAAGAAAGATCATAACTCGATTTAATCAATATTGTTTTAGTGGACTCGATTCGAGTAAATTTAAAATATGAGCGGGTAACACCGAATGGGGTAGTAGGCGTGATTTTGAAGGGCTGGCAACTGGCAGACCATTGACAGCTGCCGACGGAAAAGCACGCGCTCTAACCTATTGGCTCTTATTTGTTTTAATCTGAGATTATCATTGAAATCCCTTAATATTAAAGTGATCTAAGTGTCTGTACAGTTAAAATAATGAGAATCGAACCGCCCACGATGGATGCTCATGCGGATGAGAAAACGACTCAACTATCCGGAACCTTTGGCCACGCCTTCCTGACGGTTATTAACCCGTCATATATATTACTAGCTTTCCGCCCGCGTGGAGTTCGGTTTTATAGCGCTTTTTAGATTTCTCAGTGTTTCTCTACTATATTATGCATTTATTATACATACAAACCTTCCTTAAGAATCACTCTATCTATTAAAAAAAACCGCGTCAAAATCCGTTGCGTAGTTTGAAAGATCTAAGCATACATACGGACATACAGCGAAAGCGACTTTGTTTTATACTATGTATTGATTTCTGTTGTGTAGATCCCGACCATCAAAGATTGCATCACTGCTTACCATCAGACAGTATCTAGTAGGCACTAGTTGTATATAGTTCGGTACTTACTGAGAGCGGCTTCCTGTGCGGCACAAAGGTCGTGTAACAGCTTGGCGTCCCTGAGGAAGCAGTGCAGGTCGATGAGCTGGTCGAGCGCTACCTGGCGCGCTGCCCACGCTCCGTGGAGGCGGTTCCGTTCTTCTAACAGGGCTTCGCATTTTTCTTCTACCTCCTGTATTATAAAAATGGTTTGGTTAGTTCATTATTTTGATAAATACAGGTCGAGTTAGATTCTCAACTTCTTGTATGAACTTTGAGTCTGTGGAAGATGTAATCTATACTAATATGTAAAGCTGAAGAGTTTGTTTGTTTCTTTAAACGCGCTTATCTCAGGAACTACGAGACCCATTTGTTTTTTTTTTTTTGCGTTGGATAGCTCATTAATCCAGGAAGGCTTTAGGCTTATTCTATATATCCTATATTAATTATTTATCCTATACTAGCGGCCGCCAGCGACTTCGTTCGCGTGGAAGTGGTTACGCTCCGCTAATAAGTCTATAGCCTAAAGCCTTCCTGAATAAATGGGCTATCCAACGCAAAGAGAAATTTTCAAATCGAACCAGTAGTTCCTGAGATTAGCGCGTTCAAGCAAACAAACTCTTCAGCTTTATATATTACTAGCGGCCGCCAGCGACTTCGTTCGCGTGGTTTAGTTATACTCCGCTCCTATTAGTCGCATCGTAATGTTATATAGGTCGGCCCTTCTGGATTAATGGGCTATCCAACGCAAAAAGAATTTTTCAAATCGGACCAGTAGTTCCTGAGATTAGCGCGCACAAACAAATAAACTCTTCAGCTTTATATATTAGTATAGAGCATAGATTATAGAAGTATTTGTAGTATTTTAAGTTTTTATGTTAGTATAGTATTGTATATGTTTATATGGACCTTGATGCCTGAAACAAGTGGATAAATAAATAAATAAAAAAACAGGATTTTGTAAATCGGTCTCCAAGGGAATCGGGGTCAACAAATATATATATGTATATACTCACGGCCGCATTAGGGTGTTGTGTGGCCAGCTCACGTCCCATCTGCAGCGCGTCCCTGAAGGAGGAGTCTCTCGCGTCCAGCTCGGCGCGCACGGCGTCGTGCTCGGCACGGGCAGACTGGGCGCTTACCGCGTCACGCACGCGCAGGGCACGAGACATGGACGTGCGGAGGGACACCGACCAGGAGGTTAGGTCGCGGACCTGAGAAAAAATGTTAACAGTCGAAATGAAAACGGATTACTTCTCGCATGATGAGAACCTCGTGAAAGCCGAGAAAGGTAAACAAATCAAGTATCTTGACTTGGGTCGCGAGGTTGTCGACATGTGGGAGGTGGATTCAGCAATCATTGTACCGATAGTCGTGACAGCCAATGGTTTAACAGCCAAGAGCCGGTTGCTTGTTTTGCCCGGTGGTAGGCCATAACATCGGCTGCCGGCAGAAGTTACCACCCATCTGACAAAGTGTTGCCGCCAAGTGATTCGTCGTGTTCCGGCATGATGTCTGGTGAAGCCGTACGGAGGACGGGTCTGAGCAGTTGTGTTGCGATGTGTGCCGAGTGCGATGCGCCAAATGTTGTTGTGTCGGGAGTTTGCTCGTGGAGGGTCTCCAGATCAATCTCCCTCTGGCGCAGCATCGTTGGACGTGTTATTTGGTTTAACATTGGTCTTCGTCTTCCTTCCTATTCACTTAGTTTTTTTGAGTGAAGAGGCTGTTAATAAACTAGCGCGCTCTACCATCAACAATTCCATCACTGCTTACCATCAAGCGAGATTGCAGTCAAGCACTAGTTTTTAATAATTATATATAAAAAAGTTTCGATACTTTGATGACGATTTTTTAAGCGCACTAGTTTATTAAGAGCCTATTCACTCTAGACTTGAAGACAGTACTGCCGCTGGCTGGTTTTTTACCCATTCTTGCCGATATGAAGAAAAAAGGACTAACCTGTGTCAAGAACTGGTGTAGCTGCAGATACTGTTGCAGTGTGTGTCTCCTTTCATCAGAAGCCTGCTTCAACATGGCCCACGCTTCCTCTAGAGCCTTCTGCTGCAGCTCTATCTGCTGCACGTTACCACCAGGGTAGAGCTTCTGGAGACGGTTACCTTCTTCTTGGAGGACCTGAGGGACGGAAATGGATATTAGAACGCAAAACAAATTTGTAATAGCTCCTGTATAATCTACGTGCTTCTGGCGAAAACACCAGAATGTGGAAGAGAGTGGACTGAACTAGATAGGTATATGGACAGGACTTGGACTGTACTTGATTTGGAATGGACTTGACTGGACTTACACTTGGGATTGTACTTGAACTGGACTGGACGTGGATTGGATTGGACTGGATTTGGTTTAGACAGAACTTGGACAAGATTTGGACTGGAGTTTGACTGGACTGGACTTAATTTGGCTTAGATTGATCTTGGACTGAATTGGGTTTCGTTCTAAACAATAATTGAATGCCCATCAGATAGATTATAAAAATATTGAACTGAAGATACCTATATTGATTTGAAATGTCGCATGACGTCAGGCCGTGGTACAAAATATACCACGACGTGACGTAATTAGCCCCCACTCCGTAACTTTAATACGCTATACCTCTGTAGTTTTTGGTAATTTGACAAAATAAAAAATACAGGTCTTGCGCTCACAATGGGCCTCATACGAAGGCTCAGAGTCGCACAAAAGGCGATGGGGAGAGCTTATTATGTACTAGCTTTCCGCCGCGGTTTTAAGATTTCCCTTGGAAATATCAAATTTTTCCGAGATAAAAAGTACCCTATTATTTAATCCGGGCTTCCAATTTTACATCTGCAAATTTTCAAAGCAATCGGTTCAGTAGTTACGCCGTGCAAACGGAACAAACAAACTCACTTTCCGATTTATAATATTAGTGTTACGGGCTAGGGGTACTTAAACGCCGGTTAAGGGTTACGAAGTTTATTAGCAACGAAGGTACAGTCGATCGTAGGCAATGACAAGTAGAACATAGCTGATGTTGTACCGAAGTCTTCCCTTATGTCCACGGAGTCCGTGTTGTAAACACACAACAGCGCTACAGATGTTACTTCACGTAGTACTCGAGGTTCTCGTTGTAATTGTCGCAGTAGGTCTTCTTTAAGATCGCTTCTTAACTGTCGCTGTTTTCGTATCGCTAGTCGAATGTAGACTGACTAATTATTTTTTTAGATTATCATACCTTGGACACATCCTTATTTAACGAGTCTTAGGCTGTATGTGAACTGGATTTGGACTGGACTGACGGTATTTTACCGTTAGACAATTCTAGTGTAAAAGCATTGATTTTGTTGAAGTTGTTTGGTAGTGTCTGACCTGCATTTGAGCATCGATGGCCAGCAGATCGTTCTGCATGGTGTCGTGCTGGCGGAGCGCGGCGGTGGCGGCGCGCAGGTCGCGCGGAGGGGGCGGCGCGTGCAGGGCGGCACGAGCGTCGTGCGCGCGCGCCACCAGCTCGCCCACGTCGCGGTGGAACCGGTGGATCTCACCCGCCGCGTGCAGGCGAGAGGCGCGGGACTCCATCTGCTCCACCAGCCGCTGCCACCACTCGCTGTTGGAGAAAGTCAAATGAGCCAAATGCGGTTCTGTTCGAACTCAGATGAAGTGTCTAATGGTGAAGCGAGTTGTCATTCCGACTAATGCTGTTGGTAAGCAGCTTACTTCAAATACTCGACTGCTCAGAGCCTCAATCTCTCCTGATAGAAAATGATGGATCTGGACATGGGCGCACCCACCTTCTGGTCTAGGGGGGGCGGCAAGTCGGATCTGGGGGTGTTTAGTAATTAGAGGTGTTCATTTCCAGGGGGGGGGGGGGGGCTAATGCCACCCTCTAGCCCTGAATTGCTCTTCCCCTAGGCCAAAAGCTGGGTACGCCCATGAAAATATAAACCGTTTATCATAATTTAAACGTTAACTTTCTTTTTTCATCCCGATAGACCCCATTCCGTGGTCCTTCGAGCCGGATCACTGAATGGACTATATTAGAATAGGTGCAATACCATAATTTACATAATCAAATTATATGATTTAAAAAATACAATGAAATGGCTATGGTAAAGCGCGTCTCTGAGCTTAATGGAGAGGAGGCTCCAACGCTTCGCGTCGTCCTTTCGGTCAGTCACGCGTAATATTATCTGGTTACTTTATACTCAAGTCATGGTGGCCTAGTGATTAAAACACCAGCCTCTCACATATGACTGTGCGGATTCAATTCCTAATATAATAATCCTAATAACTTTTCCAAATTATACGTACATTCTAAATATATTTTGGACACCAAAGACTGATTATAAGGTGAAGGAAAACACCTTGATGAAACCTAGATTTTAAGTCTGAAATCGCCAACCCGCATTGAGCAAGCGTGGTGGTTACGCTCAATTCTTCTTTGTATGAGAGGAGACTTGTGCCCAGCAGTGGGACGGTAAAAAGTTTGATGATGATTATAATGATGACTTACCTAAGGGCCATCGAGCATTGAGCAAAAACCCGCCACACTGTTCCCAACCCACTGCCACTCCTGAAAGCCAGAATCAACAGTGGAGACCGCCAGAAAAACGCCGAGCAATGAAGCTCGACGAGTCCCGGAGAAACGATTCAACTGTCTTGGGTCCCGCAACGAAATTAATCAGAAAAGAATAGCGGAGGGGTAAGAAAAAAGATATTTTTTCCACTTCCCTCCATAATAAGCAGGAGAAAGAACAGAACTAGGCCAATCGGCACAAAGGGACATTATTGCAACTGGGAGAAACCCAGATTGCCAAGCAAATTGCAAAGCAGATTGCAAAAGCGCCTGAACGCACGGAAATTAGTTCTAGTTTCTACAAGGTCCGTATAATAAACAACTCCGGATGTAACTTGTACACTATCCAACATAATATTGCGTTCATTCTGCCAAAGAATACACTCCCACAAGATGTGATGTGCGGACTGTTCAAATTCACGATGTAGAACATTGACACAAAGGCGAAGGAACAAGTTTAAAAGAATACAGTTTACTTTTAAAGTTGCCATGACCTGTGAGGAATTGGGCAACGCAGTTCAACCTCCAGCCATGTCTTAGCCAGCCGATCGCCATGTGGAGCTTCATGGAGATTCGGACCTCAGACGATAGAGGTTTACTAGTCCTGCCCAGTTAGTGTCATTGAAGCACGTCGCTGTACTTCAAGATCGCTGGAAGTACACCTGCCAGAACGAAGGCTACTGACTGTTCTATACGCCTTGCATAAAAATATCAATGCCAAACGTTGGCTTTGAAGCAGTTTACGTCGCGCCGCCCCTATGCTGGCCCTATCGGCCCAAACAGGTGCACCGTAGCACATACATCCTAAGTAGGTAGCTCCATATATAGTTTTTAAAGTTAGGAATGATAGACCCCAAGTTGCTTTGGATATTCTAGTTAGGGCATAAAAGTTCCTTTTAGCTTTTTCGCCAACTATTTTTATATGTAGACCATACCAAGGTAGCATACGGATTGCTGTTTTTTACGGGAACGTTATTAAATTTAATAGTAGGCAATGATTTAAGATTACCTTTTAGTAGAAGTTGATAGGTTTTATGCGGCGCAAACGCTAGGCGGTTACGATCACCCCACTGAGATATTAGATTTAGTCAAGTATGGGCCAAGTTTTCAAATCCAGCTCGGGTACTTGACTGAATGAGCAGTAGGCCATCGTCCGCGTAACCAGTAAGTGAACAGCCGCAAGGAAGCGGGATCGCGAGGAAATCATCAAAACCCAAATTCCATAAATAAGGACCGACAACTGAACCCTGAGGACATCCCATGGTTAGTGCTTTAGTACTACAAAAAGCATTGAGCAAGCGTGGTGATTACGTTCGATTCTTCTCTGTATGAGAGGAGACCTGTGCCCAGCAGTGGGACGATATAAATGTTGATTATGACTTACCCAAGAGCTTCCTGCCTCTTCTCAATGTCTGAAATATAAGGACTTTCAGTAGCCAACAGTTTCTTCGCCAATTCTTCACATTGATTGAAACGTTCAGCGCCACTTTCCACGCGATGTCGAAGCTCGTCGAATTTTGAGCGGAGGATCTGCATGATAATAATAATTATTTATTTATCTGAAATGTAGGGACCTGCGGAATGCCTAAGCAGGCAAATCGACGGCGGGCGAGCGATAAACTAGTGCTTTATCGCAATCCCGCCTGATGGTATGCAGTGATGCAATCATTGATGGTAAAGCGCGCTAGCTCATTCACCCAAAAAACTGAGTGAATAGGAAGGAAGACGGCAGTTGAGCGAGGTGATGCAATGTTAACCCAGAGGGAGATTGATCTGGAGACCCTCCACGACCAAACTCCCGACACAGCAACATTTGGCGCATCGTACTCGGTACACATCGCAACACAACTGCTCAGACCCGTCCTCCGTACGGCTTCACCAGACATCATGCCGGAACACGACGAATCGCTTGGCGGCAACACTTTGTCTGGTGGGTGGTAACTTCTGCCGGCAGCCGATGTTATGGCCTACCGAGAATGTAATCCTTCTGATATTTCTTGGGTAAAGTGAAAGTGAACTACAGTTCCAGTGAAAGACTAGTTTCATTTATATCAAGAGAGTCGTACACCCCTATAAAAAAAAAAAAAAAACTGTAGTTCATAGTCTCGTTTCTGTAAATACAATTTAACCACTCAAGCGTCCGAGCCAACAAAGTTGCCTAAAAAATTTTTCAGTTAAGCGTTCTGGCAACCATGGTGGCCTCACCGACATGTACACTTTAAACGAGTTTTTATTTATGACTAGCTTTCCGCCCGCGGCTTCGCCCGCGTGGAGTTCGGTTATATCGCGTTTTGTAGGTTTCCCTCGGGAACATCAAATTTTTCCGGGATAAAAGGTAGCCTATGTTCTTTCTCGGGGTCTAAAGATTGTCTGTGCCACATTTCATCAAAATCGGTTGAGAGGTTTAAGCGGAAAAGCGTAACATACAGATAGACAGACAGACAGAGAGTTACTTTCGTATTTATAATATTAGTATGGATATGTATCAAAGAGCTTTATGAACTTCTCACTAGATGGTTCTTTATTAAACAACGATTATCGGATGGCTAAAACAGTGCCCCACTTGACTGATAACATCGGAAAAAAAGTTTGTTTATAAACGGTGAGTGCGGTTTTGTACAGTGGCAGTGACTTCTGCGATTAAAATATTATTTTTTATTATGTATTTTTATGAGTGTTACATATTAAAATAATTATCGAGAATTGTTTTTTCTGATTAAGTAAAAATACTTTGTATCTAATGTCTGATAAGTTGACTTTACGAGTGTTATAGTGGACGATGAAATTTTTGCTCATTGCTCATTGTGTGCCGGAATTTCGTCAAGTTTTTGTTTAATAAAATATCTTAAAATATAACAAAATAATCCCTGAAGAAAAAATTTGGTTGCCATAATCCCCGCGCTTGTCTTCGGGTTGGGGATCGCAATAATTTGATATTCCACAGTAGAAGCGCTGCTGCCCGCTTCCCTGGTGAGAGTTCCCTTAGTCGCCTCTCTAGACACCCACCAGAGGATATGGGTTGATTGTATTCTAACCCCGGTACCATACGGGCCTAGCGTATATTGATTAATATTAAGTTAATAATGTAAAAAAATTTGCATCATTCATTTTCACATTCGAAGCATTATGGAGGAACAGCACTTCGACAGGGAGTACGTGGAAATTAGGCTGATAACCATACTTAACAGATGTGATAATCTCCAGGTAAGGCCTACGTTACGGACGCTCTTGGGCGAGATGGAGCGACGACATCAAAAAGGTGGCTGGTAGTGGCTGGCGAGAACTGCTCAGGATCGAGCTTGTTGGCGTGCCATGGAGGAAGCCTATGTCCAGCAGTGGACGAGTAGAGGCTACAAGTGTTGCTGTTGACTTACCAGGAGATGTTCATAATCCTGTCCGTAGTCCTCGCTGGAGGCTGCAGCGTATTGTTCCTGTATCCAGCTCTCCAGTTCTGCACTCTCTGCCAGGTATTCGTGTCTAAGAAAAGAGAATAATTAGTCAGTCAATCTTCTATACTATATACAAAGCTGAAGAATTTGTTTGTTTGAACGCGCTAATCTCAGGAACTACTAGTCTGATTGAAAAAATATTTTTGCGTTGAATACCCAAATACCAATTACCGGCCAATCCAGGAAGGCTCTAGGTTATATACTATCACGCTGCGGTCAATAGGAGCGGAGCAAAACAAAAATTTAAAATGTATGCTGTACATTTTGGGGTTAAAATAAAATGTTCAAATAACTAACTCCACGCGAACGAAGTCGCGGGGTGTCACTAGTATGAAATATTGAGGTTTAAAAAGTGATGAATCTAAGGTTGATTTGAATAAATGACTTTTGATTTTGACTTCTTACTAAATCTCGTTCAAAACAATTTTTGTTGGTAGTTTTTATAGGCGTATAACTAAAATTTAATTTAGTTTGTCAACAGAGGAATCGGGCCATTGAGTAGGTGCTTACCTGCAGACGCTCTCGACGAGTGCCTTCTGCCGCAGCGCCGCCAGCCGCTGTAGCCGCGCGAGGCTGTCAGCCAGCAGGGCGTGCCGCGCCTGCAGCGCCTCCCCCTCCGGGTGCCCACTGTTGGCCATCGACGTGGCCACGTGGCCCATCTCGGCTATTATGGCCGCGTACGTGTCGAGCTCCAATTCTACTGCCTGTAGGGAATAAACAAGAAAAGATTATATTGATGGCGGTGGAATAAAACCAACGATGGATAGGAGCAGTGTTACTAACTCTCAAAAATATTTATCCCTAAAGTTTGTGTCAAAAACCCCTAAAATCGCCTTAATTCATCTGTCTCCCCCCTAAAAAATACATAATACTTAAATTCATAATGATTTGGAAATAATATAGGTACTGTAATATGTTTCAATGTGCGGTTGTATAATATTTGTATGCATGAATATGAATGTATTCAGTGGTCTGGTCGTGTCTCGGAAAGCACGTTAAGCCGTTGCCATACGAACATCTAGTGGCAGTCGTTACGGGTTGTTGGAGCCCTCAAAAGTCTAACAATTGGTTTAACTGCAATGCTTAAATATCACCTTCGGGTTGTGGAGGTCAGACGGCAGTCGCTTCACTGAAAATATCGAAGTTTAGCCAAAAACAGCAGTTAGGTCCGTATTACAGAACGTCACTCAAAACTCAAGCTCTACTTAAGTCTCGTTTCAAGCCATTTGATTGGTTGAAACTAGTTTTAAGTAATGTTTAAACAGAGATCAATGCTTGAGTTTAATTCTGGAATACGGACCTTAGACTGGTAAAGCGGACCCCAGACTCCAAAGCTGAAAAAAGCTTTGGATGCGACTGGGATTAACGCTGAGATAATGATGACTGTAATATGTTTCAAAATCTTTATTGCGGGTTATTTAATACATTAAATATTTCGTCTTCATCTGAAGATTCAGATTTTTTTGAATCATACATATTGATATTGAATATTAACATTTTATTGGATGGATTAAATGTTACACAAGATCCATCATTTGATTTAATATAAATCGGACCAGCAGTCACTAGGCAAGAAATAAATATTAATACAGTAAATTTGAAAAATAACAAAGAGTCAAAAAATCCCTGAAAATACCCCTAAACATTTCAGACCCCTAAAAAAATCCCATCTCACTTATTTACCCCCTAAATCTGGGGGGAAAACCCCTAAGTTGGGAACACTGGATAGGAGTTTATTCACTCCACTTCAAACACTTGACAGATTTTAACAAGTAAAGTTAGACTGAGGTGAAACCTATTTGTGGTTATAGGGATGGGCTGCGGGGCTATCCTATCCGTGTATCTCCTAGCTAGGCAATTGCCTATCAGGAGTTCCTGATGGCGGTCCAGTGATGCAATCGTTGATGGTAAAGCGCACTAGTTCATTAAGAGCCTATTCACTCTAGCCTTGAAGACACTTAAATTGTAGTCTGACGGAAACACCGCCGCTGGCAATTTTTTTTAGTTAGGTATTTTAATTTTTATAAACTCTACGAATCATCATCAACCTTATTATCGTCCGCCTGCTGGGCACAGGCCTCCTCTCATACAGAGAATAATAGGGTATTTGACTAACAAAAACTAATTAGTCCGTCAGTCAGATTCCCAAAAAAATACTAGACACGTACTTTTTCTTTTTTCATATAAACAAAAAATTAAGACGACACAGTGCGTTGAAAACTCGTGTGACGTCACTGCACGTTACACCTTTTAGCGGCCAGTGACGTCACCAGCCACTACTCCTGATCTTTGATGTCTTTTATATTTGTCAATTTTTATTGATTTGATAAAACAAAATATATGAATCTAAATGACGGACTAAATAGAATCATTTTTTTTACCCAGGAAACATCCCTATTGACCGTAATCACCACGCTTGCTCAATGCGGGTTGGCGACTTCAGACTTATAGTCCAGGTTTCCTCAAGATGTTTTCCTTCACCTTGTAATTAGTCATTGGTGTCCAAGATATACTTAGAAAGTACAGTCATCACCACCATAATTTCAGCCAAAAGACGTCCACTGCTGGACATAGACCTCCCCCAAGGTTCTCCACGACGACCGGTCCTGCGCCTCCCGCATCCAGCGGTTTCCCGCGACCTTCACCAGGTCGTCGGTCCACCTTGTCGGGGGCCTACCCACGCTGCGTTTTCCGGTGCGTGGTCGCCACTCGAGAACCCGTCGGCCCCATCGGGCATCGTGCCCGACCCACTGCCACTTTAGTGTTAAAATTCTTCGGGCTATATCGGTTATTCTCGTTCTTCTGCGGATCTCCTCATTCCTGATTCGATCGCGCAGTGAAACCCCAAGCACAGCCCTCTCCATTGCCTTATGAGTGACCTTGAGCCTTCTTATAAGGCCCATTGTCAGCGACCACGTCTCAATTCCATACGATTTCAATTTGAAAGTACAGTGCAGTTAACTAATCCACTCTTACCTTATGCCTTGTCAGTAAGTGCGTGGCCCGATGTCTATCCTTAGCCAGGTCAGCATGCGCCAGCGCAGCGGCTTTATCATTAAGCCAAGCGTCAACTTCAAGTGCGTCGTGCATAAACTGCTGCGCTTTAAGCGCTGCCTCCAAGCGTGCTCCGCGGCTTTCAGCGGCTTCCGAGACAGATTTGTAGCCAGCTTCCAGCTCTGCACACAGGGCTTCGATCTGGGGAATGAAGAAATATTAAGATTATTTTGTATTTGGTATATTATCAACTGTCTGCCTCTTTCTTAAGTATGTTTTGGGTCAGTTTCCATTCTGAAGCAGATGCAGCTCAATACGAGCTATGAGTTTTTTTTAATAATTATAAACTAGTGCTTGACTGCAATCCCGCCTGATGGCTAGCAGTGATGCAATCGTTGATGGTAAAGCGCGCTAGTTTATTAAGAGCCTATTAATTGGGTTGTATCCTTAAAAAATAATTTAATATCCATCAGATAGATTTATAAAACATATTGAACACGTATTTTTTATTCTTTCTTACATTCAAATACTTAGGAAGATATATTGATTTGAAATGTCGTATGACATCACGCTGTGGTACAAAATATACCACGCCGTGACGTAATTAGCCCCCACTCCGTAACTTTAATACGCTATATCTCAGTAGTTTTTGGTAATTTCGACAAAATAAAAAATACGGGTCTGAATTTTTTTTATCCATGCTAATATTATAAATGCGAAAGTAACTCTGTCTGTCTGTCTGTTACGCTTTCCCGCTTAAACCTCCCAACCGATTTTGATGAAATTTGGCACAGACAATCTTTAGACCCTGAGAAAGAACATAGGCTACCTTTTATCCCGGAAAAATTTGATGTTCCCGAGGGAAATCTAAAAAGCGCGATATAACCGAACTCCACGCGGGAGAAGCCGCGGGCGGAAAGCTAGCTATCTATAAGACGGACTAATTACTTTTTTAATTTTCATACATTGGATACATCCCTATTCTAATTAACTTTTAACTCTTTCGCTCTTGTAGGAGCTTAAGGGGGCTTAATGGCATTTTCTCCATACAAACCTATTCCGCTGTTTTCTTCGAGGATAACGCTTTTAGAGCAATGATTTTTTTCTACAATTTCACACCTTGATTATAGGCGCATATATTATTAGATTTTTTCCAAAATTAATTTAATAAAAGAAATGTGATGTTTCAAAATCCCGAAAAATAACCCATTTTTACCGCGATGTTCAGACGACTATTACACAAATGTGATAAGTTTTTGACAAAAAAGAAAATAATAGAGGCATAGGTATACTCATCAAATTTTGATATAAAAATAATTGAGATCTGTGTTGAGTATTGATCAACTGACAGCTGACACCACAAAAAAAAAAACTAATCCTAAACTTTATGCTTTGTTTGTATCGAGTCAAGGTTGGCACTTATGAAAAATTATTGCCTTTTGTCTTATGATTATGTTGGCATTGCTATAGATTTTTACGCATCTTTTAGTATGGCGACTTGGCAAATTGTGCTCCAATTTTCTTTAACTATTTTACAAAGTGTATGATACAATCCGGCGATTGTTGCATAGTGATTATTTTTATGAAAACAAAGAGTGACTGTAAACATCAAAAGGAATGATGATTCTATATCAACGAATATTGTATTTTTCTATGTAAAACTTGTCGCCATGTGCCACCTTATTTTTTCTTTTTGCAATGTCATTATTATAGTAATAAAACCTGTAAATAATTGTCGACAGGTACCTTTTGATAACTGTGAGCATTAAAGTCAAATTGAATCTCACACCTGGATGCTTTATTTGGCCAACAACCCTATCCACCCGCACAATATACCAACAATCTATCTTGTTTTGAAAAAGAAAACAGCGGAATACGAAACATCTTTTGGTCAACGTTTTTGTAGGTAAAATCAGCCTGAGCTGCAACTGTCCTTTTAGCACTTTACAGGGAAAGGTTGAAAGCGGCGCGACGGCAATAGTTTCTTCAAAATCTTCAAATACCTACTTCTCAAATTCCTCGGCACTAGAGTCCTTTTTTTTTTTGGTTTGCTTCTTTCCGTTCTTCTGAACGGAAAAGGCAAAGGCATAGTACGCCATACAGCCTAGTCTTCAGTAAGTTTTTTTCTTGAGTAAGTTTATATCCTAACTTATCCTAATTTCTAGCTTAACTTAACCTAATCTATCTCCTTTCATTTCCCGCGTGAGGCCGACAAGGAAGAATTTGGGGTAAGGTCATGATGTGGCCACTATGCTACAATATTTCACTGTTCTTTATGAATTATTCACTGAATGCACTTTTTACTATATAAATCACGCGCTTTTATTTAGTAAACGACACTATAAATAATTTTAAAAGTTTCATAAATATTTTTATACATTGCTATCATATATATCATTAATTACAATATAACATGTAATATTAATAAATTAAACGTTATCATTTTTATATTTTATTTATAACAAACTAGCTTTCCGCCCGCGGCTTCGCCCGCGTGGAGTTCGGTTATATCGCGCTTTTTAGATTTCCCTCGGGAACATCAAACTTTTCCGAGATAAAAGGTAGCCTATGTTCTTTCTCAGGGTCTAAAGATTGTCTGTGCTAAATTTCATCAAAATCGGTTGAGAGGTTTAAGCGGGAAAGCGTAACAGACAGACAGACAGACAGGTAGACAGACAGAGTTACTTTCGCATTTATAATATTAGTATGGATTTCTTGCTTTAACCGAATGCATCAACGGGTGAGACTTTTTTTTTAAAGATGTACGGTGTATGGTACCAGGGTAGCACAAAAGTGTAGGATAAGAATCTATATATATAAAAGAAGTCGTGTTAGTTACACTATTTATAACTTAAGAACGGCTGAACCGATTTGGCTGAAAATTGGTAGGGAGGTAGCTAAGAACTGGGAGATGGATATAGGATATCCTTTTTATCCCGTTCCCGTTGTTCCTGTGTGAATGAATGAACTTCATTGTTTCGACTTCTCCTACACTTTTTTGCGATCCTGGTACCTTGCAACTCCTCAAAGTAGGCAAAATAACTTCATCGATGTAATATTAGATTAATAATGATGAATGAGCTTTATTGTTTCGACTCTACACTTTTGTGCTACCCTGGTACCATACACCGTACATAAAAAAAAAGTCTCAGCCGTTGATGCATTCGTTTAAAGCAAGAAATACTCTCTGCCGGTTTAAAGTTTCTAATAAAAAGCCACAAAGCCAACTTCAACTTCAAACTAATATTGTTGTGACATTTATCATTGCCATTCTCCCATTGCTCTTGTAAGTGAGTTTTATTTTGTCTCCTTTTTGGAGGTGCAGGGTACCAGGGTAGCACTAAAGTGTAGAGAAGAAGTAAAAACAATGAAGCTCATACAATCATTATTATTAAATCATTTTTTCCTTACTTTCTCACCGTTTAGACCTACCCTGGACTACGACAAACATTTTAAAACCAAAATCAGCTCAATCGGCCCAGCCGTTCTCGAGTTTTAGCGAGACTAACGAACAGCAATTCATTTTTATATATATAGATTAGATTTCAAAATTAATATTCATGAAATAAAACAAAAAGATTATTATAAATGAGTTCACAAATTTAAGAAAAACTAAGAAGGCATAAACCCCTCAAATATTGAGGGTGAAGGCCTCCTCCACAGATTCTTGAATAGAATTACCTAGACTCCTAGTTTCGGACAGGCCAATTATATCAACTTTAGTATTTTTCAAGGCATTTATTAATTCAAGTAAGCGGGCATGGTGATAGTCCTTTCGTTGTATGTCGCACTGTAAAATAGTTTATTGATCTCAGACTCTAACTGATTTGAAGTCTCTGAAGGGTACACGTAAATATACCAGCCCCCTAATCGGTGAACACATTTTTGTGAACAAATGATTGTGACTAGTTGGCATCGTTTGTACCGAACGGACCAATGGGCGGTCCAAACGATCCCAACGGATACCAACTAGTCGCAATCGTTTGACAAAAATGTGTTCGTCGATTAGGGGCCAGGTTTCAAATGTATTTATCTCGCTCTATCTCTTACCTTCTCCCTCTGCGGATGTCCATCTTCGACCAGCGAGTTGCCATGCGCTATCACGCGTTCAATCAACGGTCTTCTTCCCACTAGCTCAGCTCGCAGCTTGCCATGTTTCTTCTGAGCCGACTGGGCTGCATGAAGGTCAGTAGGCATAACCTCTGATGCTGCAGCTGCAGATCTTTCGGAGAGCCAGTCGAGTTCACCAGCCACTTCAGCTGCGAACTTGTGCAGTCTGTAAAAAAAGAGGGTGTTTAGAAGTTAAATGCAATATTCATTTTTTAAAACGTTGCTCAAACACTTGAAATTACTCCTGCATCGTGGGTGTGTTTTTTCTCCAGCCTATAGAGGTCCACTGCTAGACAAGGGCCTTCTCAAAGGTTTTGGGGATTTGCCATAATCCCCACGCTTGTCCGTTGGGTTGGGGATCGCAGTAATTTGATATTCCACAGGAGAAGCGCTGCTGCCCACTTCCCTGGTGAGAGTTCCCTTAGTCGCCTCTCTAGACACCCATCAGAGGATATAGGATGGTTGTGTTTACGAACATATAAACCCACTTTTTTTATATAATAATTATAAGCAAATGCTTGACCGCAATCCTGCCCGATGGTAAGCAGTGACGCAATCGTCGATGACAAAGCGCGCTAGTTTATTAAGCCTATTCACTTAAAAATCTTAGTGAGTAGGAAGGAAGACGGCAGTTGAGCGAGGTGATGCAATGTTAAACCCAACAACACGACCAACGATGCTGCGCCAGAGGGAGATTAATCTGGAGACCCTCCACCATTAAACTCCCGGCACAATAACATTTCATCGTACCCGGCACATATCGTAATACAACTGTTCAGACCGGTCCTCCGTACGGCTTCACCAGACATCATGCCGGAACACGAGGAATCGCTTGTCGGCAAGACTTTGTCTGGTGGGTGGTAACTTCTGCCGGCAGCCGATGTTATGGCCTACCACCGAGAGAAATCACATACACAAACATCCAGATTGAAAAGAGGAAAAGGAGCCAGATTAAAATTCTACTTACTGTAAACTACTTTCCAACGCTTGTCTCCTCTTGGCAGCGGGAGGCTGCAAAGCCCTGACAGCCTGCAGTAACGCTGCAGAGTCTCTCTCAATGGCAGCGGCGTCGAAGTGACCTCCTGACACCAGGTCTGCTCCCTGGTCTGCGAGGGACGTGGCCTTTGTCTCCCAGAGGGATAGTTCTTGTTCTAACGCCTGGAGGGAGAGAGTAAGAACATTATTATACAATATGTAAAGAAAACCCCCTCCGACCCATCATCATCATCAACCTTTTTACGGTCCTACTGCTGGGCACAGGTCTCCCTCTCATACAGAGAAGGATTGAGCGTAATCACCACGCTTGCTGACGTCCGACCCATAAGGATAATAAAAGTTATGTAAACACATGACCAAATAAAATATGAAATTTTACATAATCATCATAGTAACAATACTAATGAATTTTGAAAGAATTGGTTTTTTTTCGCGAATTAATTACAACTTCCACAAAAATTGGTATTTTTTAAAAAAGTGACAACACCGTTTTTGGTGGTATTATTATGAGTGAATAGCGATGCGACCGCGTGCTGCGTGCCCTGCCCCCATTCGCCCACGCATGTATTGCCTACCGCACATGTGTTAAGTTGCCTCTTTTTGCAAAATAATATTTATTTTTAGGGGTATTTAAGTTTAGCCCGGCTTTGTAGGCATTAGTAGAATCAGTTAACGATACCTAACAATACCTTCATGGATCGGACAGGGTTTGCTTTCTTTTCGGGTGCATGGGAGGCAGTTAGTACTCTCATAAAATTGTTAAAATACTTACTTGATGTTGATTCAATAATCGTTTGCAGCTTCTCAGGTCTGTACCGATCTCTTCACTTTTGAGCTGCCTCTCCAAGTCAATCAGACGCGCCTTGGCGTCTTCAACAGATCTGTGGAGCAAATTACAGTTAGTAAGTTGCAATTAGAAATTACAAACCTCTGAGTTTGTTTCGGACGTTTCTTCTCAGAGCTAGTACTAGGAAACGCCGCGGTCATCAAACCGAATTAAAATAAAACTTTGAGCCAGTCGTCCCTTGCTGTTCTCTCCAGCGACGCCCTATGCCGAGGTATGCCTAGTTTTCAGTAGCCCTGGCTGGAGGCATTTAAGGCAGCCACAGGAAAGTCCGGTTAAGTACTCACGATCTCTAATGGTCAACTACGAGATGCCATATATAAAAAAAAAATTACAATGACTAATTATATTATTTTAATCATATAATCCATACTAATATTATAAATGCGAAAGTAACTCTGTCTGTCTGTCTGTCTGTTATGCTTTCCAGCTTAAACCTCTCAACTGATTTTGATGAAATTTGGCACACACAAATCTTTACTACCTTTTATCCCGGAAAAAATTGATGTTCCCGAGGGAAATCTAAAAAGCGCGATATAACCGAACTCCACGCGGGCGAAGCCGCGGGCGGAAAGCTAGTTAGTTATAAATATTATACCCCTCATAAGCGATGTTTAAGTAAACTTGTGATTAGCGATTCTTTAATCATACATTTCAGACGTTTTCACGTCACTTAACTGTAATCATCGTTTATGAATAAACCTCTTAAACTCTGGTGGTTAATTTGTAATCTAAGTAATCTGAAATTTGTACTAATAACATTACAAAACTATTGTGTACACAATATTGTTTCGAAAGCACCTTATGTCGATGGCATAAGGTTCATTATCCCGTGACATGCAGTGCGTAACTTTTAAGCCCTAAAACTCGAGACCTAGACATTGTTGAGGTACCGTATAAAAACGCATTGCTAGACCTAGGGTGACATATCGAATGTTACAGGTTTCAACAATTTTGTCAGCAAAGTGTCGACATCGAAATTTCCAGAAACTCGTCTCCGGTGAATTACCGTAGGTACCTACTGAATGTACTCGAAGTTATGCGTTATTATTATTACGTCTAGACGAATTTGGAATATTCGATCAGCTGACCTATATATAGCGCCGTAACGCCAGCGCAGAGTTAGTTTGCATTCGACTAGCGAGAATACCTACTGTGACAACTGTAACGAGAACTTTGAGTACTACGTGAAGTATCATCTGTAGTGTTATTGTGTGTTTACGACACGGACTTCGTGGACGTAAGGGAAGACTTCGGTGCGACATCAGCTACGTTGTACTTGTCATTACCTACTACCGACTGTACCTTCGTTGCCAATAAACTTCGTAAACCTTCATTTTAATACCCCAAGCCCGTAACAATATTAATTAAAAAACATAAATATCAAGATTTTACAAAGGGTGACACAATGGGCGGTCTTATCGCTAAGAGCGATCTTTTACAGACAACATTGTTCGAGTAAAAGTATCAATCTATCGTCATATATAAGTAGACCATACCTTCTATGTTTCCTCTGCTGAGCAGCTTGACGTAACTTGCTGCCCTTATCTCTGGAGGCAGCGACCAGCTCCTCCCAGGCGGTCTGTAGTCCTGATAGGTGTTCTGACACCTCCGCCGCACGAGACGGGTCTGACTTCTGAAGAGATTGGCCGATCTGAGGGGAGCAATCGGGGAGTTTTTATAGCAAGCTCAAATGCAAAATATTAGTAAAAATTAAAATATGTCGCAGATGGCGGTGCCATTTCAATGGGAGTTGCTCATTTGCCTTCTGTGGTAGTGGGGCAAACGCTGTGACGTTATTTTGTAATGGCGGCACGTGGAAAGACGTTTTGGAAAGTGGGGACTGTCGAACGGTCACTTTGTATTGAGACGCGAACCGGCCCCCTAATCGGCGAACACATTTTTGTCAAATGATTGCGACTAGTTGGGATCGTTTGGACCGAACGGACCAATGGGCGGTCCGTACGATCCCAACTAGTCGCAATCATTTCATTTCACCATCTTCTTTCCTATTCTCTCAAAAAACTGAGTGAATAGGAAAGAACAGTTGAACGAGGTGATGCAATGTTAACCCATCAACACGACCAACGAAGCTGCGCCAGAGGGAGATTGATCTGGAGACTCTCCACGACCAAACTCCCGACACAACAGCATTTGATGCATCGTACCCGGCGCACATCGCAACACAACTGCTCAGACCAGTCCTCCGTACGTCTTCACCAGACATCATATCGGAACATGACGAATCGTTTGGTAGCAAGACTTGGCCTGGACGTGGTAAACGTATTTATTATAATGAAATTTATCAGATGGCAATAAAGATAGCATTCTAAAGTAAGTGTATCATGTGTTTTATATTAGTTTAAAATAAATTGCCTTTTTTCAAGATACGATAAAATCTCTTTCAAGCATCGATATCCATACTTACACTTTCCACGTTTCTCAGTTGCTTCTCGTTAGCTTGCAGTTCCCTTTCGAACGCCTCGTGCTTCTGCAGTTTACGTTCCAAGTTGGCGAGATCCCTGTTTAATAAAAATAATAAGTTTATTTCATACTAGCTTGCCGCCCGCGGCTTCGCCCGCGTGGAGGTCGGTTATATCGCGCTTTTTAGATTTCCCTCAGGAACATAATTTTTTTCCGGAATAAAAGGTAGCCTATGTTCTTTCTCAGGGTCTAAAGATTGTCTGTGCCAAATTTCATCAAAATTGGTTGAGAGGTTTAAGCGGGAAAGCGTAACAGACAGACAGAGTTACTTTCGCATTTATAATATTAGTATGGATCCGTTTGGTTTACATTACATGTCAAGGAGTTTTCATTATATTAATGCCTGTATTGGTGCGTTTGTGTGTCTATGTGTGTATATAAACGACGATGTTTTATCATATCAGTATCAATTGACCGTAAATTACTTTACTATTTCTTGAAGTCGATTAATCGGTCGGTATTCGTATAAATTATGATTTTTATTAAGAGCGGGTAACACCATGGAGCGAATGGTAACCTCGACTGGGGTTGCGTTGGACAGAGCGATCGCCCGTTGGCAGCGGGCATTCTTGGCTCAAACTTCAATCGAGTGGGTTGGTGATACTTAAACTCAGTGGCTCTTATCTGTTTTAATCTGAGATTATCATTGTAATTCCTTAATATTAAAGTGATCTAAGTGTCTGTGCAGTTAAAATAATGAGAATCGAACATCACACTATAGTTATTGTTCAACGTTTTCTCGAAATACCGCCCACGATGGATGCTCATGCGGATGAGAAGACACCTCAACTATCGAGAACTTCGGCCCCGTCTTACCGTGCTACTTTTAATTGTCTGTTGCATCGGGTGACGTCTGTACGTCGACGCCGGCTATCGCTGAAAACCAGCGCTGGGCTCTGTTTTTGCATAGAGTCGCAGCATAATGCTGAGCGACAGCCATTTTGCGTGGATGTGACGCATGTTTCCCTTAATTATTTCTTATTATTTATGTTTTTGTTAACTCTTGCGTCATGTTTACTGCAAATAAACGTTTTTTTTCTTTCTTTCTTTCTTCCTAACGGTTTCCCCCGTCCTATATAGATGGGTGTGGGTGTGCATGTGTGAGAAAGAGAGAGAGAGTGTTTGTCATTGTGTGAATAAATAAACGAAATATTACTTGTTCAATTTAATATCACTCTATTAGGCCAATTTTACATACAATATGTTAAGAAAACCCTGTCCGACCCGTAAGGATAGTAAAGGTTAGGTAAACACATGACCAAATATAATATAAAATTTTACATAATCATCATAATAACAATACTAATGAATTTTGAAATAATCCTTTTTTCCCGGGAATTAATTCCAATTTCCCCGAAATTTGGTAATTTTAAAAAAAGTGACAACACCGGTATTATTATGAGCGAATAGCGACGCGAACACGTCACAGGTGCCGCGTGCCCTGCCCCCCGCCGCCCGCGGAAGGGGTTGCTTACCGCACATGTGTTAAGTTACCTCTTTTTGCGAAATAATATTTTTTTTTTTTTAAGTTTTGCCTCTCTTTGTGGGCTTTAGTAGAATCAGTTATCGATACCTAACAACACCTTCACGGATCGGACAGGGTTTTCTTTACATATTGTATAAACATAATCTATGCATTAAGTAAAATTTTTAGAGTGACTGATTTTTGTGGGCTATAGTCGCACTCGGTTGTTTGGCAACTACACCAACCACACCATTTTGTCAGTGTCTACTGCGTGATTTATTTACAAGTTAGTGATAAGTCCTCGTTTATACTTTGTTTAGTAATTAGGGGAGTTCATACATGTTCCGCGTAATACGGCAGTAGGAGAGTAGGGGGGGGGGGGGGGGGTACCCCCTAGGTACGGCCATCAACAGGGTTTTGTTACATCCATCCATATTAATATTATAAATGCGAAAGTAACTCTGTCTGTTACGCTTTCCCGCTAAACCTCTCAACCGATTTTGGTAAAATTTGGCACAGACAATCTTAAGACCCTGAGAAAGGATATAGGCTACCTTTTATCCCGGAAAAATTTGAAACTCCCGAGGAAATCTAAAGAGCGCGATATAACCGAATTCCACGCGGCCGGAAAGCTAGTATTATATAATATGATATTAACCTGTAGCTCTGGTCCTTAGCGGTCCTGGTCTTGTCCTGGATCCAGTTTTGTAACTCTTCGGTAGCGGCGACGAACTGAAATAAATCCAATCAGTTAACAAAGAGGTTTCATACAGTATTACAAAAACAAGGAAAAAAAAACCGATTAGAACCCTAATTACGTAACAGACTATAAATCGTAATCTGCGTCATTTTGATGCAAATTTCTAAAATATTGCTTCATAAGTTCGAAAAATTTGTCTACACAACACTTAAATAACGTAATAAATAAAAATAAATAAGGTTTCCCCATATTTTGTTAGTAACATTGTGACTTAAAACAACTATGTTAGTATCTACACATAATAAAACAAATAATACAAAATATAAAATACAAAAAAAAAAAAACAAAGAATATTAAAAACCTAATTCATGAATCTGCCACCTTCAGGGACACCTGGAACAAGCACATGCGATCGTACCCAATGCCGCTGAATGGGGCAATGAATGTTGTTAACCTGTCAAATTGAATCCGATTCCGATTGATAATGTGTTACGTAATTGCCCCCCTGATTAACTAATTCGTCATCATCCTACCTAATTCTTCACCATCATCCTAAGCCAGCAGAATAGATACAGAGTGGTGCTGACAATACGACAATAAATTAAACATCGTGTACCTCAACACATTCTCAGTCTACCCATAAAAAATCATATAAATACAGTATGTTAACTAACAGAGGGCGTTCCCGTTAACCCGAAATAGTATAGCATACATACATGCTAAAAAAAATATTTCCATTCGAAAACAAAATGTTTTAAATTTTTTTCCAATAAGAAAATATTCAATAAAATTTTTAAATTGACATGTAAAAGAAACACACTGTACACGCGAACATGAAAGACGGCAACGTCGCAATTTATTTATACATGACGACTACTATTTTGATTTAAAACAGGAGGTTTCAAATTTATTTCCAATTAGAATTTTTTTTTATTCGGATTTTTTATGCTTATTTTTCTATGCTGATATTTTTATTTTAATCTATTAATGATATATATTAACGAGTTTAAGGGAACGCCCTCTGTTATTTAACATACTGTATATTAACGAGTTTATGGGAACGCCCTCTGTTATTTAACATACTGTATATCCATTAGTTTAGTCACAGGAAATTATTTTTCATTTTTCACATTTTCTATATGATGTACATGTTGATAAGGAAGCGTTTACAAGTTAATGACCGCCGCATCCAGCGGTACTAAACTTTAATAATAATGGCGCGAAAAAAGCAAATCGATACAGGATCGCGCTGTCGCCGATCGGAGGTCAGTGAACCAATATTTTTAAAGGATACGCCTGGCCAGGAATCGAACCCGCACACTCATACTTTAGCTTTACAGACAGTTTAGACGTGATTAAAAACATGGCGCCTAAAAATACGGCAATTAATTGTAGTAATTTGACAGGACAAATTTCTCATCAATCATAAGTTATCTGCCCTTTTCTTAATTAATTAGAATAAAAGCATTGAGCTTAAATTTAGTATAGTATCTGAACAAGAAAATCTGCGGAAATATCGTATATCCTTACCTGTTGATGCGCTAAGCTAGCTAACAACGCCCGGCGACGCTCGGCTGCCGCGTGGCGAACACCGTCGCGACGCTGTAGTACCGCAACGCGACGGGCTGCGATGCTGAGGAAATAATAATACATGAGAATAGAACAGAAAACTCTTTATTATACAATACTAGCTTTCCGCCCGCGGCTTCGCCCGCGTGGAGTTCGGTTTTATCGCGCTTTTTAGATTTCTCAGTGTTTCTCTACTATATTATGCATTTATTATACATACAAACCTTCCTTAAGAATCACTCTATCTATTAAAAAAAACCGCGTCAAAATCCGTTGCGTAGTTTTAAAGATCTAAGCATACATAGGGACATACAGCGAAAGCGACTTTGTTTTATACTATGTATTGATGTAAAGAAAATCCCGTCCGACACATAAGGATAATAAAGGTTAGGTAACACATGACCAAATAAAATATTAAATTTTACATAATCATCATAGTAACAATACTAATGAATTTTGAAATATTGAGTGACGACACCCGATGACACGAACCGATGGCCGATGGGGCAATATGGTTCTGGAGTGGCGGCCACGTACTGGAAGACGCAGCGTAGGGAGGCCCCCAACAAGGTGGACCGATGACTTGGTGAAGGTCGCGGGAAGCCGATAGATGCGGGCAGCACAAGACCGGTCAGCGTGGAAAGCCTTGGGGGAGGCCTTTGTCCAGCAGTGGACATCTATAGACTAAACAAGAAGTGACAATACCATTTTCGACGGTATTATTATGAGCAATGATACCCCGTGCGTGCCCCGTGCCTTGCCCCCCTTCGCCCGCGCGTGTTTTGCCTACCGCACATGTATTAAGTTACCTGTTTTTGCGACTTAATATTTATTTTTAGGGAGATTTTTTTTAAGTTTATCCCGGCTTTTTTAAGTTTATCCCGGCTTTGTAGGCATTAGTAGAATCAGTTATCGATACCTAACAATACCTTCACGGATCGGACAGGGTTTTCTTTACATATTGTATATACTATATAAATTACATAATATAAATATGAAGATTTTGGAAAGGGCGACACAATGGGTGGTCTTATTGCTAAGAGCGATCTTTCACAGTCAACTTTTGAATAGAATACTAGAGAGAAGGAGAGATGGGGAGAGGGAATCTCAGCGCCCTCACGCGACTAGCCGCCGCAGGAGACGCCCGGGAGGGAGACGACATCGAACTCCCGGACACCGTAAGCGCGGGCCTGCGGGCGGTGAGCAGTGGGTAAGGACCAGGACCGAGTCGACAAGCGTTGTGTTTCACGCGCAACGCAAACAGATGTCAGCACATCGTGACGGGGTCCACGAAGACCGATGCCTCCTGGGTCAGGGTTGCGGGTTGGTTAAACAAGAAACCGTGGCCCTGGCCGTCGCACAGGCAAGTGGAGAAATACGGATGGATTTTAGTTAGTAAAAGTCTGAGACGCCGTTCCAGTCCGCCCAGACCGGGAGAGGTCATTTGACACTGCGTCGGCCAGTGACATGAGGGCGCTGGGATTCCCGCATTCAGCCGTTGCTGACCTTCAAAGAAATAAATGGATTAATACTTACTGTTCAGCAGCATAATGAGGTATTTTCTCCAAAGCCTCGGCTCTCTGCACGAAGGCTGCGAGACGCTCATCTTGTGCCGCTAAACGAGCCTCCAACTCCTCGTGACGCTTCACCAGGGCTTCAGCTTCGTCAACAGACGACTGTTGGTAGAAAATAGAACAATTATATTGATTTCAATGTTATATTTAGGCTTCCCTGTAATACAAATCAATCCCATTTAATATTATAGAAGTGAACTGGTGGAGAATAATTTGTGATCAACAAAATCAAAATTGTTTTTTTTTTTTTAATAATTATAAACTAGTGCTTGAGTGCAATCCCGCCTGATGGTAAGCAGTGATGCAATCATTGATGGTAAAGCGATCAAGTTTATTAAGCCTATTCATTTAAAAAAACTTAGGAATAGGAAGGATGACGGCAGTTGAGCCAGGTGATGCTGCGCGAGAGGGAGATTGATCTGGAGACTCTCCACGACCAAACTCCTGACACAACAACATTTAGCGCATCGTACCCGGCACACATCACAACACAACTGCTCAGACCCGTCCTCCGTACGGCTTCACCAGACATCATGCCGGAACACCACGAATCGCTTGGCGGCAAGACTTTGTCTGGTGGGTGGTAACTTGTGCCGGCAGCCGATGTTATGGCCTACCACCGAGGAAAAGAAGTCATCAATGGCAACACACACTGGTCACATCAAACCAAACTCACCCCGAATTGTTTGTACTCGAGGTAGGCCTCGTGCGCTCCACTTGATGCGTCGATCTGATCACATTCCCGATTGAAGCTCTGTAGTTGAACTAACTGCTTCAAATAAGCATCCTTATCTCGCCATTCTGTATAAAAAAAAACGTAGAAAATTTACATAAATATACATACAAAATGTATAAAAAAAACCCCGCCCGGCTCATAAGGATAATAAAGGTTAAGTAAACACATGACCAAATAAAATATGAAATTTTACATAGTCATCGTAGTAACAATAGTAATGAATCTTGAAATAATTCTTTTTTCCGTGAATTAATTTCAACATCCCCAAAAATTTGTATTTTTTAAAAAGTCACAACACCATTTTTCACAGTATTATGAGGGAACAGCGATGCTACCGCGTGCCGCGTTCCGTGCCCCCCTTCGCCCGCGCATTTATTGCCTACCGCACACGTATTAGGGAGTTTTTTAAAAGTTCAGCCAGTCTTTGTAAGCATTACTAGAATCAGTTATCGATACCTAAAAATACCTTCACGGTTCGGACAGGGTTTTCTTTACATACTGTATACTTTCTTTGCTAGAAGCCATTGTTGCACTGGTGATTATTTTCATTATTCTCGCATTTACATACCTTTGGCTACTGCCTGATGGTCGTTCTCCAAGCTCTTGATCTTATCAGCGACGTCAGTGAGGGCTGGATTGTTGGCGAGGAGCTGCTTGCCCAGAGCTATTACCTCTTTGTACCTGGAGGACAGAAACAATGAGATTCAGTGAGGTTCATGTCGAGTTCCAGCATGATGTCTGGTTAAGTCGTACGGAGGACGGGTCTGAGCAGTTGTGTTGCGATGTGTGCCGGGTACGATGCGCCAAATGTTGTTGTGTCGGGAGTTTGGTCGTGGAGGGTCTCCAGATCAATCTCCCTCTGGCGCAGCATAGTTGGTCGTGTTGTTGGGTTTAACATTGCATCGCCTCGCTCAAATGCCGTCTTACTTTGTATTTAAACAGTTTTTTTGAGTGACGATGCCGATGTTATGGCCTACCACCGAGAAACTGAACCTTGTGATTTTTTTAATTATTTAGCTTTTTTAACAGTGAAAGGACGTCCAAGTTGCCAGAGACACTGGAACAATGATGGCTTCAACACCTCATAGTAACCAATAGACATGGTCGTTATTTCACGTAACCAGTAACAATAACCAGTGCCGCGATGTGTAACCGAATAGCTAGTTACGACTAAATTTAAAAAGTAGTTATTTTTGTAAATGCGTTATTTCATACACACGTTATCCGCAGCCGTATCACGCGTCACACTGGCATAATTTATTGATTTAATTGTACATAATAGCTACACACTCAAGAAAGTGATTTAATTTAGTTTCAATTCGTGAGTAACTGTATAGTTGGTTGACGTATAATTATGTAAACATGAGTGTTCGAAAACGAGTTGTTGTAAAACGAGTTCTTTTTGTAGCTAGTTATTTTCATTCAGCTACTGTGATCAGTAGCTGAATGAAAATAACTAGCTACAAAAAGAACTCGTTTTATAACAGATAACTCGGAGTACGTCAAAGTAACTTGGAAAGCGAATCCTGAATTCCTGATCGATGATATTTTTTTGCAGCGCTTACTTCAGTGTGTGAGTATAGACAGCGATAGAGAGTGAGTGAGAACGCATGCGAGTGAACGCCATTTACAGATCTATTCTTTATCCGCGCGGGTTATATTATAATGTATACTGACTCGTCATCATGTGCCTTGATGTCATCCATCAGCTCCTGGTGCTGTTTGTGGAGCGCTTCTGCTGTCGCCACGTCCTTGGCGCTGGCTTCCTGAGCCATTTGCTCACGGACTTTCTGTTGATAAGAGATAACGGATTAGTAAAGAGATTAGTTTGGATTTTGGTGAAACTGGTAGGGAGTTTGGTGAAATGGGTAGGGAGATTGGCGAAATGGGTAGGGAGTTTGGTAAAATGGGTAGGGAGATTAGTTAAATGGATAGGGAGTTTGGTGAAATGTGTAGATAGATTAGTAAAATGGGTAGGGTGTTTGGTGAAATGGGTAGGGAGTTTGGTGAAATTGGTAGTGAGTTTGGTGAAATGAGTAGGGAGAATGGTGAAATGGGTAGGGAGTTTGGTGAAAATGGTAAAAATTCTGGTGAATTAGATAGGGAGGTTAGTGAAATTGGCAGGGAGTTTAGTGAAATTGATAGGGAGTTTGGTGAGATTGGAATTAAGTTTGGTGAAATGAGTAGGGTGTTTGGTGAAATGAGATCGATTGATATAAACCTATGTTTGTCTCTTCCCACTGTATATATCTGACACTTGCCATCTTTCTTCCCCTAACTCTCTCCCTCTCTTACCTGCATCCAGTGCGTCAGTGTAGCAGAACTCCTGCCAAAGATCTGGTGTCCCACAGCAGACTCCAACCGGCTTCTCCTCTCCGCAGCTTGAGCTTGGCATCTCTCCCACATCTGCTGGATCTCTTTCTGGCGACCCTCGACATTTCCTCGTTCGTTGGGGTACTGGGATTTCACCCTGGAGGTTTGAATAATAATAATATTTTATTTCAGAAAAAAAAACAACGCCAAGGATGGGGAAAAGAATTGAATTCGCGTGAGCCTGATCGACCTGATACTGATACTTTTTAACTTTTTGTCAATTCTGTGTTTTTATAATAATTTCTGTTTTCACTTATGTCGGTCAGTCTCAAGGTCTTGTCTGAAATTACAAAGCGTATCTTAAACATATACTAGCTTCTTGAGTGTTTTGGCGGGAAAATTAAGGCGAGTGTCACGCTCATTTTTCATTTGACTCAAAATTATTTATAGTGTTGTTTACTAAATAAAAGTGCGTGATTTATGTAGTAAAAAGTGCATTCAGTAAATAACTCATAAAAGACATCCTACATACCTATCGCAGCATAGTGGCCTCATCATGACTTTATCTCAAACCTCCCTCGTAGACGGTTCACGCGGCCGTCTTTTTCGACATATTATCTATGATTGATTGATCGAGGTCGAACGAAAGAAAGTAAATAAAATACTCGAGAATGGTAATACGCAAGCCGCGTCATGCCAAATGAAGAAAAAAAAACCTAGCTTATCTATACATTATATATAAAAATATTCTTACACTTCGCTGTCATATAGTTGAATTAGGCTGCATGTAATGATAAAAGAAATATCTCATAAAATTATTATTTTTTGTATTATAGATCCCTTTTTCCCTACTTTTACACAACCACACTTGACAAACCAGATATCAAAGTGCACAGAATCTATCGGAAATTCTACTTCGCGTTTACATTCATAAATCATCATCATCTCAGCGTCTGGGTTTCGCTTTACCAGTCTAACTGCTGATTTTGGCTAAACTTCGATATTTGCCGAGAAGCGACTGCTGCCTGACCTCCACAACCTGAAGGTGATATCTAAGCTTTGCTGTTAGACCAATTGTTGGACTTTTGAGGGCTCCAACAATCCTTAAAGACTGCCACTAGATGTTCGTATGGCAACCGGGACCAACAGCTTAACGTGCTTTCCGAGGCACGACCAGACTAGTGCAAATATTCATATTCAAGCATACAAATATTTGCACGTTGCGGGGATCGAACCCGCGCCTCCTTGCGCAACGGCCGCGTTCGCTACCGCTACGCCACCGAGGCTGTCCGCGCGTTTACATTAATTAAAAACATTATTTTTTCCAAAAAGTTACTTTTAAAAATAGCCTGCTCTGAGAGTGGGTGCAGGCCGCTTGTATTAAGAATGATTACAAATCTATTTATTATTTTTCTTAGTGTATCTTTCTTATTGTTATTCATTTATATAAATCGCATATGAAGCCTAATTTACACAAAATGATTCAATTATTTTCGACATACTTTAATTTATACAACAATACAAGATGCAGTTTCATTGTATATCTTCCTTCGGTAAATGGTTCATTAAATGACTAGAATACATTGTTGTCAATTAGGACAAAAGAATAGGAAGTAAGGGACAGTAGAAACACAGTCTAAAAATCATACAGTCGTCCGACGAAGCCGTCTAGACAGAGCAATCGTGCAGGGTGTGAGGGGCGAGACGTAAGCAGCACCCGAGCTGCGAACAAAACGATGTTCGTAACTCGGTATCTATCATTAAGGGCTAACACGTGTTTGTTTTTTTATTTGTTTGTTTTATAATTTGATATGAGTGTCAATTTTGAGTATAATCGGGGTGTTTGTAACGAAGAAGCCATCCTTTTTGACATCCAAAATGGCGCACGTCATTTTTTTATAATTTAATATGGGTGTCAATTAAGTAAATATAATTGTGGTGGTTGTTACGAAAAAGCTATCCTCTCTGAAATCCAAGATGGCGGACGCCAATTTAAATGTATATTAATATGATATGGGTGTTAATTCCGAGGTCGATTGGGGTGCTGGTTACGAAAATGCCATCTAAATCACTTAAATCTGTCTCGAGTTGTTCCCTTAGTAAAAATAGCAAATTTATTAAATATAATACAGCTATCGATGTTGATCTGCAATAAATAAATAACTTCATAAATATTGTTTATTTGTGACAACCTTGGCCGATGCGTTACTGTCTAGACGATTACGGCATTTTACACGAGATCAAAGGTGTCGACCTACTGTATGATTTTTATAATGTGGTAGAAGTATAGCGGAAGTTAATGGACCATTAAATTGGAGTTAATGAGTCATTAACTATAGTTATTGGTACATTACCTGGAGTTAGTATACCATTGACTGAGTTTGTGAACCATCAAATTTTTTTCTACTTTAGGATTATTTCACAAAGTAAAAACAATACTTACGAGTCAGCTAACAAGCTGATAGTGTTGACCTTCTCCCGCACAGGTTCCAGCTCTCTCTCTAACTGAGCGTGTCTCCTCTGCAAAGCCCTCACGGTCCGGAGGTCTGAGGCCGGGGCTGAGCTGGCAGCTAGCTGGTTCTCCTTCTCAGCCATCCAGTCTAGGGCTTCATCACAGGTGCGGCTGAAGAGTTCCACGCTATAAGATCGGAAATACGAAAGTTAGTATTATAGTAAAAAAAAACATACAGAGTGGTGCGGACAATACGACAATAAATTAAACATCGTGTATCTCAACACATTCTCAGTCTACCCATAAAAAATTATATAAATATATCCATTAGTTTAGTCACAGGAAAATATTTTTCTTTTTTCACATTTTCTACATAATGTACATGTTGATAAGGAAGCTCTTACAGGTTGACCGCCGCATTCAGCGGTACTAAACTTTAATAATAATGGCGCGAAAAAGCAAGTCGATACAAGAACGCGCTGTCGCCCGCTGATCGGAGGTCATTGAACCAATATTTTAAAGGATGTTCTATTTTGTTTGCAATTTTATGCGATTTAGTTTGTTTGAAATTTTCATTTTTTTATTTTTATGCTAAGTTTTTTTCTATGGTTTAGGATTATTCTTATGAACCAGCATTGTCCGTGTTTTCATTTATTGTCGTATTGTCAGCACCACTCTGTATAAAGGGTGTATCTGACATCGACGCACAAACGAGTACCATGGATCCAGTACATGATTCTGAACTCCCCAGTGGTGGAATTTTTCGTCGGCTTATTCATGATTTAAAAAAAAATAAATGTAGTTTTTTTCACTTCAGACCATCCACAATTGCTATACTTTTATAACCCAATAATATTTTAAAGTCAACATTAAATTATTCGCTAATTACATAAAAAAGCGCAATGAAACCAAAACCCGAAAAACGTACTTATCAGCTGATTTAATAGAGTTCACATCAGGGATCAACGTCATACCTACAAACTCGCACGGCGGCAGGATTGCAACGTTCAAAAGCCGAGCCGACACTTTTTTTTAAACACTGTGTATTCTGTAACCGTTCATTAACGACATAAATGACTATCATAATTATATTAGTGGCATGCGGTCTAGCCTTTTCGCGAAGTTTGCGTTACGATGTCAGATACACCCTGTATGTAGTAACCAAATACAATGTGTAAAGAAAACCCTGTCCGACCCATAAGGATAATAAAGGTTAGGTAAACACTTGAGCACATATAATATAAAATTTTACATAATCATCATAGTAACAATACTAATGGATTTTGAAATAATCCCTTTTTCCCGGGAATTAATTCCAATTTCCCCGAAATTTGGTAATTTTTAAAAAAGTGACAACACTGGTATTATTATAAGCGAATAGCGACGCGACCACGTCACAGGTGCCGCGTGCTCTGCCCCCCGCCGCCCGCGGAAGGGTGTTGCTTACCGCACATGTATTAAGTTACCTCTTTTTGCGAAAATATATTTATTTTTTTAGAGGGATTTTTTTTAAGTTTAGCCTGTCTTTGTGGGCATTAGTAGAATCAGTCATCGATACCTAACAATACCTTCACGGGTCGGACAGGGTTTTCTTTACAAAGTAGGTGTAGCATCTCTTCTGGGGCATTCGAGTTAAAAACTCAAAGAACTGATATTTATTTTCATTTATCAAACATACATATACAACGTAATTTTTTTGTTTATACTAAACCTGAATATAGTTTGTTCAGAATAAACAACTGAATCGATTCCAATCATTTTTACACCATGTTATATTTTTTCACAGATACATATAGTAATTGTTGCAGTGTGGTACCGGGCGTTTAATTCAATTTGCGATACATCATAGCAGATACTTGGCACGCAACAGCTGACGCCAGAGGTCAATGCACTGCTCGCCGCTCAAGCGGATCGTTGAGCATATTTTTGTTGGGACTACAAGTAGGATAACAAGCACATAACTTTGTGGTCTTTCGTGATATTTTTTTGAAATTTTGTACATAGATTCACCATCATTATCCCAGCGTTAATCCCAGTCGCATCCGAAGCCTCTTCAGCTTTGGAGTCTGGGGTCCGCTTTACCAGTCCAACTGCTGATATGGCTAAACTTCGACATTTTCCGTGAAGCGACTGCCGTCTGACCTCCACAACCCGAAGGCGACATCGAAGCATTGCAGTTAGACCAATTGTTGGATTTTTGAGGGCTCCAACAACCCGTAACGACTGCCACTACATGTTCGTATGGCAACCGGGACCAACGGCTTAACGTGCTTTCCGAGGCACAACCAGACCAGTGCAAATATTCATATTCATGCATACAAATACTTGCACTGTGCGGGGTTCGAACCCGCGCCACCTTGCGCAGCGGCCGCGTCCGCTACCGCTACGCCACGGAGGCTGCCACTTTTGTACATAGATTCTTTACTTAACTGGACACGTGTTTTGGGTTTCGTATAAGCAAAAACTAATGTAGTATAAACAGACAAGAAAAATAGAACAGAAAAATGGTATATTTTAAATTTTTTTATATGTAAGAAAATGGCAAAAAAAATTGTAATTTGAACAACTTCATAATCTCGCATAAAGTTCCAAAGATTCAGATTTATGCGTGATGTTTTTTTTTATAAAATAGTTGGACTACAAACCCACAAATCAATATTCCTACCACTACCCCATCCTTCCTACCTGCTATCAAAACCACCTATCAGCGCTCCTCAACTCCTCACCAATCCTGGATCATTTACCTTGAAGCGCCTTCCAAGCTCTTTTCCTTCTGCTGCTTCAAACGCAGCAGCCTATCCCATTGTTGCCGCAGCTGCTGTCGTCGGGCCGTTGCCTTGGCAGCCTGGCCGTGCTTAGCGGCCACCAGCTCTTCGGCTGCAGCGTCGATGTGTTCCAAGCGCTTTGAGGCGGCTGATAAGTCGGTGACGAATTTCTACGGAGAAATAATCATTGGTTAATGAAATGAAATCGTTTATTAAGCAAGTAGGATCACAGATCACTTTTACACGTCATATTTTTTTAAACTAGATGGACCGACATTTCTTAACTGACTACCTCTGAGAAGAAAAAGCCGAAACAAACTCAGGGATCATCATCTTTTTTCAAGTCCAGACATTAAAAATGAAAATGTTTACAATAATTTACCTTATAATTACGCATATTGCTTAATAACAATACTTAACAGAGCGAGCAGCTCAGTCCCAAGCTTTATTGTCTTTTAAATAATCTGCGATTTTATAATACCCCTTTTTGCAAAGTTTGGCCTTTATATAGTTTTTAAATCGTTTAATGGGTAAGTTTTGAATGCCCATGGGAGCTTGTTGTAAAAGTGTATACATTGACCCATGAACGAGTTGCCTACTCTGTGGAGACGAGTGTGATGTACAGCAAGATTGTGTTTGTTCCTGGTATTTATATTATGAATATCGCTTATTTTCTTAAAACTCGATATATTTTTATGAACATACATAAGATTTTCAAATATATATTGTGAAGCTACAGTCAGAATGTTCACCTCTTTGAATTTTTCTCTAAGAGAATCTTTAGGACCAAGGTTGTAAAACGTGTCATATAGAGAAATTGGATAATAGGATGCATATTTCATCATGATCATAAGCCTGTAGCGGTCTACAGTTGGACATAGGCCTCTCCTGGGCCTGTAGCCAATGTAACATCGCTTCATAGCGAAGCGAAATCGAATACCAAACCAACCAATGGCGGGAACGATTGACCACGCGACGCGACAAATCACGTGGTCAATCATTCCCGCCATTGGTTGGCTTGGTATTCGATTTCGCTTCGCTACCAAGCGATGTTACATTGGCTAGGGCCGCTGGAGCTTGACTACAACCCCGCCTGATGGTAAGCAGTGATACAATCGTTGATGGTAAAGCGCGCTAGTTTATTAAGAGACTATTCACTCTAGCCTTGAATACATTTAAATTGTATTCATTAGGAAACACCACCGCTGGCAAATTGTTCCAATCCCTCGATGTACGCGGTATAAAAGACAAGGCGTAACGCTTCGTCCGGATCGTAGTGGTGTCAACAACGTAAGGGTGGAAACTCGCCGTAGGACGGATCGTGCGATGATAGAACGGAGATGGGGGAATTAAGTCATGCAATTCTCTCGCAAACTCTCCAAAAAGCACAAGTTGTTTTTGCAAATTAGCTAAAACTAAAATATATGTAAATCTCTATGCTTACACCAGCAGAGTAATAATTGTTGTTGAAATATCAAAATGAAACCCATGACTACTGATAGTCATTATCATCATCTCCGCGTTAATCCCAGTCGCATCCGAAGCTTTGTCAGCTTTGGAGTCTGGGGTCCGCTTTACAAGTCTAACTGCTGATTTTGGCTAAACTTCGACATTTTCTGTGAAGCGACTGCCGTCTGACCTACGGTAAAGTGCTGATTCTCAGCCTAATTTGAAAAAAACATTTTTGATTTGATTAGGAGTGTATTTATAGAAATCAACTCATTTGGGGTTAAAATAAAATGTATAAATAACTAACTCCACGCGAACGAAGTCGCGGGCGGCCGCTCGTATTAGATAAAAGAGGCTAAGAAACTGTACCTCATACTTCCTCTTAGCATTCTCAACGCTATCATCGGGATCATCAGTCCGCAGCATCTTCTCTTTGTCCTTAATCCACTTGTCGAAATCATCGCATTCCGCGAAGAAGCTGTACAGTTTGATGGCGTCTTCGAGTTGAGCACGACGCGCAGCCGAGAGCGTTAGGAGTTCATCTGCGGAAAGATAGGTTTTAAAGTTGAAACAGATATCATTAAATAAATAAATAAATAAATCTATACTAATATACAAAGCTGAAGAGTTTGTTTGTTTGAACGCGCTAATCTCAGGAACTACTGGTCCGATTTGAAAAAATATTTTTGCGTCGGATTGCCCAATAATCCAGGAAGGATAACATCGCGCTGCGACCAATAGGAGCGGAGCATATAAAAAAAACATATCGATACCTACGCTACGCGGGTAAGACCGCGGCGCGCATCTAGTAATAAATATATACGGACAAACCACACAGATTGAGCTAGCCCCAAAGTAAGTTCGAGAATTGGGTTACGGGGTCTTAACCCAACGATACTATATTCATAATAGATACATATATAGATAAACATCCAAGACCCAGGCCAATAAGGAAAAGATTGTTTTCCATCATGACCTGGCCTGGTAACTTTTAAGCCCTATAGCTCGAAACCTAGACATTGTTGAGGTGCCGTATAAAAACGCATTGCTAGATCTATCGAATGGTACTGGTCTCAACAATTTTGTCAGCAAAGTGTCTAAAGTGAAAAATTTACAGAAACTCATCTCCGGTGAATTACCCTAGGTACCTACTGAATGTACTCGAAGTTATGCGCTATTATTATTACGTCTAGATGAATCTGGAATGTTCGATCAGCTGACCTATATAAAGCGCCGTGACGCCAGTAGGCAGTCAGTCTGCATTCGACTAACGATACGAAAACAAGCAACAGGTAAGAAGCGATAATTGAGACTACCTACTGCGAAAACTGTAACGAGAACTTTGAGTACTTCGTGAAGTAACATCTGTAGTGTTATTGTGTGTTTACGACACGGACTTCGTGGACGTAAGGGAAGACTTCGGTGCGACACCGGCTACGTTCTACTTGTCATTGCTTACGATCGACGCAACCTTTAACCGGTATTTTAATATCCCTAGCCCGTAATAATACATTGCCTACTCACCATAATCCTTCTGAATCTCAGCCATCCTGGTCTCAACGCTGGCCGTCTTCTGCTGCGGTAGGGTGGCCCGACTGGCTCTCCTGGCTGCCTGGCTGGGCTTGTTCCGTTTGACGGGAACCACCTGCTTGACCAGCACGGTCTTCTTGACGCGCTGGACTGTGCGTACTTTCTCGGGGCGACGAACTTGGACCTGGGAAGACGAGACAATTTATTTAGGCACTAAACTTCATTGTTACTTTTTTATATACATGTATATTATAAACAGTGATGCAATCGTTGATGGTAAAGCGCGCCAGTTTATTAAGAGCATATTCACTCTAGCCTTGAAGACACTCAAATTGTTCGACGGAAACATCGCCGCTGGATAATTGTTCCAGTTCCTCGATGTATGCGGTATAAAAGACGAGGCGAAATGCTTCGTTTGGATCGTTGAGGTGTCAACAATGCTGGTAATTAATGCTGGTAATTAATGCTGGTCATGTGTGGATATATCTAAGTATATCTTGGACACCAATGACTGATTACAAGGTGAAGGAAAACATCTTGAGGAAACCTGGACTATAAGTCTGAAATCGCCAACCAGCATTGAGCAAGTGTGGTGATTACGCTCAATCCTTCTCTGTAAGAGAGGAGTCCTGTGTCCAGCAGTGGGACGATAAAAGGTTGATGAATGCTTGAATATGAAGATCGAACCCGCGCCTCTTTGCGCAGCGGCCGCGTTCGCTACCGCTACGCCACGGAGGCTGTTGAGTTCAGCAAGTTCAAAGACGTATTCAGATGCAAAAAAAATATACTTACAGGAACAACTCTTGGCTCAATCTCTCGCACATAGTTAGCGGGTACGAATCCATCAGTTCTATCAGCCTTGCGGACTGACCACCAGTCAGGGTTGGTCTTATTGATCAGGAACATCACCTCGCCCTTCTGCATGGAGATACCCTGGCCAGTGAAGGCATAGAGGGCTTTAACCTGTGGACATAAAGGTCATTTTAGTTTGTTTTTGATGAATTTGGTGTATTACGAGTATAAAAAGTGGCGGTTATGAAATGTAATGGATGTTCAAAACATTGAAAGAAAGAAAGATTTTCGTTCTTCCAATAATTGTCTTCTACGATGTCCTTCTCATCGCACTGGTTTTTTGAAGTCTTCATTTCTTGTCCAGGCGGTTTTCCTTTGGAATGATCTTCCTCAGAATATCAGGACTTTGACCAGTCGGTAAACATTTAAAGCTCGGGAATACTTACGCAAGAAATTGGCAGATTCATCAAACCTGTAATTTATTATTTTTCTCTATCTATAATTTTTTATCTCTCTCTACTGTTTATATTTGGTATGTATGTCATCATCATCATCATCATCCCAGCGTTAATCCCGGTCGCATCCGAAGCCTTTTCAGCTTTGGAGTCTGGGGTCCGCTTTACACGTCCAACTGCTGATATGGCTAAACTTCGACATTTCCTCCACAACCCGAAGGCGACAAATTCGACCGATTGTTGGACTTTTGAGGGCTCCAACAACCCGTAACGACTGCCACTAGATGTTCGTATGGCAACCGGGACCAACGGCTTAACGTGCTTTCCGAGGCACGATCAGACCAGTGCAAATATTCATATTCATGCATACAAATACTTGCACTGTGCGGGGATCGAACCCGCGCCACCTTGCGCAGCGGTCGCGTCCGCTACCGCTACGCCACGGAGGCTGTCAATATATTTCGTATGTATGTATTTATTATAATTTTTATTCTTCTCTTTTAACTTTAATTTATTTGCACCTACTATGTTTTGTCTCTGCATCACCATAAGGTTAGTAGAAAATGCCTTAGGCATTAAGTCCGCTATTAAATTTATGATTCGTACAGGAAAATTATAAAACAATACTAAATGAAATAAAAGAAATTAAACCAAGCCAAAAGGCTCCTATAGCATGATGCTTCGTCGTTTAAAAAAATGAATGACACATCGCTTCTGGCCTTCTCTTAGCGAAATAAAATGAAAAAATGCACTGAATTTAAATTTTAGTTGTATACAAGGGAATTGGCGAGAGTTTTTGGCGGGAAAGTTAAGCTGAGTTTGAGAATCACGCTCATTATTCATTGGATCTTTAAATTATTTTTAGTGTTGTTTAATAAATAAAAGTGCGTGATTTATGTAGTCAAAAGTGCATTCAGTGAATAATTCATAAAGAACATTGAGATATCGCAGCATAGTGGCGTCATCATGACTTTGCCTCAAACCTCCCTCGTAAGACGGTTCACGCGGCCTTCTTTTTCGACATGAATGAAAATTCATTGGCAAATTGCACAAATCGTGCGAATCCAAAGAAGAAAGAAATAAATAAAGGGAATTGGCGCTAGTTTAGGCATTAATTTTTTAAATATCGAATCATCATGCGGAGACAAAAGCCGTTTGGCCTCGTATAGAACTTTCTGACTTATGCTACTTTTTAAATGTATTTTTTTTATTATGTAGTTTAAATTGTGACCAAAGAAAACTGGCGCCAGGCACGGGCAACCGCCTTGGCGCCTAATACGCCTTATCCCGCTTATCCACAAACGGTAAGTGGACCTTTGGGGTCGCGGGCACATAGAGTGGGGACTCCGTGCACTCATCAAGTGACCCAGGTAGACGGTGGCACAGTGGTCACACGCTGCAGTAGACAGCGAGGCCTAGGGCCTAGGCTTTTACAGTCTTCCCAGGGATGTGGCTTTAAAGGCGTTGCACAGGGATGGTGATCACCCGGGGTGGGTTTAGTGAGGTAAAAATCCCACACTCTCCGATCTCCGACCCCTGGGGTCGGGTGCCTTTTAAAGTTTTCTCGCGAAAACAAAAAAATGGACGATGATGTAATCTGAAGTAGTATATGCTATTTGACAGATTTATAATTTCTATCTTGAATTACTTGGTTACGGTTAAGAAGTTTCAAATACGTATTTCATAAGAAACATGCAAATAAAAATTCAAATAAGCCGCCGAAACGCTTTATTCAGTAATATGGCGTCGCGCTTTGTAAGTGACGTCACAAACTTATAAACAATTTTCACGGTATTCGTGTTTACCTGTTATTTGTCAGTCAGAAAACACAAAAATACCACAAATCGCTCCAAATATCGTTAAAAATCTTCTAAAAACGCTAAAACACCCGAGAACACATAGAAAAACAACAAGTGCTGATGCGCGTATAACGTCATCGTGACATTAGCCAATCCGGATCGTTTCACAATATGTGGCGCGAGATACAAAAAGTCAAACATATTTTTGTGTTTTTGGATATATTAATTGTTATTATTTTTATTAAAACTCATGTAAATGACATAAAGAACCCTCTTTTTATGCATTTAAAGCAAATAATCACAAAAAAATCTTACTGTCAAATAGCCTCTTAATGTTGTGTATGCCTATAAGTGATATATTTACACAAAACTGAAGACCTGTGATAGCTTTTTGTTGCTATCATTGTAAATATGTCGTTGGTGTACCATAATAAATACTCACTTGTGGGACGCTCCTCTCCTCAGTAACAGTTCTATGTTCCAGCCTCTCCACCGGTTCTTCCTCCCATACCTCTGTGGGAACGAGTCGGGACTCGTTCACCCATTCCTCTTCTTCGATTGCTGGGGTTGATTCCACCTCCGTGGGGAGCTGGTGGGGAGAACGTTTTGATCAATTTTTGAGCCGATGGTTATATAAAGTATAAACCTATTTATCTCATACAGTTACTTTTTTTAAAGTTGTGTAGCCGAAATAAAAACAAAGACGAAAAGATATTTTTAATACACATGTCGGAGTCATTCGCTTCACTATCGAACTGCTGACTTTTAGCTAAACTTCGATATTTTCCGTGAAACGACTGCCGTCTGACCTCCACAACCCGCCCCCTAATCGGCGAACACATTTTTGTCAAATGATTGCGACTAGTTGGGATTGTTTGAACCGAACAGACCAATGGGCGGTCCGAACGATCCCAACTGATCCCAACTAGTCGTAATCATTTGATAAAAATGTGTTCGCCGATTAGGGGGCTGAAGGCGATATCGTAGCATTGCAGTTAGACCAATGACCAGCGTAGGAAGGCCCCCAACAAGGCGGACCGATGACCTGGTGAAAGTCGCGGGAAGCCGATGGATGCGGGCAGCACAAGACCGGTCATCGTGGAAGGCTTTGAGGGAGGCTTTTGTCCAGTAGTGGACCTCTATAGACTGAAGAAGAGATTGTAAATTTTCGTAGATACCTGTAGACTGGTGATCCCTGCTGCGTTGAGCCTGTCGGCGTGCGCGCTGAGTGTGTCTAGTTCTGCGCGGTAGGCGCGGATCTCGTCATGCGTGGCGCGGTGTCGAGCCAGCAGCGCGCCCGCTGAAGGGGCGTCGCGTCCGCAGTCGTCCGTGGCCACCAGGGGACGCTTCTCCTTCATCCACGACTCGGATTCATTAGCGTCGCCGTAGAACTGGAGAAGAAAAAATTAAGGTAGTGTTAGAGAAAAATCCTGCACCAGGGCGCGTGTCTAAGGAGTGACGTCATGGTGGTGTGACAGGCATGAAGGAGTAGGGGCAGCACGCGATGATACAGACACGAGGCACGAGCGGGCGTTCTCTTGGGCCGCAGCCACGGGACCGAACGGACGTCGCTACTTGATATTCTATACTTGTTTTAGTTTAATATGTTTATTATTGTCATAAAGAATTTGTCTATCTAAAGCATTAAATATTACCTTTTCGTTGTAATCTGTGTTATTTTTTTTTAGATTAAATATAAGCTAGTTTCTAACAGTAGAATCATTTCAACACCTCGCTCCCAAATTTTAGTTTCGTATTATAAGTACATAGTATATACAATATGTAAAGAAAACCCGTCCGACCCATAAGGATAATAAAGTTTAGGTAAACACATGACCAAATAAAAAATGAAATTTTACATAATCATTATAGTAACTGAATTTTGAAATAATATTTTTGTCCCGCGAATTAATTTCAACTTCCCCAAAATTTAGTAATTTTTTTGAATAAGTGACAGTACCATTTTTGACGGTATTGTGATGTGTAAATAGCGATGCGACCGAGTGCCACGTGCCCTGCCCCCTTTCGCCCGCGCAAGTATTGCCTATTGCACATGTATTAATTCACCTCCTTTTACGAAATATTTTTTTGGGTTTCTTTTTTTTAAGGTTAGCCCGTCTTTGTGGGAAAACTTTATTAACACATATAGACAATGTGAGTGCTTATGGAATGTCAAGTCCAAAGATTACTCAAATAAACATAAGAGAAATGAATGTTACGATAAATTACAAGCTGTGCTTAAAACTACTGATCAGGATGCAAATAAAGAAATCAAAGAAATCGTGAGACTTGCTAAATACAGCCACCGTCTACTTTGTTGCAAAGACATCCTTTGGCTCCAACGGTTCGGTGAATACTGCCCTCTAATCGGCGAACACATTTTTGTCAAATGATTGCGACTAGTTGGGATCGTTCGGACCGCCTATTGGTCCGTTCGGTTCAAACGATCCCAACTAGTCGCAATCATTTGACAAAAATGTGTTCGCCGATTAGGGGGCTAAGCAGCGCGCCTCACTCGATAGATATTGATCTATCGAGTGAGGCGCGCTGCTCAGTGTGTTCAGTGCTCAATGTGTGGACGAAAGCCCATGCCATGGGTTTTATTCGGCAGTTTAGCTCGATCGAGTAATACCGTATGTGAGTACGGGCCTTAAGACGACCGTAGATCTCCAGACCAGTCCTTCCACGCTCCAAGGTATGAACAACAGAATAAATACCTGATGGGCTTCGGCAGCGTCAGCCAGCTGCTTCTCCCTGGCTGCAGCAAGTTCCCTCAGGATCTGCCACTGTTTGTTCAGGGATGTGAGGCGGCGCTCAATCTCGGCTGATTTCGGGTGCTTTGCGTCAATTAAACTATGAAAATAAAAGAAAAAATTTAGTGGCTTTTCTTCTGAAGTCATCACCATCGCCTCAGCGTTAAACCCAGTCGCATCCGAAGCTTTTTCAGTTTTGGAGTCTGGGGTTCGCTTTACTAGTCTAACTGCTGATTTGGCTAAACCTCGATATTTTCCGTGAAGCGAATGCCGTCTGACCTTCACAACCCGAAGGCGATATCGAAGCATTGCAGTTAGACCAATTGTTGGACTTTTGAGGGCTCCAACAACCCGTAACGACTGCCGTTAGATGTTCGTATGGCAACCGGGACCGACGGCATAACGTGCTTTCCGAGGCACGACCAGACCAGTGCAAATATTCGACCAGCGCCTCCTTGCACAGCGGCCACGTTCGCTACCGCTACGCCACGGAGGCTGTCAAATAGACTATCGGCTTATCACCTAAAGTAATTTAAAAAAAAGTTACCCCACACCATGGATTTCTCCTGTATCGTGGATGCGTTTACAAACATTTAAAATCACACAAACAGTCAGACCCCGAAAAACTACGTAAACATACAAATTTTAGTTCCGCTCAGTGGCTGAGCCTACTGACAGCCTCCGTGTCATAGCGGTAGCGAACGCGGCCGCTGCACAAGGAGGCGCGGTTTCGAATATTATGACGAATATTTGTACTGGTCTGGTCGTGCCTCGAAAGGCACGTTAAGCCGTTGGTCCCGGTTGCCGTACGAACATCTAATGGCAGTCGTTACGGGTTGTTGGAGCCCTCAAAAGTCCAACAATTGGTCTAATTGCAATGCTTCGATATTTGCTTCGGGTTGTGGAGGTCAGACGGCAGTCTCTTCACGGAAAATATCGTAGTTCAGCCAAAATCAGTAAACTGGCAAAACGGACCCCAGACTCCAAAGCTGAAAAAGCTCAGATGCGACTGGGATTAACGCAGAGATGATGATGATTCATTGAGCCAACTGTGTGATTTTGACTGATTAATGTAATGTTTTTTCACCTCTGTCCTTTGGCGCGATGTCTTTGCGACACGTGGTCCCTAGCTCTCAGCTCGTGAAGTAATGCGGTATGCTTTTGTTTTAAAGCGAGTACGGCCCTCAGCTCCTTAGCGGCCACATCTGTGCGACATATGCGTTGCTTCTCGGTAACCCATCCTGTAAGGGAGAAGTTAATTCTTAACACCCATAGATATCGGAAACAAAAGGAGATCGGTTACAGAGCTCAATAGGCTATTTGACAGATTTATAATGTCTATCTTGAATTACGTGGTTGCGGTTAAGAAGTTCACCGAAAGTATTTTTTTTTAATTAAATACGGATTTCGTAAGAAACATGCAAATAAAAATACAAAATTCAAATAAGCCGCCAAAACGCTTTATTCAGCAATATGGCGTCGCGCCTTGTAAGTGACATCACAAAAATATAAACGATTTTCGGTTCCGCAGTGGTGTTTGTATTTATCTGTTATTTATCTATTAAAACGGTTTACAAGTGGTGTGCTGTACCGGGTTGTACAAATACATCGATAAAACACCTGAGAACACATAGAACAACAACAAGTGCTGATGCGTCATCGTGACATTAGCCAATCCGGATCGTTTCACAATATGTGGCGCGAGATACAAAAAGTCAAATATATTTTTGTGTTGTTGGATATATTAATTGTTATTGTTTTTATTAAAACTCATGTAAATGACATAAAGAACCCTCATTTTATGCAATTTAAGCAAATAATCACAAAAAATTCATACTGTCAAATAGACTATTTGTTCGAGGCCCGATGTCGACAAAAAAATTTACACCCACATGCATACAGGGTGTATCTGACATCGTAACGCAAACTTCGCAAAAAGGCTACACCGCATGCCACTAATAAAATTATGATAGTCATTTATGTCGTTAATGAGCGGTTACAGAAATCACAATATTTAAAAAAAAGTGTCGGGTCGGCCTTTAACGTAGGAATCGTGCCGCCGTGCATGTTTTAGGTATGACGTTGACCCCTGAAGTGAACTTTAGTAAATCAGCTTATAGGATAGTTTTTCGAGTATTTAGCGAATTAATTAAATTTAATTTTTACTTTAAAATCTTATTAGTTTATAAAAGTATAGCAATTATGAACGGTCAAAAGTGAAAAGAACTGCATATTTTTTTAATCAGGAAATAGTCGACGAAATATTCGAGCACTGGGGGGTTCAGCTTCATCATAAAAACATTTAAATTGGCATACACAAACAGCCTAGTGGTTAGGCCTAGGCCTGACTTGAAAAACTTCTGCTTCAGCCTATATTGGTCTACTGCTGGACAAAGGCCCTCCCCCAAGGCATTCATTACATTGGAGGGGTCAAATATAAATAAATAAATAATCAATTATCAATATTACAATACTTTACCTTCTTCTTCGTCATGGTCTTCCAGGAACTGGTACAGATTCCTGGCGTCTTCTAGTCTTGCCTTACGGTCTTTAGCGGCAGCTACCAAGCTGGAAATAAAACAATTATTGTGAACTAGCTTTCCGCCCGCGGCTTCGCCCGCGTGGAATTCGGTTATATCGCGCTTTTTAGTTTTCCCTCGGGAACATCAAATTTTTCCGGGATAAAAGGTAGCTAGTAGTAAAGGTGTTCTTTCTCAGGGTCTAAAGATTGTCTGTGCCAAATTTCATCAAAATCGGTTGAGAGGTTTAAGCGGGAAAGCGTAACAGACAGACAGAGTTACTTTCGCATTTATAATATTAGTATGGATAAATACCATTTTTTTTTATAAGTTATAAACTAGCGCTTGACCGCAATCCCGCCTGATGGTAAGCAGTGATGCGATCATTGATGGTAAAGCGCGCTAGTTTATTAAGAGCCTATTCACTCTAGCCTTGAAGACACTCAAATTGTAATGTGACGGAAACACCGTCGCCGGCAAATTGTTCCAGTCCCTCGATGTACGCGTTATAAAAGAGGAAGCGAGCGAGCTATACTTAGTATGTGGGACAGCTTGGCCAAAAAGGAAAAGTATGAGTTCCAGAGTGCTTTAATAGTAGCAGTAAGTAGTAGTTATATGAGTAAAAGATTTTCCAGGAAACGCAAGGTGAACGTTGCCATCATAGGCGTACCCATAGCGGCTGCCTCTCGCTATCTACCTCACGATTCTCGCTGAGCTCGCGGAACATGTATGAACTTCCCCAATAGGCTATTTGACAGATTTATAATTTTTATCTTGAATTACTTGGTTGCGGTTAAGAAGTTCACCGAAAGTATTTTTTTTAAATTTTAAATACGTATTTCGTAAGAAATATGCAAATAAAAATTCAAAATTCAAATAAGCCGCGAAAACGATTTATTCAGCAATATGGCGTCGCGCTTTGTAAGTGACGTCACAAGCGGTTTTCAATTCTCAGTGGTGTTTGTTTTTAATTAATAATTTGTTGTTGTTATCTAATAAAATGGTTTACAAGTGGTGTGCTGTACCGGGTTGTACAAATAAATCGATAAAAACCCCCGAAAAACAGTTTATAAGTTTGCCGAAAACAAGCGTTGATACGCGTATGACGTCATCGCGACATTAGCCAATCCGGATCGTTTCACAATGTGTGGCGCGAGAAACAAAAAGCCAAACATATTTTTCTGTTTTGGATATATTAATTGTTATTATTTTTTATTAAAACTCATGTAAATGACATAAAGACGGCGTAAAAGGATGGCGAACGCTTACAGGAGTACTGTGTGATAACAAAATGCCAATACGAACAAAAGGCAAGGTCTATAAAGCAGCTGTTAGACCGGCTCTCCTCTACGGCAGCGAGGTATGGGCTGCGAAGAAAAGTCACGTACAGAAGCTACACACAGCCGAGATGCGAATGCTGCGCTGGGCGGGCGGAGTTACGCTTAGAGACAAGGTGCGCATTGTCTATGTGAGAGGTACCTTTAAGGTTGCACCAATTGCAGATAAAATCACGGAGGCTAGACTGAGATGGTACGGTCATGTAAAGCGAAGGCCGGACGACCATGTCGTGAAGAAGTGCCTTTCCATGGCTACAAAAATGAGAGGGAGGGGAAGGCCCCCAACTACATGGATGACGAATATCCGCAAGGATATGAAGCAGTTGGGGCTTTCAGATGACGACGTATATCAGCGGAATAAGTGGCGCCTCAGAACCAGGAAAGCCGACCCCGCGTAACGGGAAAAGGCGAGGCGAAAGAAGGAGAGAGATGTAAATGACATAAAGAACCCTCATTTTATGCAATTAAAGCAAAAAAATCACAAAAAATTGAATACTGTCAAATAGCCTATTACTAAACAAAGTATAAACGAGGACTTATAAGCCCCGCACGTTGATATTGCGATTGGCGGCCATCTTGGTGACGTAGTTGAACTCGTACCGTTCGCAAGATCATCCCGCGCTTACGTGCTTACGCGCGTCGTATACTAGTTACAGCTTGATGTTTTTGTTATGCTGTTTTATTGTTTTTCTTGAGTTTTGTTACCTGAGTAAGAAATTAATTAGAATTAGATTTTTTTTTAAATCTATTATTCATCTTTTTATTACGATATATACAAACTTATAAAACTAAATAAATACAAATTTCTAAATAAAGCTATTACCCTAATTAAAACTATTATTAAATTACAATACAGCATCAAAAAATTCTTCGTCATCGCTGTCGACTGGTAATGTACTCAAGAGACTGGCAGCATTGCCGCGTTGAATGGCAATACTTAGCCGCTGGCCAAGGTAAAAGCCAGCCCTTGGGTCACGGGAAGTGTCAACAAGCCGTTTGGACAGTTCATTCATTCATTCATTCATTCAACCCCAAACGGCTCGAATATATAATTTCCGATAAGGTTGTTATATTATCGCCGTTTGAGGTTTTCTGCAGCCGCAGCTGCAACGCCAGCACAGTGCGTCGATCCAGGAAGATGGGATGGCGCAAGAGTATCGACGCAAGTTGCGTCCCACACTAAAGGCCTACAGTGCAATAGGCCTGGGTGGCGCCTTTGAAATTAATTGGTTAGAAAAAAAAATCTTATGATAGTAATAAAAAGATACTCGTTCCCTTGAAATTCGATAATGAAATGAAAGTTTATTTGTCAGAATGTGGATGAGTAGGTATAAAGAGTGTATGTATTATAAAATTGTGAAATACAGATAAACCAATTGCCCTAGATTATTAACTTTGAATTATAAAATTTTTTGCTAGCTGTCCTTTTATGTGACGAATGACGTCACGCAGCTATTATTGTGACAAGGTTCCATCGCAATACCAACGTGCGGGGCTTATATCCTCTTCTAACTTTTAAATAAACCACGCAGTGGACACTAACAAAATGTACGGTGTAATTGCCAAAAAACCACGTTTAAATACAAATGTACATTAAGGAACTGTGTATGTTAGTAAGACAAAATCCTCACTATTTTCGCATGCAATCAGAAGTGAGCAAAAAAAAGGCTTCAGCTCGAAATAAGTACAAACACGAATTAAATGTACCTCAATGTAGATTACAAATATTTAGAAGAAATGTATATGTCAGTGCTATTCAGGTATATAACAAGTTACCTAACTCATTTAAGGAACTTCCTATCTCAATGTTCAAGAAAAAGCTGACAAGTTGGTTATTAGATAATTGTTTTTATGACATTGGCGAATACATGGAATATTGTAAAAATTCAAGATGACATATTATATTTACTATTATTATTTTAATTTCTGACGTTATCTACAATCTGACATTTTCTTAATATTTTGATAATTTTTTTATTTTTTGTAGTATTTGCAAACATATTGGTAACTGATGTAATATGACAGCATAAATTTCAATGAATTATAATGTATTATAAAATTAAATATTTGCACACCATATGTCATGGTAGAATGTAATTGGGCCATATTTATATTAAGATCATACTACTTTGTACACCTACATTCTGGCAAATAAAGTCTTATTATTATTATTATTATTATTATTAAAATTTGACGTGCCTCGCCTAGTGCCACTTAATTTTGTCGACTCGAAGAGCTATGTCGGTAACCTTTCTCCTACCCCCACTTCTGACCCTGCCTCCGCCTCCTATTCCGCTCCCGACTCCGGTTTCGTTTCCTTCGTTACAAACCTACTACATACCTATCATAGTCATGTGAAAGCTGGTTCAGCTGTGCGGTTAACTGTTGCTTGGGTCCTTCCCCACCCTCGGCGCTGGCTCCGTGCCGCACCAGTCTTCGGATACTCTCGTCCAGGGCTCCGAGCTGCAGCTCTTGGAGGGCGTGCGCTTGGAGCAGGCGTTCTACGTCGACTAGATGACGGCCTACTTCTTCGGATTGGAATTGAGCCTACGGAAAAAGAAGACATAGTATTTAACATGGGCTTACCCAGAGGAGAGGGGCAGCTCTAGACTAAGTGGAAAGTCAACAGCGCCATCAGTGCTTTGTTGGACACAGGACTTTCCTTCAGTCAACGTGTGCCCTACAGTATCAGCTGACCCTCTATAGCGCCATCAGCGTCTTCTTAGACACAAAGCCTTATTAGACACAGAGCCTTATTAGACACGGAGCCTTAATAGACACAGAACCTATCTTCATCTCAGTCAATGTGTGCCCCATAGTATCTGCTTCCCTTCACAGCGCCATCAATGCCTTATTTGACACAGAACCTACTTTCAGCCAACGTGTGCCCCATAGTGTCAGATTCCCCTCCACAGCGCCATCAGTGCCTTGTTAGACACAGAACCGATTTTAATCTCAGTCAGTCAATGTGTGCCCCATAGTTTCAGCTTCCCTCCTCAGCGCCATCAATGCCTTATTGGACAATTCTTTATTGGACACAGAACCTTGTTTCAGCCAACGTGTGCCCCATAGTGTCAGCTTCCCCTCCATAGCGCCATCAGTGCCTTGTTGGTGTTGGACACAGTGCTTTAATAGACACAGAACCTACCTTCATCTCACTCAACGTGTGCCCCACGGTGTCAGCTTCCCTCAACAGCGCCATCAAATGCGCCAACTTGCCGAGCGAACTTCTATGTCGCTCCAGCAGCTCGAGCAACTCGTTCCAGCGCGTCAGCACAGCTTGCTCAGTGCGGGACACAGCTTCGGCGCCGTGGTACTTCTCGCGGACCAGTTCCGCTGCCATTGCTGATAGATCTTCGAAGCGTTCGGTTCTGGAAGAGAAGAGTGGTGAAGTAGTTCTAGTTACGCGGTTAATTCTGCTTGCGAGATGCGAAAATTGCATGACGTCCGTATAAAGCGTTGTTCGCATGCCCTCTGCTTTGCTAGACTTGCCTTTTTTTTTTGTTAGGATGGGAAATCATCAAATGACTTCTTCCGCTCTGGGCGGAGCGGAAGGGCGTGTCAGACTTTTACTGACTAAAACCCACCCGTGTTTCTTCACTTGCCTGTAGGGCGGCCAGGGCCACGGTTTCTTGTTTAACCAACCCGCAACCCTGACAGGAGGCATCGGTCTTCGTGGACCCCGTCACGATGTGCTGACATCTCTTTGAGGCGCGCGTGTAACACGACGCGCCGTCGACTCGGGCCTGGTCCTTACCGGGCGGCGAGCTGCCCATTGCTCACCGCCCGCAGGCCCGCGCCTACGGTGGCTGGGAGTTTGGTGTCATCTCCCGACCAGGGCGTCTCCTGCGGTGGCTAGTGGCGTGAGGACGCTGGGATTCCCGTTGCCTCACGCGCTCCGCCTCCTCCTTTGCCAGCATTACTGCTTTGCATTGCTAGACTTGCCTTACAATGCATTTAAAACACAAATCAGATCCAAGCTTTGTTCAAAGGCCGTGAATGATTAAAGGCAATTCCGTGAATGATTATTTAAATGATAAGAATAGCTGGTCGCTATGATTAACTCAGGACAATGTGTTCTTTCTCCGGAAATAGCTTGTCAGTAAGCTAATTCCGGAGAAAGAACACAAACGTTATATGAGTTCATAGAATTTACTTTTTTACAATACATAAATATGTAAGCTGTCACGCCCTTTATACGTGGGGCTTTTATTTAGGTAATAAGTTTTTACTTATTTACATTTCCATTTTAATGATATTTTATTTTTTGCTTTGCTGGTATTTTGGCGTGGTAGCTGGCATATGGTAAATAATTTCATTGTTGTTGTATTTTCTTGTGTTCATGACTATACATGGTATTGTATAAAGTCATGTGTTTTATTTAATGAATAAACAGCTGTGCTGCTGTGGAGTTTGTTCCGCCACTTCTTCTTCTCAGCGAAAGCACTAGGAAGTGTCGATGGGTGGGCGTTTTGGGGGACTGTCTTAGGGGTCATCCATAAAGTACGTCACACATAAAGGGGGGAGGGGGGTGTCGACAAAGTGTGACATGGTGTGACAAGGGGTGGGTGGGGTACTATGTTTCGTGACATCACATTTCAAAATCGAATATAGCTAGAGGTAATAATCGTGTTATTTGAAATATTAATTATAAACTAAAAAATATTTCCAACTCTATCTTTGGGACAATACGGTTTAAATTGTTTTCTTTACGAGATCATACTCGCTCTAGTGACACTCGCCGATCGAGCCCTTTGGGTTTCTTTCTTTTCTTTATATTCAATAGTTTATTGCTTTGTTATTGTTTCAAATAATCGATATCCTGTTGATTCATAAAAAAAGTACTTTATTTAAATGGAAATAAAACTAAATTCGGAACTGCTGTTTTAATTTAATAATTTTTCGATGTGAAATTGCAAAACATGTGACGTCACATTGGGGGGGGGGGGTCTCAGAAATGTGAACACCTGTGACAAGGACGGAGGGGGGGCTCAAAAAATCATGAAATTCGTGTGACGTACTTTATGGATGGCCCCTTATGTAATATTGACGTTCAAAAAGTGCTGATTCTCAGACTAATTTGAATAAATGACTTTTGATTTTGATTGACTTTGATTTTGCATGTGGGATCGTAGAATCTGTTACAGATAAATATAATTTTTAACATTAGTATATCACCTATTCTAGTGGTTAAAACACCAGCCCCTCAAGTATGAGTGTGCGGGTTCGATTCCAGGCCAGGCAAGTACCAATGTAACTCTTCTAAATTATATGTACTGTCTAAGTATATCATGGACACCAATGACTGATTAAAAAGGTGAAGGAATATATCTTGAGGAAACCTGGACTTAAAATCTGAAATCGCCAACCCGCATTGAGCAAGCGTGGTAATTACGCTCAATCATTGTCTGTATGAGAGGAGACCTGTGCCCAGCAGTGGGACGATAAAAAGGTTGATGATGATATCACAAACGTACCTGGCCAGGATATCAGCGGAGATAGCTTCATGCTTCTTGACCGTGGCGTCTACTTGTGCCAAGTTGGAGCCGTAGCGAGGGTCTGACAGCACCTGGATCATCTCCTTCAAGTAACCCTTACGGAGGACTGACTGTGAAACAAAAAATATAGGATTAGTTGCCTTATTCACAAATTAAACTACATTTGGAGTTTTGGCGGGAAAGTCAAGCTGAGTGTCACGCTCATTTTTCATTGGACTTTTAAAATTATTTATAGTGTTGTTTACTAAATAAAAGTGCGTGATTTATGTAGTAAAAAGTGCATTCAGTGAATAATTCATAAAGAACAGTGAAATATCGCAGCATAGTGGCCACATCATGACTTTGCCTCAAACCTCCCTCGTAAGACGGTTCACGCGGTCGTCTTTTTCGACATGAATAATTCATTACGTGACATTGGCTAAATATGTATTTAAAATATTAAAAAAAAATACACACATCAAAAGTGTCTAGGGATCAACATATATTTTTGCAATAACTTTTCTCCTGATTGATATGAATTAAAATTTTCTTTAAGGATTCATCAAATAAAGTGTTTTCGTTTGTCACAGTAACGATAAACCAAGTCACCTTTGCATTAATAAAGAAATTTGCCATTTTCCTAATAAAGGGATATTTGACATTTGAACCACTAACACAAAAGTTCGAAAAAAAGACTGAAATAACAGTTTTCTCTAAAATTTTATTGGGTAACTTAAACAATTAATAATCCGTGTTTCTACCGCGAACACTAACAACACAAGAACATCGGTTTGGCATACTCAAAATGAGTTCATCCAAATCACGCTGTGGAATGGCCGCCCATGTTCGTTGCAACAACAAAAAAAGGTCTTCTTGCGACTGGATACCCTCCATATTCGGCAGAGCTCTTCTCTGTAGCATATCCCATGCATGCTCAATCGGGTTCAAGTCTGGCGACTGAGCAGGCCAGGGCAGGACATTGATGTTAGCTGCGGCGAGAGTCTGTCTTACAACTCTTGCGGTGTGCGGTCGTGCATTATCATGCATTAACTGAAATAAGGGACTGATTTGCACTTGTAGAGGAACGATGACGTCTGATACAATCGTTTCAGCATAAATTTGAGCGTTGAGGTTGCCTCTGATCCAAATCAACTCAGTTCTTCCGCCGATCCAAATACCCGCCCATACCATGATGGTTCCACCACTATATGGATGGACTTCCTGGCAGGATTTTAATCGCTGTTGGCGTCCAGGGGTTCTCCAGTGTCGTATACGTCTTGTATCCGGTCTCATACCAAAACGAGACTCATCAGAAAAGCACACGAAACGCCATTGTTCTTCTGCCCAATTTCTGTGTTCAAGAGCCCATTGATATCGAATCCTACGATTGTGCATTGCTATAGGTGGTACCCGTAGCGGTCTTCGGGAATGAAGGTTCACTTCATGCAAGCGGTTTCTGACTGTTTGGTCGCTAATTAAGTTCCCTGAAGAGTGATGAAGCCTCACGGCTAACATCATGGCGGTTATTGTTGGAGCTCTTCGAGTTAAGATTTGAATGTATCGGTCTTGTCTCCGTGTGGTGCAGCGATACCGTCCTCCATGGCGCTCAGCCACGGTACCAGTGCTTCGGTAACGTGTCCAAAGTCGACTGATAACACTCTGACTTGTATTCAGAGCTAAAGCCACAGTACGTTGCCGGGAACCAGCTTCTATCATTCCCACGGCTCTGAGCATTTCTTCCCTGCTTAAATGACGTCGCCGCTCCATAATAACGTTGGTTTTAATCAGTAGTAGGGAAACAGTAGCACTAATAATGTCTTCAATGCGTTGTATGTTTTTATAGGGAAAATATTGACAGCTGATTTTCATCTTTTACTCGAATTTGATTCACAGTTCCTGATTCAAATTATGAAATGCACCAAAAAGGATCCATATAAATTTATAAAATCATAAATTTATTACAAAGCCACATCTCAATCTCAAGAAATCCGCATAAAAATGCTTGATCCCTAGACACTTTTGATGTGTGTAACTTTCGGTGACCTTCTATACCGCAACCAAGTAATTCAAGATCGAAATTATAAATCTGTCAAATAGCCTATAAGTTAAAAAAATATTAATTACAATTTTTTTTCTCGTTAATAAAAGGTCGTTTTGATGATAAAGCGTCATAATACTAGATCATTTTATTCATGACGTTTTGCAATTAAATTGATACATAAGGACTGAAATATAATGTTGGTGCAACAAGCTTCACTAACGCGTCGAAAATTTAAAAAACAAAAGCAAAAACTCCACAGAAACAGTAATAACAACAGGTGATTTAAACTGTATTTAGACATTTGTAACAAAGATGCTATCGCTACTCAGCGCTTACACCGAATGCGGGGCGCCGCGCGGGGAAGAGGGGGAGGTGTAGTATTCCAGCGAGGTGCATAGTTATCTCGCACGAGTAGTACATTTTGCTTCAGTTCACTTACCTTGGTATTAAATTTGTAGTTGAGTTGTTCTAACCTCTGTTGTCTGAGCAGTTCTGTTCTCAGTGCGATCTCACGCGCATGCTCCGCCTGGCAACAAATAATACATATTTATCCCTTTATTCATAAACCCCTTAAACACTATGGTGTTCATTCATAAACGATAATTAAAGTTAAATGACGTGCAAACGTCAAAAATGTATGGTTAAACAGTTGCTAATCAGTAGTTAACTTTATGCAACGTATATGAATAAAGGGGTTAGTTCATAGTTACTAGCTGTGCTACGCGGTTTCCCTCGTATACACTTCGATCTCGTAAGAATATCCGTGATAGTGTTCTCCCCATCTTTTTTTACGAGGGCTCCAACCCGCAACTACTGCCATTAGATGTTCGTATGGCAACCGTGACCAACGGCTTGACGTGCTTTTTGAGATACGACCAGACAGTAAATATTCATATTCACGCATACAAATTATTTGCACTGCGCGGGATCTAACCGCGCCTGCTTGCGTAACGTCCGCGTTCGCTACCGCTACGTCACGGAGGCTGTCTAACCGTTACGCCCACTTTCGAACAACCCACGACCCTGGCGCGGATTGAATCCCAAGAGCGACAACATCACAGACTATGGTGATCTTACCTGTTCCAGCTGTTGCCATGCCCGCTCTAGATCTTGAGGCAGTTGACCTTCAAGTGGTACCCATGCTTCTCCTGTCAAGCTCTTCTGCATGGTGTTGATGTGGAAGTACAAAGCTTCGATTTCAGAACGCTCCTTGTACCTGGAGGGTTAAGATAAGCGGTAAGATAAGGGGTAAGATAAGCGTTTCATTCATGTACTTTGGATCAGTCTATCACACTTTAACTGGCTATCACAATACATCCAAATTACCATATAGTATTCAACTATCCACCACTTATCTCACTATCACACTTTGTCTCAACTATCACACTAAATTCGAACTATCAAATAACGTTTATCACATTTTATCTAACTAACACATTACATCCCATTTTTACCCTACTATCATACTATTTATAAATATCATGCTACATCCTACTATCATTGCACAACCCAAACTGTAACAGTACATCTGTACCCATAAAACAACAACCAAATATCATATCCCATCCAAATATTACCCTACTATCACACAATTTCTAAATATCACTTTCCACCCTACTATCATTATAATCTCAAACTGTAACAGTACATCTCTACCCATAAAACAACATCCAAAACTCGTATCACATCCTAATTTTACCCTACTATCACACAATTTCTAAATATCACTTTCCACCCTACTATCATTATAATCTCAAACTGTAACAGTACATCTCTACCCATAAAACTACATCCAATAATCGTATCACATCCTAATTTTACCCTACTATCACACAATTTCTAAATATCACTTTACATCCTACTATCATTATACATCCCAAACTATAACAGTACATCTCTCGCAATAAAACTACATCCAACTATTACACAAAATCTCTAACTATGATAGTACATGTCAACTATCACATTATAACTTAAAAATCGCGTGAATTAACTGTGCACCTTGCTCTGTGACGTCATTCGGACGTTAGAGTTTGCAAAAAAAAAAAATAGAATTATGTTAAGAAAATATAATTTACAATGTTTTTTTTTTATAAAAGGTCGTTTTGATGATAAAGCGTCATAATACTAGGTCATTTTACTCATGACGTTTTGCAATTAAATCGATTCAAATGGACTGAAATATAATGTTGGTGCCACCAATGGGCTTCACCAACGAGTCGAAAATGTAAAAAACAAAAAAAAAAAACTTAACAAAGCAAAGACTCCACAGAAGCAGTAATAACAACAGGGGATTTAAATTGTATTTAGACATTTGTAACAAAGATGCTATCGCTACTCAGTGCTTACGGCGAATGCGGGGCGTCACATTCCAGCGAAGTGCACAGTTAACTTGCGCGAGTAGTTACTATCACATTACATCTAAACTATCACATTACGTCTAAACTATCACATTACGTCTAAACTATCACATTGCATCTAACATCATCAGCATCATCATCATCATCATTGCATCTATCATTGCATCTCTCTGCAACTGTGTTCCTGCTGCATATTAACGATCTGCTGATGCCCGGCATCTATGGGTATGCAGATGACAGCACAGTTGTAGAGAGATACCTGCCGGATGCTTGGGCTAGTAGGGAATCAATCCGGTCCGAAAGAGAGGCCATGGTTGAGCGAACGATTGTTGCACTGCAGGCAGTCTCCGAATGGGGCAATGCCAATCTTGTAGCATTCAATGCCGCCAAAACACAGGCGTGTCTTTTCACCACCAAAAGGAGCCCGTTAACCTTGGCTCCTACTATTCGGAATGTGTCCATGGAGTGTTCCGACCGCCTTCAGCTTTTGGGAGTTGAGATTTCCTCGGACCTTAACTTTGGGCGGTTCATTGAGTCCAAGGCTAAGGTGGCTGCCAAGAAACTTGGCGTTATCGCAAAGGTCCGGCATTACTTCACACCTGGGCAGCTTCTAATGTTATACAAAGCACAGGTCCGTTCGTGTGTGGAGTACTGCAGCCACATTTGGGCTGGTACTGCCAAGTGTCACCTGGCCACTTTGGATTCAGTGGAGAGACGTGCAAAGAGGCTGATTGGTGACCCTGATCTAACTCGAGTTGGTCTCCAAAGCCTAGAGCACAGGCGTAGAGTAGCCAGCCTTTCGGTGTTCTATAGGATGCATTTCGGGGAGTGTGCGAGGGAATTGAATGATTTAATTCCCCCATCTCCGTTCCACCAGCGGACGACCCGTCGTACGGCTGGTTTCCACCCTTACGTTGTGAACACCACTACGATCCGGACGAAGCGTTTCGCCTCCTCCTTTATACCGCGTACTTCGAGGGACTGGAACAATTTGCCCGCGGCGGTGTTTCCGTCGGACTACAACTTGAGTGTCTTCAAGGCTAGAGTGAATAGGCTCTTAATAAACTAGTGCGTTTTACCATCAACGATTGCGTCACTGCTTACCATCAGGCAGGATTGCGGTCAAGCGCTGGTTTATAATATAAAAAAAAAAACTATCACATTACACCTAAACTATCACATTACATCTAAACTGTCACATGACATCTAAACTATCACATGACATCTAAACTATCACATGACATCTAAACTATCACATGACATCTAAACTATCACATTACATCTAAACTATCACATTACATCTAAACTATCACATGACATCTAAACTATCACATTACATCTAAACTATCACATTACATCTAAACTATCACATGACATCTAAACTATCACATTACATCTAAACTATCACATTACATCTAAACTATCACATTACATCTAAACTAGCACATTACATCTAAACTATCACATTACATCTAAACTAATACACCATTTCACTTACTTGGGCGGTTTCTCCACAGTTCTGTACTGTTTGAAAGACAGCAACAATCGTTGTATGCCATCTAAAGAGTTGGGGAACTCTCTGCCATTCAGTTCCTGGATCTTGAGGAGTATCCATTCGAGGAGTACGCTGAATAGCTTGCTGTACTCTCCTTTACGATCGTCACAATCCATCATTTGGCCGATGATCTGGAATGGAAATAAATAAATAAATTCTCTAGCGTAACTTTTTTTAACCTTTTTATATTATTAAAAGTAAAATTCTAAGTACATATATCTTGGACACCAATGACTGATTAAAAAGGTGAAGGAAAACATCTTGAGCAAACCTGGACTTTCAGTCTGAAATAGCCAACCCGCATTGAGCAAGCGTAGTGATTACGCTCAATCCTTCTCTGTATGAGAGGAGACCTGTGCCCAGCAGTGGGACGATAAAAAGGTTGATGATGATGTGAAACCCTGCTTGTCAAACTATGTTATTCTTCCGTATTTTCAATCAACAAAAAGATGTATTTTGGGTTGTATCCTAAAAAATAATTTAATATCCATCAGATAGATTTATAAAAAATATTGAACACTTATTTCTTATTTTATCTTTCATTCAAATACTTAAGAAGATATATTGATTTGAAATGTCGCATGACGTCACGCCGTGGTACAAAATATACCACGGCGTGACGTAATTAGCCCCCACTCCGTAACTTTATTACGCTATATCTCAGTAGTTTCTGGTAATTTCGACAAAATAAAAAATACGGGTATTCATTTTTTTTATTATCTCTAAGACAAATTAGTTTTTTTTATTTTCATACCTTGGATACATCCCTATTGTCTCCTGCTCTCCTTTTCAAAAAACATACTTCGACAGACAATTACCATAACTTAAGACTCATCTCAATAATCAGTGTAAGGTTTTAAAGGGTCTCTTTATTTGTTTGCTAGGAAGTTTTCCACCACTTCGTCTCCCTATTGAAAGCATGGTGAAAAGAAAAGAAAATAAAAATATATACGGACAAATCACACACATTGAGCTAGCCCCAAAGTAAGTTCGAGACTTGTGTTATGGGATACTAACTCAACGATACTAAATTTATAATAGATACATATATAGATAAACATCCAAGACCCAGGCCAATCAGGAAAAGATCGTTTTCCATCATGACCTGGCCGGGGATCGAACCCGGGGCCTCCACGTCGCAGGCAGGCGTGTTGACCGCTGAGGACAGCCACGGAGGACGACGAAAAAAGGGTCTTGATTTTCCGTTAAGTGACTGTCCACTCCAATATTCAGACTTTCTGATACTCACATTAGCAATCCTGCGGCCGCTCTTCTGTTCGTTCTTCATCCTTGCGAAGGTATGGTAGTAGGAAGCCACATACGTCATCACTGACTTCTCATCAGGGCGGTTGGTGTCGACATCTGGTGGAGGAAAGAGGTATTAGTTAACGAGCAATTTTTAGGAGTTATTAATGGTTATCCGAAGGCTGCAATGACATTGGAACAATTGGGTTGTATCCTAAAAAAATATTTAATGTCCATCAGATAGCTTCATAAAGAATATTGAACACGTATTTTTTACTTTTTCTTTCATTCAAATACTTAGCAAGATATATTGATTTGTAATGTCGCATGACGACACGCAGCGGTACAAAATATACCACGGCGTGACGTAATTAGCCCCCACTCCGTAACTTTAATACGCTATATCTCAGTAGTTTTAGGTAATTTCGACAAAATAAAAAATACGGGACTTCTTTTTTTATTATCTATAAGACCGCTGCCTCGAATTTTGCGGGCGGCGGGGCGGCTGCGGCGGCGGCGAGCGAGCGGCAAGATCTTATGCGTACAATCAAACGGACCGGTTCTCGAAAACAGCGGCGCGGCAGCGGGGCGGCGGCGGGTAGCGAGCGGTGTATTTCTCGCGCTCGAAACTTGCGGGCAGCGAGCGGTGATCGAGCGTTACAAATAAATTTGAATCAAAAAGATGTTGCCGCCATTGTTCAGACATTTCTTTCGCGAATAAAAACAAATATCTCTTCGACACAATCGTGAACACAACACTACGCGGCTATAGTGACGCGCTATCTGCCCGCTAGTTTCGAGAACGGGTCTTCGCCTTCCCTTCTATGCCCGCTCGGCTCCCGCGCCGCCGCCGCCGCCGCCCCGCTGCCCGCAAGATTCGAGGCAGCGGCCTAAGACAGACTAATTTCATACCTTGGATATATCCCTATTAAAGAATCATTGCTGTTCAAGAACAAATCATAGTATTAAAAAGATATATCCTTACCTTCAGCATCCAGCAGGCGTGGTATGCCGAGGTGCTTCTCGGCCACGTCGAAGGCATGATTGAGGGTCTCCACATGCTCAGTCACCGGCACCTCTGACCAACGGAACAGGTCTGGTCTGAAATCAACGTCAGGTGGTCAGTCAAACTGTCCTCTCTATTTTTCTGGATAATTTCGTAACACACTATCAGTAGCAATGGGATTCATTTTGATAGTTCAATAATATTTATTGCGTTATTTACGTTGTCGAGCAGACACGTTTTTAGGGTTCCGTAGCCAAATGGCAAAAAACGGAACCCTTATAGATTCGTCCGTATGTCACGGCCATTTTGTTCCGAAACTATAAGAGCCGTACTGTTGAAACTTGGTAGATACATAGATGTATTCTGTAAACCGCATTAACATTTTGATGCAAATATAAAAAAATAAAAATAAATATTGGGGGCTCCCCATACTTAGAACTGAAACTCAAAATTGTTTTTTCTTCAGACACATACGTGTGGGATATCTATGGATAGGTCTTCAAAAATGATATCGAGGTATATAACATATTTTTTTTCTAAACCGAATAGTTTGCGTGACAGACGCTTCCAAAGTGGAAAAAAGTTGCCCCCCCCCCCTCTAACTTCTAAAATAAGAAAATGAAAGATCTAAAAAAAACATATGATGTACATTACTATAAAAACTACCAACGAAAATTGTTTTGAACGAGATCTAGTAAGTAGTTTTTTTTTATCTCGTAAATCGCAAACCGCTTATTACCGCATAATCTTTCATACAAATAACTTAAATCCTTTAATTTCATAAATCAATGGTACGGAACCCTCTGTGCGTGAGTCCGACACGCACTTGGCCGGTTTTTTTTGAGCTAACGAACTGAAAAGGCAGAAACAAGTTAAGCAATCGCAGTTGGGAGACTGTTCTATGGAATACTTGTTTATCTAGCTAAGAGGTCCCCTAACTGCAATTGATTTTTATGCAGGCGGGTTTTTTGTTTGTAAATAATATTTATTTTAAACTAGCATTCCGCCCGCGGCTTCGCCTGCGTGTTATTCGGTTATATCGCGCTTTTAGGTTTCCCTCAGGAATATCAAAATAAAAGGTAGCCTATGTCTTTTCTCAGGGTCTAAAGATTGTCTGTGCCAAATTTCATCAAAATCGGTTGAGAGGTTTAAGCGGGAAAGCGTAACAGACAGACAGACAGACAGAGTTACTTTCGCATTTATAATATTAGTATGGATTACTTTCAAGAATTTTAAAGAGCTATCGTAGATCCTCAGGTTAAGCAACATTGCTAAGGCTTAGATTAGGATGGGTAAACTTACCTATGCGCGTGTATAAGGGCGTTGAACCCGAGACCGGATCTCCAGGAGTCGGTAAAGTTGTGTATATGTACTCCATGGTAGCCAGAGGTCTTTCGTTGACACCACAGTAGTAAGGCATCTTTAGCGGATTTCTTCTCAGATGATTCATTTTCTTCGTCCTGGAAAAAGAGAGAGAATTTAATAAGAAGCCATTTTTTGCTCTTCTTCTTCTTTGTTACTTACTTTTATTTAATTAGAAATATGAAATTAAGAACGTTAACTACTCAAAACTGGCAACGTCGCAATTTAGTGTCATATTTCGTGGATTTCAATTTTTATTATTCGATCGGAGCTATATTTTAAAAATGGAATTAAGAACGTTTACTACTCAAAACTGGCAACGTCGCAATTTAGTGTCATATTTCGTGGATTTCAATTTTTATTATTCGATCGGAGCTATATTTTAAAAATGAAATTAAGAACGTTAACTACTCAAAACTGGCAACGTCGCAATTTAGTGTCATATTTCGTGGATTTCAATTTTTATTATTCGATCGGAGCTATATTTTAAAAATGAAATTAAGAACGTTAACTACTCAAAACTGGCAACGTCGCAATTTAGTGTCATATTTCGTGGATTTCAATTTTTATTATTCGATCGGAGCTATATTTTAAAAATGAAATTAAGAACGTTAACTACTCAAAACTGGCAACGTCGCAATTTAGTGTCATATTTCGTGAATTCAATTTTTATTATTCGATCGGAGCTATATTTTAAAAATGAAATTAAGAACGTTAACTACTCCAAACTGGCAACGTCGCAATTTAGTGTCATATTTCGTGGTTTTCAATTTTCATTATTAAATCGGAGCTATATTTTAAAAATGTGTTCTACTATTTAGAATTAGGTGAAAAGTATGTACAAGATAGGAAATCATAGCGTTTGTCGTTCTATTTATATGCAAATAATGCATTGGAAACTTGCATGACGATATTTTCATAGTAAACAAATTGTAAACATTACGTTTGCTTAGTTTTTATCCACAATTCACCTATTTCTAAAAAGTTAGCCCCTAGGGCTTACTGGCCCTCGCAGGCCTGACTTGACTATAAAATAATTCTTATGAAATGAACCTTTCTGACATTGATAAAATATTAAACAGAACGATATATTCTAACAAACTGACCAAAAAAAATGTGCCGAACACAGCAGCAGCACACATGCATATTTTTATTCGGCATACATTGGTACAGTGTGAGTGAGATGGGGCACACTCTAAAGCATAGAGAAGAAAAAGATGGCTAGGAGTGACTAAAGCGAGATACAGGACTTACTTCCTTTTGTACGCTTCATTTTTAGTGCGCTAGTGACATATCTACCTTAGTTTAATATTTTATCAATGCCCTAGGGCTTACTGGCCCTCGCAGGCCTGACTTGACTATAAAAGAATTCTTATGAAATGAACCTTTCTGAACTGTTTTACATGTTTTTTATTAGCTTCACTTGTATGTTTCCTTCTTGCTTGTTTGTTTGTTTGTCCGTCTCTAACTCTTTAGACTACGAGTGAGCGGCTCGTTACTGTAAAATGTCCCACCGTTTTCAATACGTTTGTACGTTCGTTTTTTTTTTTAAAGATATCGAACTAAAAAGTTGAAAATAAATACAGTTTAAAAAACTAAAAAAACATGCTTTCACAGAATATCAAACTAAAAAGTTAAAAATAATTTTAAAATAAATATGGGATAAAAAAAAATATTTTATAAGAAGCGTGAGGCGCTTTGTGCCATAATTTTTGTATATTAAGCGCCTCACGCTTTTTTTTAAATTATTTTTAACTTTTTAGTTTGATATTTTTTAAAAGCATGTTTTTTTATTTTTTTAAACTATATATGTATATTTACCTGTCTGTTTAGTTTACATATGTGTGTACAGTACATTAATGGTAAAATAAATAAATAATATTAAACAGTACTCACAACGTCAATTTCAATCTCTTGAATCTGGAACCTCAAGATGATGGTCCAGATGAGACCCAGGATCAGACGAGGATTTCCGTCCACTATGTCTTCTGCACCTATAGACTCCAGGCGCACCTGCAAAGAACGAAACAGTAATTAGTTTAACATATTCAGCCTATTATGTTCCCACGCTTGGGATGGGGGTCTCTCATTAAGAGGGAATGGGCCGTAATCTACCACACGGGCCCAATCCGAATTAGCAATATCCACTCTATTTGATAGATAGTAAATTTTATCAAAATAAACGTAATAATCCTTGAATATATGCTTTAGCCAGAGTCTAAAAATCATACAGTCGTCCGACGAAGACGTCTAGACAGAGCAATCGTGCGGGGTGTGAGGGACGAGACGCGGGTAAGCGGCACCCGAGCTGCGAACAAAACGATGTTCGTAGCTCGGTATCTATCATTAAGGGCTAACGCGTGTTTGTTTTTTTATTTGTTTGATTTATAATTTGATATGTGTGTCAATTTTGAGTATACATAATTGGGGTGCTTGTAACGAAGAAGCTATCCTTTTTGACATCCAAAATGGTGGACATCATTTTTTATAATTTAATATGGGTGTCAATTTTAAGTAAATATAATTGTGGAAGCACCACAGTTACGAAAAAGCTATTTTTTCTGAAATCCAAGATGGCGGACGTCAATTTAAATGTATATTAATATGATATGGCTGTTAATTCCGAGGTCGATTGGGGTGCTGGTTACGAAAATGCCATCCAAATAACTTAAATCTGTCTCGAGTTGTTCCCTTAGTAAAAATAGCAAATGAATTAAATATAATACAGCTGTCGATGTTGATCTGCAATAAATAAATAATTTCGTAAATATTATTTATTTGTGACAACCCTGGCCGATACGTTACTAAGACGATGTCGGCATTTTACTCGAAATCAAAGGCGTCGACCTACTGTATGATTTTTATACTGTGCTTTAGCTGTTACTAACGCCATCTAAGTAAGTAACTCGATAACTAACTTGAGAATGTAAGGTGTTGGTTACTGTATCCCTAACAGTTGGTATGTTGTAAATACTGAACGACTTTAACTTGATAATCTGAGAGAATCAATTATTTATTCAGAACTAGCTTTCCGCCCGCGGCTTCGCCCGCGTGGAGTTCGGTTATATCGCGCCTTTTAGATTTCCCTCGGGAACATCATATTTTTCCGGGATAAAAGGTAGCCTATGTTCTTTCTCAGGGTACAAAGATTGTCTGTGCCAAATATCATCAAAATCGGTTGAGAGGTTTAAGCGGGAAAGCGTAACAGACAGACAGACAGACAGACAGACAGACAGACAGAGTTACTTTCGCATTTATAATATTAGTATGGATTAAGAGTTTATTTCTTTTTTATAATTATAAACTAGCGCTTGACTGCAATCCCGCCTGATGGTAAGCAGTGACGCAATCGTTGATGTTAAAGCGCATTAACTCAGTTTCTGGAGTCTGGTCGCGCCTCTGATATCACGTTAAGCCGTTGGTCCCGGTTGCCATACGAACATCTAGTGGCAGTCGTTACGGGTTGTTGGAACCCTCAAAAGTCCAACAATTGGTCTAACTGCAATGCTTCGATATCGCTTTCGCGCGATAAAGCTGAAAAAGCTTCGGATGCGACTGGGATTGACGCTAAGATGATGATGATGCTAAAATAAAGAATGAATAAATCATTGACGAATCATCCTGGAGAAGGTTGCGGGAAGCCGATGGATGCGGGCAGCACAAGACCGGTCGGCGTGGAAAGCCTGGACAAAGGCCTCCCGCCTTTGTCCAGCAGTGGACATCTATAGGCTGAAGAAGAAGAAGAAAAAAATTGACACTTACCTTAGTATGTAAAAAGCTCAAACTCTTGTTGACGTTCTCAATCTTGTGTACCCTCATACGTCCATTGTTGGCTCGGGGGAGTCGCTCTCCACTGATGATCTCCAGCAGCTTGAGCAAACGCCGCCCGTCTGCAAGGTCCACGAACAGGTCCTCCACCTCCATCCGCGCCTGGAAGGAAAGAAAAATGAGTTTAGGTTTATAATACAAAGCACAGGTCCGCGACTTACAATTTTTTAGGTCGTAGGTTCGAACCCCGTCGGACGCTTTCATCATCATCATCATTTCAGCCGAAAGACGTCCACTGCTGGACATAGGCCTCCCCCAAGGTTCTCCACGACGACCGGTCCAGCGCCTCCCGCATCCAGCGGTTTCCCGCGATTTCACTTTGAGTAAATCGTTTCCAAAACCGGTTCTCTACTTGAGAAACCTATTCTTTATATCATAGGAAATGCCAGTTTTGGAATTAATTGTGGCTAGATGGTTATTTGCGAAAAGTATGAATTAAATCTAGGTCATGAATATTATGTAGCCTGATGATGGGTAGAAGTGGTGTATCGGCCTCATCTGATGAAAGATCATGAGGTCAAACCCAGACAGGCATTTTAATTTGTTTACCTATTCAATTTCATCACCACTGCTCTCATAATGGTGAAGGAGAACGTCGTGAGGAAACCGGCAAAACTTCTAAGACATGTGACATGTACCAACCCGCACTGGGCCCGCGTGGTAGATTACGGTCCACTCCCTCTCACCGAGAGGAGGTCTAGGTCCCAACAGTGAGAAGATTATACGCTGATATTATGTAGCTTCAAAAGTCACTCAGCGAGCTATGGAGCGGGCTATGTTGGGCATCTCTCTGAAGGACCGCATCAGAAATGAGGTGATCCGACAGAGGACCAGAGTCACCGACATAGCTGAGAGGATTAGCAAGCTGAAGTGGCAATGGGCTGGTCACATATGCCGCAGGACCGACAACCGTTGGGGTAAACAAGTCCTCGAGTGGAGACCGCGTCTCGGCAAACGTAGCGTGGGACCCCCTTGGGCTAGATGGAGCGACGACATCAAAAAGGTGGCTGGTAGTGGCTGGCGGAGAACTGCTCAGGATCGAGCTTGTTGGCGTGCCATGAAGGAGGCCTATGTCCAGCAGTGGACGAGTAGGGGCCGATGATGCTGATTATGTAGCTTCACGTTGTAGACCACCGTCGTACACAGAGCATCGACAATCGGCATTATAATCAAATAAATTAATTGGATCGGCGTCCATTAAGATAACCTCCAATGAATAATAGTTTTAACCTTTAACATCACAAACTCCAATGATGTCATTGTGATAAACATACGTATTAATTTGACTAATTAAATGATTTTATCCAAATGGATAGAAAGGAAATTCATGTATTTAGTACAGGCTAAGAGATAAACAATATACCAGACTCATACATCAGATAAAGCAGCCAAGACAGCCTCCGTGGCGTAGCGGTAGCGAACGCGGCCGCTGCCCAGGGTGGCGCGGGTTCGATCCCCGCACGGTGCAAGTATTTGTATGCATGAATATGAATATTTGCACTGGTCTGGTCGTGCCTCGGAAAGCACGTTAAGCCGTTGGTCCCGGTTGCGATACGAACATCTAGTGGCAGTCGTTAGGGTTGTTGAGCCCTCAAAAGTCTAACAATTGGTCTAACTGCAATGCTTCGATGTCGCCTTCGGGTTGTGGACGTCAGACGGCAGTCGCTTCACGGAAAATGTCGAAGTTTAGCCATATCAGCAGTTGGACTGGTAAAAACGGACCCCAGACTCCAAAGCTGAAAAGGCTTCGGATGCGACTGGGATTAACGCTGGGATGATGATGATACATCAGATAAAGACAAAATGAATTAATGATCTATGTAGATCACACCTTTGTTTTATAATTATAAACTAGTGCTTGACCGCAATGCCGCCTGATACTCCATAGACAGTTTAGATGCGATTATAAACATGGCGACCAAAATTAGTAATAATATACAGGGTGTATCTGACATCGTAACGCAAACTTCGCGAAAAGGCTACACCGCAAGCCACTAATAAAATTATGATATTTATTTATGTCGTTAATGAACGGTTATAGAATACACACTGTTTTAAAAAAGTGTCGGCCTGGGTTTTGAACGTTGCAAGCGTGCCTCCGTGCGGGTTTGTAGGTATGACGTTGATCCCTGATGTGAACTCTATTAAATCAGCTGATAAGATAGTTTTTCGGGTTTTGTTTTCATTGCGCTTTTTTATGTAATTAGCGAATTATTTAATTTTTATTTTAAAATATTATTGGTTTATAAAAGTATAGCAATTGTGAACGGTCTGAAGTGAAAACTAACTACATATATTTTTTTAAATCATGAAAAAGCCGACGAAAAATTCAACCACTGGGGAGCTCAGAATCATGTACTAGATCCATGGTACTCGTTTGTGCGTCGATGCCAGATACACCCTTTATATACAATATGTAAAGAAAACCCTGTCCGATCCGTGAAGGTATTGTCAGGTATCGTTAACTGATTCTAATAATGCCTATAAAGCCGGGCTGAACTTAAAAAAAAATCCCCCAAACAAAATAAATATTATTTCGAAAAAGCGAGGTAACTTAATGCATGTGCGGTAGGCAACCCGATAGCCCCGCCCCCCTTCACCCGCGCATACATGCGCGGGTGAAAGGGGGCGGGGCATGCGGCACGTGGTCGCATCGCTTATTCGCTCCGCCACAAATGGTGTTGTCAGTTTTTTAAAAATTACTAAATTTCGGGGAAATTGGAATTAATACCCGGGAAAACAAGATTATTTCAAAATTCATTATTATTGTTACTGTGATGATTATATAAAATTTTATATTATATTTGGTCAAGTGTTTACCTAACCTTTATTATCCTTACGGGTCGGACAGGGTTTTCTTTACATATTGTATATATACAATCATCATCAGCCCCTACTCGTCCACTGCTGGACATAGGCCTCCTTCATGGCACGCCAACAAGCTCGATCCTGAGCAGTTCTCCGCCAGCCACTACCAGCCACCTTTTTGATGTCGTCGCTCCATCTAGCCCAAGGGCGTCCCACGCTACGTTTGCCGAAACGCGGTCTCGTCTCCAGGGTGAGCTAGCTCTTTGTATACAATATATATATTTAATAATTATAAACTAGCGCTTGACTGCAATCCTGCCTGATGGTAAGCAAGGATGTAATCGTTGTTGGTAAAGCGCGCCAGTTTATTAAGAGCCTATTCACTCAGAAAAACTGAGTGAATAGGAAGGAAGGCGGCAGTTAACAACCGGGACCAATGGCTTAACGTGCTTTCCGAGGCACAAACAGACCAGTGCAAATAATCGTATTCTTGCATACAAATATTTGCACTGCGCGGGCATCTAACCCGCGCTTCCTTGCGCAGCGGCCTCGTTCGCTACCACTATGACACAGAGGCTGTCTGTTCTGTAGTCTATGACATAATATTCTATTAAAATAAATGTGTCAATGATTCGTCATTTCTGATTGCGTTTATTTCTCAATGTATCACACGATTTATTTACAATTTAATTATATTGTGTCCTATTTACTTATCGACAATAACAGACTTTGAATGTAATGTAAAGGAGTTTTAGAGGTATGAGGAACAGGTTTATTTGAGGTATGAGGAACAGGAGTTTTAGAGGTATGAGGAAGGTTTTGTCGTCCTCCGTGGCGCAGCGGTCAACACGCCTGCCTGCGATGTGGAGGCCCCAGGTTCGATCCCCGGCCAGGTCATGATGGGAAACGATTTTTCCTGATTGGCCTGGGTCTTGGATGTTAATCTATATATGTATCTATTATAAATATAGTATCGTTGAGTTAGTATCCCATAACACAAGTCTACATCTATCACTCTATCTATTAAAAAAAACCTCGTCAAAATCCCTTGCGTAGTTTTAAAGATCTAAGCATACATACGGACATACAGCGAAAGCGACTTTGTTTTATACTATGTATTGATATATAAAAAAAAAAGGAACAGGTTGAAGCCGTACGGAGGACGGGTCTGAGCAGTTGTGTTGCGATGTGTGGCAGGTACGATGCGCCAAATGTTGTTGTGTCGGGAGTTTGGTCGTGGAGGGTCTCCAGATCAATCTCCCTCTGGCGCAGCATCGTTGGTCGTGTTATTGAGTTTAACATTGCATCACCTCGCTCAACTGCCGTCTTCCTTCCTATTCACTCAGTTCTTTTGAGTGAATATACAGTATGTTAAATAACAGAGGGCGTTCCCTTAAACTCGTTAATATATATCATTAATAGATTAAAATAAAAATATCAGCATAGAAAAATAAGCATTAAAAAATCCGAATAAAAAAAAATTCTAATTGGAAATAAATTTGAAACCTCCTGTTTTAAATCAAAATAGTAGTCGTCATGTATAAATAAATTGCGACGTTGCCGTCTTTCATGTTCGCGTGTACAGTGTGTTTCTTTTACATGTCAATTTAAAATTTTTATTGAATATTTTCATATTGGAAAAAATTTTAAAACATTTTGTTTTCGAATGGAAATATTTTTTTTAGCTTGTATGTATGCTATACTATTTCGGGTTAACGGGAACGCCCTCTGTTAGTTAACATACTGTATATTATTACAATTTTTGATCGCCATATTTATAATCGCGTCTAAACTGTCTATGGAGTATCTTAATTTGACAGGATTAAATTAAAATGTTACCTTCTATCTTTTTCTTAATTAAATGGAACGAAAAAGCTGCAATTAACTTAAAATTTGATTAATCTGTGAACAAGAAAATCCGCGTCAATGACGTCACGCCTGTATTATCTTCATAAGTACACAGTCTATTATTTAAACCTACATAATTGCAGTTAGTCACGTCTTTTTTAAAAGGACACGTATGTTCTATGTTTTAATTGCATATTATTTCTTTCGTTATAATATCACTAGCTGTGCCCCGCGGTTTCACCAGGCAGCGTAAGCTTCGAACCGAAAGAGCTTAGATAATCTATACTAATATATAAAGCAGAAGGGTTTGTTTGTTTGTTCACGCTAATCTCGGGAACTGCTGGTCCGATTTGAAAAATTCTTTTTGTGTTGAATAGTCCATTATTCCAGGAAGGCTTTAGGCTATATAACATCACGCTGCTACCAATAGGAGTGGAGCATAACTAACTCCACGTGAACAAAGTCTCTGGCGGCCGCTAGTATAAAATAAGCGCCTGTTAAAATAATGGGAGCAATATGTACGTCCGCGTTTGCTCCTATTTTCGCAACATTTTTTGTTTCTGCTCTGCTCCTATTGGTCATAGCGGGATGTTATATAGTTCAGTAGTTTTGGCGTGAAAGTCGGACAGACAGACAGACATACAGAGATACTTTCGCATTCAAAATATTAGTATGGATCATCATCAACATTTTTACTGTCCCACTGCTGGGCACAGGTCTCCTCCCAAACCGAGAAGGATTGAGCGTAATCACCACGCTTGCTCAATGCGGGTTGGCGATTACAGACTTAAAGACCAGTAGCCCTAGCCAATGTAACATCGCTTCGTAGCGAAGCGAAATCGAAAACCAAACCAACCAATGGCGGGAACGATAGACCACGCGACGCGATAAATCACGTGGTCGATCGTTCGCGCCATTGGTTAGTTTGTTATTCGATTTCGCTTCGCTATGAAGCGTTGTTACATTGGCTACAGGCCCAGGTTTCCTCAAGATGTTTTCTTTCTCCTTGTAATAAGTCATTGGTGTCCAAGATATACGTAGAAAGTACCTGACCTGGAATCTCTTTGGAATCTAATACTTGAGGTGGCCTAGAGTGGTTTAAACAGTAGCCTGTTTAAACCACTAGGCCACCACGACTGATAATATCTAAACGTTTATTATAACGTCTAATGTGTATTTTACAAAAATACATAATTATTATTATTATTCTAGACGCTTTTAGGTTTCTAACGACCTGTAAGGGCTGTCAAAAATTTACGAAAGACCGCTTTTCTAAGGATTTACGTGCTTTCCGAGGCACGGAGGGGTCTTGGTATGAAAAAACGGTCACCCATCCTAAGACCAGCCGCGGCAAGTGTTGCTTATCCTGATCGATCAAGCTGCGCGGCTCTTATTATTAAGGCAAGAGCCCCTCATATCATCATCTTCTTCTTCAGCCTATAAAGGTCTACCCTGGACAAGAGCCTTCTTTATTGTTTGGGATGGGAAATCATCAATGACCTCTCCCGCTCAGGGCGGAGCGGAAGAGCGTGTCAGATTTTTACTGACTAAAACCCACCCGTGTTCCTTCACTTGCCTGTAGGCCAGGACCACGATTTCTTTTAATCAACCCGCAACCCTGATCCAGGAGGCATCGATCTTCGTGGCCCCGTCACGTTGTGCTGATATCTCTTTGAGGCGCGCGTGAAACACAACACGCCGTCAACTCTGGCCTGGTCCTTACCAGGCGGCGCGCTGCCCACTGCTCACCTGCGCAGGACCGCGCCTACTGTGGCCGGAAGTTCGATGTTTTCTCCCAACCAGGGCGTCTCTTGCGGCGGCTAGAGGCGTGAGGGCGCTGGGATTCCCGCTGCCTCACGCGCTCCACCTCCTTCTTTGCTAGCATCACTGCTTCGCAGAAGGAGCTAACGGCCTGCCATGCACTCTCGCTCCGGACTATGACCTAGACCAGGGTCGGAGGCGAGAGATCACCCCCGATCGCCGCTACGAGGACCCGGCGGTGCTTCAGCCGGGCAAACCAGATGCTCCACAAAGCCCTCAAGGCGATTCACACAGTGGTGACACCCTGGCGTTTCCTCCCGCCTTATATGGTTCAGAAACCTCCCGAAACAGCCGTGTCCAGTGAGGACCTGCGTTAGGCGGAAGGTGAGGACGTCCTGGCGCCTCTCAAGCCACTGCTCAAAGAGGGGACTGATAACAATATAATATAAGTTCACATACCTTCTGCAGGAAAGAGTTGATCCATTTTGTGAAGGTCTTCTTCTGGATGTGCAGCCGTTCCTCCTGCAGCGCCTTGATGCGGCCCTGCTCAAACTTCAGGGCGTCTTCCCTTTGGGTCATGTTCGTTCGCTGCTGCACTGCCGACGCGTACCCTCCCGGCTCATACTGTTGCCCTGGTAGGAGAAAAAGGAAAGTTAAGTATTTATTGATGAGAAAATGTGAAAAATATGTCCGTAAAAAAATATTTTGAGGAAAAAATGCGTGGTAAGACCTCTGTGGAAACTTGAAGAAGTGAGCTGATAGTATCAAGGCTTATATAGTTTTTTTTTATTTTATCATCATCATCATCAGCCCCAACTCGTCCACTGCTGGACATAGGCCTCCTTCATGGCACGTCAACAAGCTCGATCCTGAGCAGTTCTCCGCCAGCCACTACCAGCCACCTTTTTGATGTCGTCGCTCCATCTCGCCCAAGGGTGTCCTACGCTACGTTTGCCGAGACGCGGTCTCCATTCGAGGACTCGTTTACCCCGTTTTTTAATTATACATGTCTATAAATGCATCGCCTGATGGACAGCGATATACAACATTATCTTTTCTTTATACAAAACCTGAATACAGTTTGTTCAGAATAAGCAACTGAATCGATTCCATTCATTTTTACACTATGTTATAATTTTTCCCAAATATATTTAGAAATTGTTGCAGTATGGTTACCGAGCGCGGTACGCAGCTTCCGGTAGATCATCGTTCGCGCAACAGCTGACGCCAGAGGTCAATACACCGCTCGTCCGCCCCAGCGGAGCGTAGACCACATTTTTGTTGGGACAGCCAAGTAGGATAACAAGCTCATAACTTTGTGGTTTTTCATGATATCTTTTTGAAATTTTGTACATAGATTCTTTACATAAAAATACTGGACACGTGTTTAAGTTTCACATAAATAAAAATAATGTTGTATATAGTTCCTGGCGGGCTATGTTGGGCGTCTCTCTGAAGGACCGCATCAGAAATGAGGTGATCCGACAGAGGACCAGAGTTACCGACATAGCTGAGAGGATTAGCAAGCTGAAGTGGCAATGGGCTGGTCACATATGCCGCAGGACCGACAACCGTTGGGGTAAACGAGTCCTCGAGTGGAGGCAAACGTAGCGTACGACGCCCTTGGGCGCGATGGAGCGACGACATCAAAAAGGTGGGTGGCTGACGGAGAACTGCTCAGTATCGAGCTTGTTGGCGTGCCATGAAGGAGGCCTATGTCCAGCAGTGGACGAGTAGAGGCTGATGATGATGATGAAGGTCCATGGCGGAACGAATGTGCCTAGACGATGCCTCTCCGTTCTTTCTTTCATCTGCCTTGAAAGGTGGGAAAGGTGGGTTAAAATGTCGAAAAGAACACAGATACGTCTGTGCTATATTACGGGTTTGCTATCCTAACTTAGACCTTCCAGTAGACAATTGTGCGTGAGCCATGGCGGCCGTTGGTGGTTATTCCAACCAGCCCACCTCCCTCCAGAAGCCCATTAAGTCTCCTGGCTTGTTGAGAACATCTGTGTAAGATCTTGGTCCCCTATAGTTTTACTTCTAATTTGGGTGAAGCCTGTACAATCGAAGAGTACATGCGCAACGGTCTCATCAGCCTCCATGCAAGCTCTGCACAGAAGGCTGTCCGTTATTCCTATTGATACATACACAGATACATACAATTGGGTTGTATCCTAAAAAATAATTTAATGTCCGCCAGATAGATTTATAAATAATATTGAACACGTATTTTTTATTTTTTCTTTCATTCAAATACTTAGGAAGATATATTGATTTGAAATGTCGCATGACGTCACGCCGTGGTACAAAATATACCACGGTGTGACGTAATTAGTATTGATTTGAAATGTCGCATGACGTCACGCCGTGGTACAAAATATACCACGGTGTGACGTAATTAGCCCCCACTCCGTAACTTTAATACGCTATATCTCAGTAGTTTTTGGTAATTTCGACAAAATAAAAAATACGGGTCTTAATTTTTTTTTATTATGTATAAGACAGAGTATTTTTTTTTTTTTATTTTCATACCTTGGATAAACCTATACTATTATAACGACTCTTTTAAAAAGGTTGATGTGTGTAATTCTAATTAATATTGCAGCATTCTGTAGTCAGGTGGCTGCACAAATGCGCGGCCCAAAGAACCAAGAACAAGTAAAAAAAAAAAAAAAAACAAGCATTAGTTCATCCAATTTATTCTAAAGCTTACCATATTTTCTAGAAGGCTGATAATCCTGGTAGGAGTAAACACTGACGTTACTCAGTTGCCGCTGCATTTTTGTGACGCGGCAACACTCAGCACAATTTTCTCATTAGGTTGGCAACACTGTTCGCCACAGATTAACTACACTTAACACTTTTTATTTCTTCTTTTCTATTGGTGCTGAACCTAATTTCAAATATTTGTTTTTGTTAATTATTTTGGATAAATCTTTGGTCGTTCCTTTTTTGACAGATGCGTGATTTAAGGCTATCCTGATATACTAAGCGTGAAAGTTGCTATGGACATATGAATAAGTGGATATTATTATTTTTTTAGCAAAAACTGCTTCATTTTCGCTGCGCAGTGGAAAGACATGGGATATTTGGCTGCGCGATCTAATTCTCCCTTCATCTTATGAATTATCGATCAGCGTCAGGTGTCCACTCCATACATAAAAATATTTTCACTTAAAAAACAGTACACACATATGAGTAAACAATGTATCCGCGCGGACGGACGATGCTGCTTGTTGCACACACATTTCAAAAGTTTTTACAATAATTTTATTGGCGGGATATACAGTGGGCCTGCGGACGGTGAGCAGTGGGCAGCTCGCCGACCGGTAAGGACCAGGCCCGAGTCGACGGCGCGTCGTGTTTCACGCGCGCCTCAAAGAGATGTCAGCACATCTTGACGGGGTCCAACAGACCGATGCCTCCTGGGTCCGGTTGCGGGTTGGTTAAACAAGAAACCGTGGCCCTGGCCGTCGCACAGGCAAGTGAAGAAACACGGGTGGGTTTTAATCAGTTAAAGTCTGACTCTGACACGCCTTTCCGCTCCGCCCAGAGCGGGAGAAGTCATTTGATGATTCCCCATCCCAACAAAAAAAGGGGGCATACAGTTCAAAATTAGACGATTCCACACAATTTGCTCCACAAAACAAAGACGTCGTTAAGCGCTGCAGTTATTAACAGTAGGTACAGACAACAGCACATCAAGCTACTACAATCTGTCAGATTTCTTTATTCGATTTTCAGCTCTATATCTAAAGTATTAAGGCTCAACGTTGATGGGGAACATCTGACAGTTTCGGCACAGTCTAAAAATCATACAGTCGTCCAACGAAGACGTCTAGACAGAGCAATCGTGCGGGGTGTGAGGAACGAGACGCGGGTAAGCGGCACCCGAGCTGCGAACAAAACGATGTTCGTAGCTCGGTATCTATCATTAAGGGCTAACGCGTGTTTGTTTTTTTATTTGTTTGTTTTATAATTTTATATGAGTGTCAATTTTGAGTATAATTGGGAAGCGTGTTACGAAAAAGCCACCCTTTTTGAAATCCAATATGGGGACGCCAATTTAAATGTACCTCTATTAATATGATATGAGTGTTAATTCCGACGTGGATTGGGGTGCTGGTTACGAAAATGCCATCTAAATAACTTAAGTATGTGTCGAGTTGATCCTTTAGTAAAAATAGCAAATTAATTAAATATATTACAGCTATCGATTTTGATCTGCAATAAATAAATAATTTCATAAATATTGTTTATTTGTGGCAACCCTGGCCGATGCGTTACTGTCTAGACGATGTCGGCATTTTACACGAGATCAAAGGCGTCGACCTACTGTATGATTTTCATACTGTGGTTTCGGGTAGCTTGACCTGCTGTGGACGACAGCGTACATTAATTGACATAACCAATGATTTCCGTTTGCAACCGTCACGCTTTCGTTAAGGATGTCTAAATGACCAATTTTAACTGCACTAATGTAACTGCATATCCTGACTTCAGCTCCCTTCATTATCATTCTCCTGGCCTTAACATAATCAGCATATTGTGTTCCCACTCCTGGAACGCAGGCCTCCTCTAAGTGAGAAGGAGTGGGTCGTAATCTACCACGCGTAAGTCGCGACCGATACCACTAGGCTAATGCTGCTCTCGCCACTCCTGTCCTTATTTCAATGTTTGCGGCCGCAACCTGACGTTTTTTGAGGCCGAAAACCTACGTTTTTTGAGACCGCAATCTGACGTTTTTTGAGGCCGCCACCTGATGTTTTTTGAGGCCGCAACCTGACGTTTTTTGTCTTTATCTCGATATCCACTAACTATAGGGTAGTTGACTAAAAAAACTAATTAGACCGTCAGTCATATTTCCAAAAAAAAAAAACTACACGTATTTTTTCTTCTGTCATATAAACAGAAAATGAAGTTGATACAGTGTGTTGAAAACTCGTGTGACGTCACTCCTTGCTACACTTCTTAGCAACGAGTGACGTCACCAGCTCCCACTCCTGATCTTTGTATCCAATATTTTTCTATAACCTGAATGACGCGTCATTCTGGTTATAATAAGAAAAAAATTGATTCTATTTAGTCCGTCATGACGTCATGACTAAATAGAATCAATTTTTTATACCCAAAACATGCCTCTATTCTAACCATGTCATCAGTCACACATTCCATACATCGTTTCTGGTCCTCCTCTAATCTTATAGCCATAGACATTCATTTTTATATATTAGTGCTTGGCCACATCCCGGCTGATGGTAAGCAGTGATGCAATCGTTGAAGGTAAAGCGCGCTAGTTTATTAAGACCCTATTCACTCAAATTAAAACTGAGTAAATAGGAAGGAAGACGGCTGTTGAGCGTAGTGATGCAATGTCAAACCCAGAAGGAGATTTATCTGGAGACCCTCCACGACCAAACTCCCGAAACAACAAAGATTTGGTGCATCATACCCGGCACACATCGCAAGACAACTGCCCAGACCCGTCCTCCGTACGGCTTCACCAGACATCATGCCGGAAGAAGAGTAGCTTTTTGGCAGCAAGAGTTTACTCAAACCTACATCGATTGCCCATACCATAGACAAACCGATTACGGTCATCCTCACAATAGAGCGGTAGCCATGCACAGTGTTGTGCGCAGGCGCATGACCGTGCTGTAACGGTCCGGGTCGCGTGCCAATGACCACTACATCATATAGCATTACGCTAATTACCGCATAGGTGGTCAACAGACGTAAAATGTATAAGGAAATGTACTACATAGGGACTGTCCATTAATCATGCGAAGCTCGAAGGGGGGAGGAGTGTCCATAAATAAATCACGAAATATCACCAGGGTGGAGGTGAGTGTAGTAATATATCAAGAGTATTTATTTTTTTGTCAAACGCATAGAAATTCGAAAGCGGCTTGCAATGTTTCTTAAGTAATATACATCATCATCATCATCAACCTTTTATCGTCCCACTGCTGGGCACAGGTCTCCTCTCACACAGAGAAGTAATATACGAATGATAATATTTGAAACCGCGGCTTTTTCGTCCTGTCGCTGACGCGATTGTATTTCAGATCTTATTGGGCGAAAACACCACATCTAAGGCGTTGTTGGTGGTCGCGCAGAGGTCACTTTGACTGCATGTTTTGGGTCACAAAAGACAAAGTTTTTTTTTTTTAGTGTGGCACTAGTTATGACTTTGTGATAATGTCAAGTAAAATAAAAATCTTCAAAAGTTCTTCTTTCTTTCTCTTATGGCTTCGCACGGTTTGTGCATTTAGCCAATGTCACGTAATGAATTATTCATGTCGAAAAAGACGGCCGCGCGAATCGAACACGGAGGAAGATTTGGTACAAAGCCGTGATGTGGCCACTATGCTACAATATTTCACTGTTCTTTATGAATTATTCACTGAATGCACTTTTTACTACATAAATCACGCGTTTTTATTTAGTAAACGACACTATAAATGATTTAAAAGTCCAATGAAAAATGAGCGTGGCACTCATCTTAGCTTCCCGCCAAAAACTTCTTATAAAAAGTTTTATGTGAAATAAAATATGTACATATTTCCATTTTGACTGAGGTCTTTGTGACCAATTGTATGCTTTGTTATATGCAATGCAATCTGAATTATTGTGTATTCCACCTTTGCTGATTTCACAATAATTTAACGAATTGTTAACCTTTTATTGTGAATGTTTAGCATGCCTATAAGTGATGTATTTACACAAAACTGAAGAACCTGTAATTGATTTTTGTTAATATCATTGGAAATATACCGTTGGTGTGTCTTAATACCCATAATAAATAAAATAAATATATTATATAGATTGGCAGGAACATTGACGCCCAACACGGATTTCAGCGCATAATAAAGTAAAGTGAAGTGGCAACACTCAAACTGTACACATTAGCGGCATATTTTTAATTTAGAAATAATTGTTATTGTATCCTAAATAGTATAAAAAGTGATTAAATATAGTGTTCGAACTACGACTAACAAGTGACATTATTGGTGATAATTAACGACAGCTGTAATACCAAATAGGACAATTTAAAAGAACGTTACAGTTAAAGACGGTTTAACAACAACAATCCCGTGTATGATAACAAAACACTATCTACGCCTAACAAGGTTGCTAAATAATTACATTGGGTGCAGTGTTATAATATTATTTGTTGAATTTCGTAAAATACTAAGCAACTTAATACCGTTTTTGCAACAGATTTAAAATATTGGACTTTGACCTTCTATAAATGTATGACAACTAGTGTCAATACAGCCCCTAGCGGTGAGCAGTTTAACTAAAAAGTAGCACTACGGGCCACCAGAGGGCGCAAAACTGTCAGTCAGTGTGCCCATACCAAAAAAAAAAAAAATTGGTAGAAATTTTATTAAAGTTTGGGACCACCTCAAAAATTGACAATGGGTTCGAGAACGAAAAATTGTGTTAATAGTGGCAATAAGGAGCCGTTACTAGTTACTTGCTACAAATGCAAAAATCAAGTTGAGCACAGGAGAACCTTGTTATGTATCGCATGTAAAAACTACTACGAATTTGATTGTGCTGGTTATCCTGAGAAACTGTACAGGTTAAAAAATTTTGATGAGAGGAAAAAGTTCAGATGGGAGTGCAAGTCATGTACCAAGAAGGAAAAACAGCAGAATACGCTTAGCCCTGTTGTGTCCAACATAACAACGAGGAAAAAGCGCTCGTCTCCTAAATCAGGCATTGCTGTTAGTTCCAACGTTCCTGAGGAGGCTACGCCCTGCTCTACCCCAAAAAGACCTACCTCTGTAACATACGACTCACATGTACTTACAATAGATCATACGTTTGATGAGGCGTTCATAGATAAAACATTGTCAAGAAGTATGGACTATACAGAGATTGACCATATCCATACCCAAGATTTTAAGGAAACAATAGAGCTACTCCAGACGCAACTAATTATTTCGCAAAATGAACTTGAGAACGTCATACTCGAAAACAACGAACTTCGTATACAAAATGGAAAACTACTCAAGGATAATGCAACTTTGAAAGGATTTCTAAGCCTTCCACCACAAAAAGAAAACGACAGTGCACATCCAGAAGGTGCAAGAATTGCACACTCGTACTCTCTTTTGCACTCTGATGTTATAGCCTTTTCTACGCCACCCCGAGGCCCAGCAACAAGTAAAAGTAACATGAAATCACAAATCTATTGCAATATCTCGAATCTTCAAAAAGAGATCAAAGATCTGGAGGACCACTTGAAACAGGCGAGAAATGAAATCACCAACCTCAAGGAACAAATTCTAAATCTCCACAAGATAATACAGGCAAAAGATAGGAAAGAAAACCACAAGGAAAAAAAAATATCACAAATTGATCTGGAGGAAGACTGCCCGAAAAAAATTTATATCTTTGGTACACAACAATGCGTTGGACTTTCATCTGCATTGATACGGTCAAGAGTACACACACCTCACGTAAGTTATGCCATTACGTCTGACACAAAACCATACGCGCTTACTAGTGACGTCCTTAGAAGCTGTCAAAATATTAAGTTATCGCCTAATGACAAGCTCATAGTTTGTGTGGGTGAAAATGACTATGACATAAAGATTTTATCTTCCCAACTTCGTCAAATCCTCAAAATATTTAGTAATAATGATGTGATAGTTCTGAGTCTATTGAGGAATATGTATATAGATATAAATGGCCTAAATCAGACGATATGCAATATTTGCAGTGAATACAAAAATTCACATTTTGTTGATTCTAGTCATAAATTGTTTATTACCTGTAAATCTATTAATTATGTAATTGACTATGACGACTATGAGAAAAAATATTTGAATGTTAAAGCATTGAAGAAATTAATATTTCGTAACCAACCAAATCACAATAAATCTGCCAGTAAACGTGATGTCAATCGAAAAGGAACAATCCCTTATTACTTTGCAAGAGCACAGTCTGAGTACAATGCCACAAGTAGACCGGATATTAGTAACACCATTACAGCAAAAATGGGCACCATACCATACTATTTTAAGTTTATAGAAAGGAATAAGCTTTTTCGGGAATAACAGTCGTAGGTCACAATCTTTTAAAATATTTCATCAAAATATCGCCAGCATTTTATCGAAAAAAGAAATTTTAGAGCTAACATTGTTAGAATTACGAGACGCGAGTAATGAACCGGATATCTTATGTTTTTCTGAAACTTTTATGCGAGCTGGAAACGAAAGGTATCTCAAAATAAATAACTTTTTTTTGGCTGCTGCGTTTAGTAGAGACCAACAGAGAGGGGGTACTTGTATACTGGCAAAACATGGCATTGCTTGTAATGAGCTTGCATGCGTTAAGAAATATTCAACCATAAAGTCATTTGAGGCCTGTGGTATTGAAATCCCAATGCATAGATTACTCATTGTATGTGTTTATAGAACACCTACGTCTGACCCTAACATATTTCTGAATAAGTTGGACTTATTGATGTGGGAACTACTCAAAAAACGTGGGTCAAGTCTAAAAGTAGTTATTGCTGGTGACTTTAATATCAATACAATGAAACCAGGTAAAATCACTAACTATCTAACAGACCTATGTAACACATACAAATTGCAACTTCATATTAATGTCCCCACTCGGAAAGACTCGTGTATAGATCATATATTGAGTAACATCAAGACTACATCTTCTAACGTCTTGCCTCTTCACTTATCTGACCATGACACAGCACAACTGTTAGAATTTCCGGTAAAAGAGCAAACTTTACAATGCAAATCATACTTTATATATAAGAAAGATTATCACAGTGAAAATATAAAAAAATTTAAAGAATGTCTCAGAAATATATTATGGTCAGATGTGCACTTAGAAACTGACCTAAATAGCGCTTTCAGTCTATTCCATGATTTTTTATGCTTACTATATAATTTGTGTTTTCCAAAAATAAAAATAAAGATAAATAAATCTAATTCATTTAAGCAAAAATGGATAAGTAAGGGTCTTAAAAATAGTTGTAAAACTAAAAGATTTTTGCGATATCAATATTACAAGGACAAAACATTATCTAACAAAACGCGATATATAAAATACTCAAACTTATTGAAAAAGTGTATTTATAAATCAAAAATGAATACTAACATGAATTTTATTAAACATAGCAAGAACAAATGCAGAGCCACATGGTCGATTGTTAATCATGAATTTGGAAATTCAAGTTCATGTATTAATAATATTTCTGAAATACAATTAGATAAACAAGTACTGATGGATCCCACTGACATAGCGAATGCTTTTAACAATTATTTTATTGACTCGACTAACACATTGACATCAAATCAGCATCATTATAATTCCACTAATTATATATCAATTTCTAACTCCATGTTTCTTAGCTCCATGACTGAAGATGAAGTTAAAAATGAAGTCATGGCGTTAAACAACACTAACTCTGAAGGTTATGATGGAATAACTACGAAAATAGTTAAAGCGTGCAGCACAGAGTTAATTCCTATTCTGACATATTTAATTAACCTCTCATTTTCATCAGGTACTTTTCCTGAAGCTCTAAAATTATCAGTTGTGAAGCCACTGTACAAAAAACAGGATAAAAAGGATGTTAAAAATTATCGACCGATAACACTTATTCCCATATTGTCAAAGGTTTTCGAGAAATGTATGCTCAAGAGACTTGTTGACTTTTGTAGCAAATATAAAATTATATCAAAAGGTCAGTTTGGATTCCAAAAGCACAGATCAACCACACAAGCAATATTTACTCTTGTGAGCAATATCCTGAGTAACTTAAATAATAATAAATTAACAACAGGGCTATTTTTCGACCTGTCGCAAGCTTTTGACTTCGTAGCGCATGACATATTATTGAAAAAGTTAGAAATCCTAGGAATAAGAGGAGTTGCACTGCAGTGGATTTCGTCATATATAAGTAATCGAAAACAATACGTTGTCTTAGATAAATTAAATGAGAACATACTTAGTTCTTACTCTTCAAAAACTAGGGTAAATAAACGTGGTGTCCCTCAAGGAAGTGTATTGGGTCCTATATTATTTTTATTATATGTAAATGACATGCCACTAGTGACTAATCATAAATTGATTTTATTTGCAGATGACATCTCAATTATCGTGACATCTGATAAAAAATCAATATCTAACCATGAAATTGAAATTAATAATACTATTGACAAAATTTTACAATGGCTACAGATTAATAAATTAAAAATTAATTTGGATAAATCTAATTACGTACAATTTAATAAATCAAAACATGCCAAATACAATTTTACTCTTAATATTGACAGACTAAAAGAAGTAACGGAAACTAAATTCTTGGGTGTATTCATAGATCAAGACTTAAACTGGAAAGTACACTTAGATGATCTATGCAATAGGATTAACAAATTTACTTATGCACTCAGACATATTAAAAACGTAACAAACTTAAAAACAGCAGTTATTACATACCATGCATATATTGAATCAATATTACGTTACGGACTTACTGCATGGGGAAACAGTACAGATAAGGATAGAGCATTCATTGCACAAAAGAAGTGCATCAGGGCCATTTGCGGACTTCGGCCTGACGAATCTTGCCAGCCATTTTTTAAAAAGCTAGGTCTGTTACCACTTCCTGCACTTTATATATATGTAATTTGTAACTTTGTTTACAATAATAAGGGGTTGTTCAAAAAAGCATCTGAAGTAATCACTCGTCCAACAAGGGACAAAGACAGACTTATTGTGATGGATAATCCGAAATCGGCTAAGTTTGCTAAAAGTTGCCTTGTGATGTGTGTGCGAATTTACAACAAAATACCTAATGAGCTAAAATATATAAATAATGCGAATTTATTTAAAAACAAGCTGTACAAATGGCTAACTAATCATAATTTTTATGACATTAAGGATTTTTTTGACATAAATTTATAATATTACTATTAATTTGGTTTATATAATGACATTGTTGACATAATTATAAATTTGCATGCAATTGATACATATTCTGTATAGCTAAACATGTGGACATTGTATTTAAATAAGACTGTAACATTATTATACCATGTTTAAGGCAAATAAAGACTTATCTTATCTTATCTAATTCTCAACTTCATGCTAACTGCATTGTTTGCATAGCAAAAAAAAAAAAATAGAGATATAATTATGTACATTGTGACTGCGTATGTAAAAAATACTCGGCTGCTCCATAGACAAGTGTTGCACTTGTCTATCATTTTTAATGACTGACCAAAATTTTCTACGCTAAAAACACACATCATAACGCTAAAGGCGGAACACAGGTAATTAGTTTTATTATAAGTAACTAATTTAAAAATAAATGGCCGAAAAGTATTCAGGCTGTATGACTTAAGACGCCTTGTCAAAATACCGTATGAAGACCTCTGTAGTACGAAATAGTTTTTTAAAAGAACGTATTGTTTTTTAAATTTGGAATATAGTATAGGCACGTGCCGTTTCGGATTGTTGTCGGTCGCATGGTTGGTCAGTGGTCAGTGCCCATGCGATACGGCTCGCTTATTATGAATAAATGCGTTTAGTTTTATAGGTATCGGTTTATCGAGAAAATGTTGTTCTTTTTTTAATGTGCATTCTTTCTTTTTTTTTTTCTCTCAATGTTGTTCGTTTTGTCGGTTTGGTTAAGTGAACAGATGTCCGGATGCGGTAAAAACCTAAAATAATACGACACTTTGAAGAAAACACTAACCGCAAGTCCATACCAAAAATACCATGAAATATTTTTGCCAACTTAAGTTTTCAAGAATAAAAAAGCAGGTTTTTTGGTGATCCAATACTCGGATACTTAATTTTTCAAACTCATCATTTTTTAATTGTGTCTAAAGAATACTGGACACATGGAGAGCACACGAGGATTACATGGCTTAATTCCGCCATCACCAGACGACCCGTCGTAGGGCGACCATCCACCCATACATTGTTGACACCGCTACAATACGGACGAAAGGCTCGTCTTTGATACCGCGTACATCAAAGGGACTGGAACAATTTGCCTGCGGCGTTCTTCCCGTCTGATTACAATTTAAGTGTCCTCAAAGTTAGGATGAATGGCATGATCTCTGGTTACTGTAAGGCAGGAACGCAGTGCAACACATTAAAAAAAAACATTCAGTATAAAAAATGAGCGTTAAACGTTCCTAATTCAAAAACGCCCGGGAACAAATCTAACTTATTCTACTTCTGTGAAGTTCAAAACGGCATTTTTATACGCAACATGCAAATAAAAGATACTTTACAGTTAGCAATAGGGTTGTCGAATTTGTTTATATTAGATATAGTATATATTATCATTAACCATTAGATGTAAAAATATAGTAGACTAGCTTTCCGCCCGCGGCTTCGCCCGCGTGGAGTTCGGTTATGTCGCACTTTTTAGATTTCCCTCGCGAACATCAATTTTTCATAGATAAAAGGTAGTCTATGTTCTTTCTCAGGGTCTAAAGATTCTCTGTGCCAAATTTCATCAAAATCGGTTGAGAGGTTTAAGCGGGAAAGCGTAACAGACAGACAGACAGAGTTACTTTCGCATTTATAATATTAGTATGGATATGAGTCGAAAAAAAATGTAGGTAGCTACAAGAATTTATTGCAATATCTTATTTACCATTGAAAGAAATTCGCAAAAAATATAAACAAATGTGATTCTACATTTTTTGACATTTTAATTAACAAGAAATAGTTCCATTTTGCCACAATCCGCACGCTTGGCAGGCGGGTTGGGGAATGCAGTATTTTGATATTCCACAGAAGCGCTGCTGCCCGCTTCCCTGGTGAGAGTTCCCTTAGTCGCTTCTTAAGACACCCACCAGAAGATATGGGTTGGTACTATTCTAAGCTCGGTACCACACGAGGCTGTTCTCTTTTTATCTTTCTTTTTCTTCTATCTTTTCTGTTTTATCATCATCATCATTTCAGCCGAAAGACGTCCACTGCTGGACATAGGCCTCCAAGAATGGATCTGAACGAAGACTGGATCTGCGCCTCCCGCATCCAGCGGTTTCGCGCAACCTTCATTAGGTCGGCCTTTTCTGTTCAACTGTGGCTAATTTTTTTTTTTTATATGTATATAAATTATCGCTTGACCGCAATCCCGCCTGATGGTAAGCAGTGACGCAATCGTTGATGGTAAATCGCACTAGTTTATTAAGAGCCTATTCACTCTAGCCTTGAAAACACTCAAATTGTAGTCCGACGGAAACACCGCCGCTAGCAAATTGTTCCAGTCCCTCGATGTACGCGGTATAAAGGAGGAGGCGAAACGCTTCGTCCGGATCGTAGTGGTGTTAACAATGTAAGGGTGGAAACTAGCCGTACAACGGGTCGTCCGATGGTGGAACGGAGATGAGGGAATTAAATCATGCAATTCCCTCGCACACTCCCCAAAATGCATCCTATAGAACACCGAAAGGCTGGCTACTCTACGCCTATGCTTTGGAGACCATCTCGAGTTAAATCAAGGTCACCAATCAGCCTCTTCGCACGCCTTTCAATTGTGTAGTAGTGTTGGCAACCCTGGTTTCCAATCTCTCTCATACTTTATTTTATTACATTACTAACTTGCAATAGTTGCGTTATCGGAGCAGCAGGTCAACGACCGCATTGACAGCAAATATAAATAATGTGGAACGGACGATATTATTGTTGTTCTGATAATGCAGTTTTTTTGCATCAATGGAATACAATAGAATCGAGTTATAAAACGTTTAAAGGCTAACCGATTAATTCTTCAAAAATCAATCTATTTATTTTATAATTATAAACTAGTGCTTGGCCGCAATCCCGCCTGGTGGTAAGCAGTGATGCAACCGTTGATGGTAAAGCGCGCTAGCTTATTAAGAGCCTATTCACTCAAAAAAATGAGTGAATAGGAAGGAAGATGGTAGTTGAACGAGGTGATGCAGTATTAAACCCAACAACACGACCAACGATGCTGCGCCAGAGGGAGATTGATCTGGAGACCCTCCACGACCAAACTCCCGACACAACAATATTTGGTGCATCGGACCCGACACATCGCAACACAACTGCTCAGACTCGTCCTCCGTACGGCTTCACCAGACATCATGCCGTAACACGACGAATCGCTTGGCGGCAAGACCTTGTCTGGTGGGTGGTAACTTCTGCCGGCAGCCGATATTATGGCCTACCATGGAGAAATATCAAAAACCATATGTCAAAATGGAGCGTATGCATGCTTAGTGACACTTTGCACATGAGTGACAGCTTGTCTTTCTTTTTTGCTTTATTTTTTGGCTTCGAACAATTTGTGCATTTAGCCAATGTCACGTAATGAATCGTTGATGTCGAAAAAGACTGCCGCGTGAACCGTCTAAGAGAGAGGTTTGAGGCAAAGTCATGATGAGGCCACTATGCTGCGATATCTCATTGTTCTTTATGAATTACTAGCTTTCCGCCCGCGACTTCGCCCGCGTGGAATTCGGTTATATCGCGCTTTTCATATTTCCCTCGGGAATTTTTTTTTTTTTTTCAGAAAATGGTAGCCTATGTCCTTTCTCAGGGTCTAAAGATTGTCTGTGCCAAATTTCATCAAAAATCGGTTGAGAGGTTTAAGCGGGAAAGCGTAACAGACAGACAGACAAGAGTTACTTTCGCATTTATAACAATAATAAGTACTATTGTTATAAATGCGAAAGTAACTCTTGTAAATCCATACGGATTTACTGAATGCACATTTTACTACCTAAATCACGCATTTTTATTTAGTAAACAACACGTAACAAATCATTCATAATGATTTAAAAAGTCCAATGAAAAATGAGCGTGACACTCAGCTTAACTTCACCGCCAAAACTTGATAGCTTGCCTTGTAGCACACACAATTCAAAAGTTTTCATAGCAATTTTAGTAGAGGGGCGTGGGCTTCCAAATTAAAAGATTTCATGTAACTTGCTGCTTAATACAAAGATGTCGCTAGTTGCCGATATCGGCTGCCGGCAAGCGATTCGTCGTGTTCTGGCATGATGTCTGGTGAAGCCGTATGGAGGACGGGTCTCAAGGCTCAAGGTTGATTGGCAATATTTGACAGTTTCGACTAGCTTGACCTGCTGTCGTCCGTACATTAATATTGATGTAGCCACTCATATATTTTATCACAGTTGGTATTTACCTTTTCGCATTCACAATATTAGTAAAGTATTCCATATTCTTATCAGTTACAAGTAAATAATGATAAGAAATGGCGGCCACTCCTCGAAGATATCTACAATAAACATAGCATACTTATTCAATGGGTTAGTATCTCCGAGTGTACTTCTCGACTTGAATATTTCCAAGTTCCAATTCAATCCATACTAACATTATAAATGCGAAAGTATCTCTGTCTGTCTGTCTGTCCGGCTTTCACGCGAAAACTACCGAACCGATTGTAATGAAATTTGGTACACAGGTAGTCTAGAGCCTGAGAAAGGGCATAGGCTATATAACATCCCGCTATGTCCAATAGGCGCAGAGCAGTAACAAAAAATGGTGCGAAAACATTAGCGAACACGGAAGTACATATTGCTCCCATTATTTTAACAGGTGCTTATTTTGTATCAACTGAGCTTTTTCGGTTCTAAACTTACGCGGGTGTAACCGCGGGGCACAGCTAGTGAAGTTTATAAAGAAAACTGAAGTTATTCTTCTTCTGCTTGCTGGAAAAAGGTTTCCCCCAAGGTTTTCCACAATAACCAGTCTTGTGCTGCTCGCATCCATCGGTTATCACCAGGTCATCGGACCACCTTATAGGGGTTCTTCGGGTACGTGGCCGCCACTCCAGAACCTTACTGCCCCCTCGGCCATCGGTTCTACAAGCAATGTGCCCCGCCCCGCCCACTGCCACTTAATTTTAACGACTCGAAGAGCTATGTCGGTGACTTTGGTTCTTCTGCGGATCTCCTCATTTCTGATTCGATCGCGCAGAGAAACTCCGAGCATAGCTCTTTCCACTATTCTTAGCACTATTTTATAATATTAATTACAACAATTATTTTCTCCGTGGTAGGCCATAACATCGGCAGCCGGCAGAAGTTACCACCCACCAGACAAAGTCTTACCGCCAAGCGATTCGTCGTGTTCCGGCATGATGGCTAGTGAAGCCATTCGGAGGACGGATCTGAGCAGTTGTGTTGCGATGTGTGCCGGGTACGATGCGTCAAATGTTGTTGTGCCGGGAGTTTGGTCGTGGAGGGTCTCCATATCAATCTCCCCCTGGCGCAGCATCATTGGTCGTGTTATTGGGTCTAACATTGCACCATCTCGCTCAACTGCCGTCTTCCTTCCTATTCACTAAGGTTTTTTTAAGCGAATGGGCTTAATAAACTAGCGGGCTTTAACATCAACGATTGCATTTAAAAAAAAAAATCAAGTTGACAACTTAATAAAACGACGCAGTTCTCGCATCTATTCACATAACTTTCTCTATGTTTACATGTATATATACATTTTAATAGTAACGTATTCTAACAACGTAGCACCTTTACAAGGCTATCTCTACTTTCCTGCTTAAATATGTTTGGCGCTAGTCGCATTAGCATTTTTGTGTTAAATTTACATTAATAGATGACAAAAATAGTTGGTGACTTTGTTTATAAACTTTCGTGTTTGAGTACAAGGCTTTTGAGTCTATTATATTTTATGTCGTTTTTATTACTGTCATTTACTTGAAATGTGCATTTTGTTTAGGTGGAATAAAAATAATAGAAACATTTTTTTTTAATACTTAATTATAAACTAGTGCTTGACTGGAATCCCGCCTGATGGTAAGCAGTGATGCAATCGTTGATGGTAAAGCGCGCTAGTTTATTAAGCCCATTCACTTAAAAAAAACCTTAGTGAATAGGAAGGAAGACGGCAGTTGAGGGAGATGATGCAGTGTTAAACCCAAGACCAACACGAGCAAACGAAGCTGCGCTAGAGGGAGATTGATCTGTAGACTCTCCACGACCAAACTCCTGACACAACAACATTTGGAGCATCGTACCCGCCACACATCGCAACACAACAGCTCAGACCCGTCCTCCGTACGGCTTCACCAGACATCATGCCGGAACACGACGAATCGCTTGGAGGCAAGACTCACAAAACATACAAAACACATAAAATAATTTCTCTTCTTTTTAATTTGCAATTGAAACCTGGAATTTGTCGAAATCAATTACAAACCAACGCCATAAGGACAACACATGAACTATTTAAAAAAAGAAGTGACGCCATACTATGATGTTGATATAATTTTGTAGTCTATGGGAACCAAAGACAAGATAAACCACTTCCCGCCAAAAAAAAGCGTATCTTTTATTAAGTAACTTCTGTAAATGTGTTCTAATAGTGATTATAGTGTTCATGTCAATTTTAATTAACACTAGCTGTACCCCGCGGTTTCACCCGCGTAAGCTTAGAACCGAAAGAGCACAGTTGATATAAAATAAGCGCCTGTTAAAATAATGGGAGCAATATGCACGTCCGCGTTTGCTCCCGTTTTCGCAACATTTTTTATTCCTGCTCTGCTCCGATTGGTTATAGCGGGATGTTTTATAGCCTATATCCTTTCTCAGGCTCTAGAAGTCTAGACTATCTGTACCAAATTTCATTACAATCGGTTCAGTAGTTTTGGCGTGAAAGCCGGACAGACAGACAGACAGAGATACTTTCGCATTTATAACATTAGTATGGAAGTATGGATTTATGAATATCGATCGATTTTGCGCCGGTCAGACGTAATCCTATAAAATTCATATTATGGATGCTTTCACGGTGCAATAATTTTTGGTTTATTAAATATTCCTATTCGTATAATGGTTTTGAAATGATAATTAGGTAGGTAATATTTAATGATAACACGATACATGCAACTCTATTATTTTGAAGGGCTTCACTGGGAGAGCGCTGCAAGGGACAGGCTAGCTCGTAATTAATAGGCCCGATTCCCTATTTTACAAACTAAATTAAATTTAAATTCAATGCATCTTTTCTTTCATTAAGAAAGGGACAGAAGATAAAATGTCATTTTAGACATGTCAAATTAGTCTTCTTCTTTTTTCAAAGTGAGATTCAACCTCAACTCTTGATCAATGGCCCCTGTGGAATAGATACCACAATTTTGCCAATAACACGTGTAACAAATTATAGAAATTCTTTGAAAATTTTATTTCACAATAATGGCGGATATCGCCAATGACAGTTGAAAAAGACGGCCGTGTGAAGCGACTATGAGGGAGGTTTGAAGCAAAGTCATGATGTGGCCACTATGATGCGATATTTCAATGTTCTTTATGAATTAATTACTGAATTGCCTTTTTACTACATAAATCACGCGCTTTTATTTAGTAAACAACACTATAAATAATTTTAAAAGTCCAATGATAAATGAGCGTGTAACTCCCAACTAGTTTTCCTCTCGTTACGATAACAGCAACAGTGATACACATATCGCTCTATTCCTCTATGGTTAGCAACTAAATAACGATAGAGTATCAACTATTCAAACGACGGAATCAAGCGAATACAGCATACAACGTCCCTGGTTGAGGAAATGACCTCTGATAACATGACGTAACCAGCATTACTGAGTTATGACTAAAAGAAATAACTCAAATTAATCATCATGTTGTAGTTTTACGCAGAATTGACTACGCAAGCACTTCTTAAAACTAGACTTATGAAGTTAGTCACGAACTGAACTAATTTTAAGTTATGTGCATCTATCTCTTTCTTTCTATTTTGTTAAGAAAAGGATAGAAAATAACATTTTAGTTTAATCCTGTCAAATTGAGATACTCCAAAGAGAGTTTAGACGCGATTATAAACATGGCGAACGAATTCTTTGGCGGGAAAGTCTAGCTGTGTCACGCTCATTTTTCATTAGACTTTTAAAATATTTATAGTGTTGTTTACTAAATAAAAGTGCGTGATTAATGTAGTAAAAAGTGAATTCAGTAAATAATTCATAAAGAACAGTGAAATATCGCAGCATAGTGGCCACGTCATGACTTTGCCTCAAACTTCCCTCATAGTCGGTTCACGCGGCCGTCTTCTTCAACTGTCATTGGCGATATCCGTCATTATTGTGAAATAAAATTTTCAAAGAATTTCTATAATTTGTTACACGTGTTATTGGCAAAATTGTGGTATATATTCCGCAGAGGCCATTGATCAAGAGTTGAGGTTGAATCTCACCTTGAAAAAAGAAGAAGAAGAAGAGGAAAGCTGGCTCTAAATTTGTCAAATATTGGAGCCTGTTCTGTTGTTCACAAACTAAACTAACTTAAGTGTTCCAATAGCCTAGCGGTCCTCGCCTTGATAAGCATTCAAGGTGGTTCGAGTTCAAATCTAAGTTATGTGCATCTTTTTCTTTCCATTTCATTAACAAAAGGACAGAAGATGACATTTTAGTTTAATCCTGTCAAATTAAGATACTCCATAGACAGTTTAGACGCGGTTATAAAGATGGCGACCAAAAATACGTCAGTTTGCGTCAGGAGCGGACTAATTTGACAGGTCTAAACTAACATTTTATCTTCTGTCCTTTTCTTACTGAAATTGAAAGAGAAAGATGCTCTGAACTTTTTGTTTATTACAATATAAATGTATTTATATACTATTACAATATAACTACCCTTTATCCATACTAATATTATAAATGCGAAAGTAACTCTGTTTGTCTGTCTGTCTGTCTCTTACGCTTTCCCGCCTAAACCTCTCAATCGATTTTGATGAAATTTGGCACAGACAATCTTTGGACCCTGAGAAAAAACATAGGCTACCTATTATCCCGGAAAAATTTGATATTCCCGAGGGAAATCTAAAAAGCGCGATATAACCGAACACCACGCGGGCGGAAAGCACACAATCTTTAGACCCTGAGAAAGGACATAGGCTACCGTTTATCCCGGAAAAATTTGATGTTCCCGAGGGAAATCTAAAAAGCGCGATATAACCGAAATTTACGCGGGGTAAGCCGCGGGCGGAAAGCTAGTCTTATATATAAAATTCTCGTGTCCAGTTTTCGTTCCCATACTCCTCCGAAACGGAGGAGTATGGGAACTTCATTTGTGAACCCAAAATGCCTGTTAAGCTTAAGGGACAGACAGGTCTATAAGACCATCATTAGACCTGTCCTTCTGTTTAGCAGTGAGGTGTGGCCTGAGCTTGAGTGACACAAACAGGAGCTGCGTGTCATGGAGATGAATATGCTGCGGTGGATGTGTGGAGTAACGCGGAAAGACCGCATTAGGAACTCCCGCATCCGTGGCAGTCTCCGTGTCCGTGACATAGCAGACAAACTGCAAGAAAGTCGCCTGTGCTGGTACGGTCACGTCTTACGTAAACCGGCAGGTTACGTGGGTAACAAATGTCTTGCCATGGCGCCTCCGCCGGGCCGGAACAAGCGAGGTAGACCAAAGAAGTGCTGGCTTGACATTGTAAGAGATGACATGCGTGCCAACAATCTCACACCACGAGATGCCAGAGATCATGTGAAATGGAGGCGTATTAGTAGGAAAGTGGACCCCGGGCTCCAACGCGAAAGCCGCGGATGCGACCGGGACTATACGCTGAGATGATGATGATGACTCCTCCGAAACGGCTTGACGGATTCTCAAGAAATTTTGTGAGCGTATTGAGTAGGTCTGAGAATCGGCCAACATCTACTTTTCATCCCCCTAAATGTTAGGGGTAGTCCACCCCTAAATGTTTTTATTCATTTTTTAGACAAATTTTTTAGTTTCTATTTTTTTATGATACAACATACAAAAATACATACAATCCTAAATTTTCACCCTTTTACGATCAACCCTTAGTTTTTAATAACCATTTTAGTAATTTAATAATTTTTCATCTCCGGTCGAAAACTGATCAATCGTCATTTAATTAGTTTTATTCCCGAGGGAAATCTAAAAAACGCGAATAACCGAATTCCACGCGGGCGAAGCCGCGGCCGGAAAGCTAGTATTATATAGGTATAAGTATATTACTTATTGTGTAATTAGTGTTTTAATGGCTTCAGTTTTCACTTCGTGTCGGTCAGTCTCTCGACTGCTAATTTTTTTTTCATATTTATACCTCGTAGATAATTACCATTTCAAGTTTTTTCTCTAATAGCCAATAATTACGGCTTGGATGGGGCTCTTTTTAAATTACTTTGTGTAGTGATGAGATATTATTTATAAGGCTGAAGAGTTTGAATGTTTGTTTGCAGGTGTCAATCTCTGGATTTGGATCCTAAAAAATAATTTAATGTCCATCAGACAGATTTATAAAAAATATTGAACACGTATTTTTTATTTTTTCTTTCATTCAAATAGGAAAGGAAGGAAGAAATATTGATTTGAAATGTCACATGACGTCACGCCGTGGTACAGAATATACCACGGCGTGACTTAATTACGGCCCCACTCCGTAACTTTAATACGCTATATCTCAGGAGATTTTAGTAATTTCGACAAAATAAAAAATACGGGTCTTATTTTTTTTTATTATCTATAAGACGGACTAATTATTATTTTTTTATTTTCATACCTTGGATACATCCCTATTACCATGAGTATCTGAACACTTTTTGCATTTGATAGGCCAATTCTTGATGAGGGTTATAATTATAGGTAAGTAACGTGACCAGACTTCCCGTTTTGATAAAATTTTTCTTTTTCCGTTATTAATATGGAGCAAAAAAACAGCAAAAAATCACGTTTGTTGTATGGGAGCCCCCTTGAATATTTTTATTTTTAGTACTAGCTTTCCGCCCGCGGCTTCGCCCGCGTTGATGTCGGTTATATCGCGCTTTTTAGATTTCCCTCGGGAACATCATATTTTTACGGGATAAAAGGTAGCCTATGTTCTTTCTCAGGGTCCAAAGATTCTCTGTGCCAAATTTCATCAAAATCGGTTGAGAGGTTTAAGCGGGAAAGCGTAACAGACAGACAGACAGACAGAGTTACTTTCGCATTTATAATATTAGTATGGATATGGATTTGTTGTTATAGGGGCCACAGAAATACATAATCTCTGAAAATAGGGTAGTTCACTAAAAAAAACTAATTAGTCAGTCAGTCAGATTTCCAAAAAAATACTAGACACGTATTTTTTCTTTTTTCATATAAACAAAAAATGAAGACGACACAGTAAGTTGAAAACTCGTGTGACGTCACTGCTTGCTACACTTTTTAGCAACCAGTGACGTCACCAGCCACCACTCCTGATCTTTGATGCCTTTTATATTTGTAATTTTTTATTGATTTGGTGAAACAAAATATACGTATCCAATATTTTTCTATAATCTGAATGACAAACTAAATAGAATCAAATTTTTTTACCCAGAAAACATCCCCATTCTAACTATTACGGTTCATGAGAAGTCTGATGACAGACGAACGGACAGACGGACAGCGAAGTCTCATGAATAGTTCCGTTATACCTATTAGGGGCTGTCCATTAATCATGCGAGGCTCGAAGGGGGGAGGGGGGGTCCATAAAAAATCACGAAATATCACCAGGGTGGAGGGGGGGTGTAGTAATATATCACGTGTATTTATTTTTTCGTCAAACGCATATATAAATTCGAAAGCGGCTTGCAGTATGGCCTTGATTCACCTTGATTTTTGGCATTTCTTTAATTATTTTTATGTCAGTCTAAAAGAATTTACAACCCTTCTATCTACCTCTTAAGGCCATTATTGTAGTTCTTAAAAAAAAATAGATGCTTTGTAGGTAGGTAATAAAATTACACGTGATATAGGGTACGGGGGGGGGGGTAGTCTTGAACCTCACCATGTATCACCAAGGGGGAGGGGGGGTTAAAAATTCCAAAAAAAGACATCACATGATTAATGGACGGCCCCTTAGGTATGGAAACCTAAAAAGATCAGAGACAACTATAGAATAAAGGAAGCAGGCGATGCATAGCGACTTAGCGACGCGTTGGATCAGGGAAACAAAAAAAATCCCGCGCTCGAAGACGCAGACACCTTGGTATAGAATTGGCTTATCACTTCTGGGATTATCTTCCGGCATGCACATTGATAAGGAACACATAATTAATCTTTATTACGTAAACACGGGGAAACTTTATCTCTTGCGCGCGCAAAATTGATAAGACAAAAAAACACTTCCGTTTACAATCTTTTGTTTTTTTTTTGTCTTGGCGCCAGAAAGATTTTGAAATATGCATAACGCGCCTACGACCGCGACCCTTTGAGATTTTAAAGCAACCTACTTATAATTGATTTACTTGAAATAAATGTTTTGATTTTGGAAACGATGCCTCAGATTTATTTTTTATTCCTAGCAAATTAAAATACATTTTTAGGGTTCCGTACCTCAAAAGGAAAAAACGGAACCCTTATAGGATCACTTTGTTGTCCGTCTGTCTGTCTGTCTGTCTGTCTGTCTGTCTGTCTGTCTGTCTGTCTGTCTGTCTGTCTGTCTGTCACCACCCTTTATCTCAAGAACGCGTGGACGTATCAAGCTGAAATTCACATGAAATACTCAGGTCTATTGTCCCTTTAAGCTGTGAAAATATCAAACTTCTAAGCCAAGCCAATCAAAAGATACAGCCGATTATGTCGACATTTTCAACAAATTTTCGACACTCGCAAAGGAATCAAAACCTACAGGATACTTCCCGTAAACTCAGAATCTTGAAAATTGGCATGAAGCATTGTCATATAATGCAAATATAGGAAAAATTGCGAAAATCACATTTTTTAGTTATATAATAAACATATTTTAATAAAATGGAACTTACTACCTTATTTCTCACGAACGAATAAAGTTATCAAATTGAAATTTATACCAAATACCTAGGTCTATTGTCCCTTTAAGCTGTGAAAATTTCAAACTTCTAAGCCAAGCCAATCAAAAGATACAGCCGATATGTCGATATTTTCAACAAATTTTCGACACTCGCAAAGGAATCAAAACCTACAGGATACTTCCCGTAAACTCAGAATCTTGAAATTTGGCATGACGGATTGTCATATAATGCAAATATGGGAAAAATTGCGAAAATCACATTTTTTCAGTTATATAATATAATAAACATATTTTAATAAAATGGAACTTACTACCTTATTTCTCGCGAATGAATAAAGTTATCAAATTGAAATTTATACCAAATACCTAGGACAGCTGGTCGCCTTTCCGGAAATAGAGCAGGTTGCCAGACTTCAGGATTATCGAGTCCTCTCCCTCTCTTCGGACTTCAGATAACCCCACAATGTCCCAGCGCAACCGGCTCAGTTCTTCCTCCAGTTCGACAATCTTCTCATCGGTCCATAGTGTGCGCGTGTTATATGTTGCCAGGGCCAAAGGTCGTCGTTGGTGATGGTAGCCGGATCTCTTTTGGAGATTCTTAGCACCCCTTGCTCTGCCGTAACCGAGTCCGCTACCGTAGACTGCAACAGCAGAGCTGCCGGGGACTAAGGGCCTGGGCTGTGTCGTGTGCATCATTGGGGGGGTTTGCCATAATCCCCACGCTTGGCAGGCGGGTTGGGGATCGCAGTGATTTGATGTACAGGAGAAAGAGCTGCCCGCTTCCTTGGTGAAGAGTTCCCTTAGTCGCCTCTGGCAACACCCACAGGAGGATATGGGTTAGTTCTATTCTAAGCCTGGTACTACACAGGCAGGACTAAATGTACATCAGATATAAAAATAATTATCAACGTGTGGTTTTGCAGTCATGGGCTCCTTACAAAAAAAAAAAAAACACTCGACAAAGTCGGGGACAGAAACTAGTTATAAAAAACTAGCCAAGTGCGTGTCGGACTCATGCACAAAGGGTTCCGTACCATTGATTTATGAAATTAAAGGATTTAACTTATTTGTATGAAAGATTACGCGGTAATAAGCGGTTTACGATTTACGAGGTATTAAAAAAAACTACTTACTAGATCTCACAGAGTCACACAAAGGGCAATGGAAAGAGCTATGCTCGGAATTTCTCTGCGTGATCGAATCAGAAATGAGGAGATCCGCAGAAGAACCAAAGTCACCGACATAGCTCTGCGAGTCGCTAAACTTAAGTGGCAGTGGGCAGGGCACATTGCTCGTAGAACCGATGGCCGATGGGGCAGTAAGGTTCTGGAGTGGCGGCCACGTACTGGAAGACGCAGCGAAGGGAGGCCCCCAACAAGGTGGACCGGTGACATGGTGAAGGTCGCGGGAAGCCGATGGATGCGGGCAGCACAAGACCGGTCAACGTGGAAAGCTTTGGGGGAGGCCTTTGTCCAGCAGTGGACATCTATAGGCTGAAGAAGAAGAAGATCTCATTCAAAACAATTTTCTTTGGTAGTTTTTATAGTAATGCACATCATATGTGTTTTTTTATTTTTCATTTTCTTATTTTAGAAGTTAGATGGGCGACCAACTTTTTTCCACTTTGGAAGCGTCTGTCACGCAAACTATTCAGTTTAGAAAAAAAATATTTTAGAAACCTCAATATCATTTTTGAAGGCCTGTCCATAGATACCCCACACGCATATGTTTGATGAAAAAAAAAAAAATGAGTTTCAGTTCTAAGTATGGGGAGACCCTAATATTTATTATTATTTTTTTATTTCCGCATCAAACTCTTAATGCGGTTCACAGAATACATCTACATACCAAGTTTTAAACCAAATGTGTTCCAAAGTGTGGTGATAAACCACCGGATGATCCGAAGTCATATCGGCCTATCACGCTTCTACCATCTTTGGGGAAACTTCTTGAGCGCCTCATCGTTCCACGTTTGCTACCGAACGGTCCAAAATTTCATAGTAATCAATATGGCTTCACCATCGGTAAATCAACAGTCGACGCGGCGCTTTCTGTCAGAAGAACCGTTAACCAGTCGGAACACAAGTACGTGATTGGTATCTTTTTGGATATTTCTGGGGCTTTTGATAACGCTTGGTGGCCTATGCTGTTGTTAAAATTAAAAAACCGCAGTTGCTATAGAAACATATATAATCTCGTTTACTCGTACTTTATAAACGGTTCCGCGGTACTTAAGCTCGGTCATTTTTCTAGTACTAAAGCACTAACCATGGGATGTCCTCAGGGTTCAGTTGTCGGTCCTTATTTATGGAATTTGGGTTTTGATGACTTTCTCGCGATCCCGCTTCCTTGCGGCTGTTCACTTACTGGTTACGCGGACGATGGCCTACTGCTCATTCAATCAAGTACCCGAGCCGGACTTGAGAACTTGGCCCATACTTGCCTAAATCTAATATCTCAGTGGGGTGATCGTAACCGCCTAGCGTTTGCGCCGCATAAAACATATCAACTTCTACTAAAAGGTAATCTTAAATCATTGCCTACTATTAAATTTAATAACGTTCCCGTTAAAAAACAGCAATCCATATGCTACCTTGGTATGGTCTTAGAAAGGAATTTTTCATTTATCGAACATATAAAAATAGTTGGCGAAAAAGCTAAAAGGAACTTTTATGCCCTAACTAGAATATCCAAAGCAACTTGGGGTCTATCATTCCTAACTTTAAAAACTATATATGGAGCTACCTACTTAGGATGTATGTGCTACGGTGCACCTGTTTGGGCCGACAGGGCCAGCATAGGGGCGGCGCGACGTAAACTGCTTCAAAGCCAACGTTTGGCATTGATATTTTTATGCAAGGCGTATAGAACAGTCAGTACTGAAGCCTTACCCGTTCTGGCAGGTGTACTTCCAGTCGATCTTGAAGTACAGCGACGTGCTTCAATGTACTACTCCGCGAGGAGGGAGGCCATGGACACTAACTTTGTTACACAACGCGACCTCAATAGAATTTCTAGATTATTTAAACCTCAGACTGACGTCTGGGAGGACCTCTTATCCGAATGGCAAAGTAGGTGGGATGATTCCATCAAGGGCCGGCACCTCCATCTGTTCTTTCCATCCGTTGGCGATCGGCTGGCTAAGACATGGCTGGAGGTTGACCACTACGTTGCCCAATTTCTCACAGGTCATGGCAACTTTAAAAGTAAACTGTATTCTTTTAAACTTGTTCCTTCGCCTTTGTGTCAGTGTTCTACATCGAACTGTGAATTTGAACAGTCCGCACATCACATCTTGTGGGAGTGTATTCTTTGGCAGAATGAACGCAATATTATGTTGGATGGTGTACAAGTTACATCCGGAGTTGTTTATTATACGGACCTTGTTGAAACTAGAACTAATTTCCGTGCGTTCAGGCGCTTTTACCATACCTATTATTGGAATCAATTTTAACAGCAAATACCTACTTAGGACCCATTAACTTGATCAAATGTTATTCCGTGGTGCTTGGCAATCTGGGCTTCTCCCAGTTGCAATAATGTCCCCTTGTGCCGATTGGCCTAGTTCTATTCTGTCTCCTGCTTATTATGGAGGGAAGTGGAAAAAATATCTTTTTTCTTACTCCTCCGCTATTCTTTTCTGATTAATTTCGTTGCTGGACCCAAGACAGTTGAAACATTTCTCCGGGACTCGTCGAGCTTCATTGCTCGGCGTTTTTCTGGCGGTCTCCACTGTTGATTCTGGCTTTCAGGAGTTGCAGTGGGTTGGGAACAGTGTGGCGGGTTTTGTCCCAAAAATACCAAGTTTTAACAGTATAGCTTTTATAGTTTCGAAAAAAAATGGCTGTGACATACGGACGGACAGACAGACATGACGAAGCTATAAGGGTTCCGTTTTTTGACATTTAGCTACGGAACCCTAAAAACGCCCCCTGAAATTATCATCAACATCTCAGCGGTAATCCCAGTCGCATCCGAAGCTTTTTTAGCTTTGGAGTCTGGGGTCCGCTTTACCAGTCCAACTGCTGATTTTGGCTAAACTTCGATATTTTCCGTGAAGCGACTGCCGTCTGACCTCCACAACCCGAAGGCGATATCGAAGCATTGCAGTTAGACCTATTGTTGGACTTCTGAGGGCTCCAACAACCCGTAACGGCTGCCAGATGTTCGTTCTAAATCTGAATCGTTTGTTTATTCCGCGTTTACTCATAAGAGGATTGTGTGTGGAATGAGTATGAAATAATTGAGTGACATTAACCGTTATTGCTAACCGCTAGGTATGTCAAATCAAATAGGTAGGAGTCTAGCAGATTCTCGGTCGGTCGTTACAGCCCTGATACAATCATAGTCTGATAACAGTGAAATTACCAACTCCCATTGATTGTGCGGTCGAACGATGGATAATTCGCATGAACAACATCTAATTATGAGGATGAGGAAGCTCTGCTAGAATCCCTGAGCTTTAGATCATTGCCCTTTGATGACGTTGAGTTATATAATCAAGGGTTCTGTCTTGCTGCTTCTCAGTCAGTACCTACCTATCACCTATTGGTATCTATTTTCCACGAAGAAGGTATGGGTAGCTAATAGTAGTATTTGCTATTTCCAATTAGAACAAAAATAATATGTGGAGCAGCGACGTGGTGTCCTTCGCAAGATTTTTGGTAGCACCTGGATGGGAGTTAAGACTGTCGTGTAATAGGAGAGGCCTATGACCTATGTCCAGCAGAAGACTAAACTATAGACTGGTGATCTCAGCCACATGAAGTCCACTGCTGTACATAGGCCTCCCCCAAGGATTTCCAAAAAGAGTGGTTGGACGCGGCCTGCATCCAGCGCTTCCCTGCGATTTTGGTCAGATCATCCGACCACATAGTCGGCGGGCGTCCGACGCTGCGCTTGCCGGTACGTGGTCGCCATTCAAGAGCCTTTCTGCCCCATCGGCCATCGGCTCTACGAGCTATGTGCCCCGCCCACTGCCACTTCAGAGAGCTAATCCGCTGGGCTATGTCGGCGACTTTAGTTCCTCTACGCTACTCCTCATTCCTAATTCGATCACGTAGAGAAACACCTAGCATAGCCCTCTCCATAGCTCTTTGTGTGACCTTGAGCTTTCTTATGAGACACATAGTGAGGGACCACGTTTCTGATCCATATGTCATCACCGGTAACACACATTGCTTAAAGACTTTTGTCTTTAGGCACTGAGGTATTTTGGACGAGAAGACACTACGGAGCTTCCCGAACGCTGCCCAGCCGAGTCGGATCCGTCGAAACACCTCGACTGGTGATGAAAAGACCTTTTTGAATACGCCGTAAAATATCACTTTAGAATCCTGATTTCAGTGTTTCATATACAGTATGTTAAATAACAGAGGGCGTTCCCTTAAACTCGTTAATATATATCATTAATAGATTAAAATAAAAATATCAGCATAGAAAAATAAGCATAAAAAATCCGAAAAAAAAAAATTCTAATTGGAAATAAATTTGAAACCTCCTGTTTTAAATCAAAATAGTAGTCGTCATGTATAAATAAATTGCGATGTTGCCGTCTTTCATGTTCGCGTGTACAGTGTGTTTCTTTTACATGTCAATTTAAAATTTTTATTGAATATTTTCTTATTGGAATTTTTTTTTTATTATTTTGTTTTCGAATGAAAATATTTTTTTTAGCACGTATGTATGCTATACTACTTCGGGTTAACGGGAACGCCCTCTGTTAGTTAACATACTGTATGTTTACTTAGTCCGAGAAGAAAGACTACAACAAACTTAGAGATTAAAGTATTTTCAAACCCAGTAATTATCTTAGTCAGGCTTGATGAGACCCGTCCAGAATAATGTCTGAAATGGTTTAGAAAAGAACTACCTATACTATTTAAAATTTTCCTTGGTGTCTGAATTTTGTAAGCAAGATTTCCCTTAAGTCCCGTCTACACGCTCCGTCTTGCCTGCGCAGTCCAGGCCTGTGCAGTCATAACCTTACAAAAAGACGGAACACTCGGCACTGCGCGCTCTACCGTCTTGCCGTCCACACACACGCGCTTACCTGCGCAAACTGGTTTGCACAGGCATGCTCGCAGGTAAGACGGAGCGTGTAGACGGGGCATTAGCGTGCAAGAATATTAGGTAGGCCTAATGTGTCTTATAGGCAAGTGCCTGACATGGTAGACCACTGCTGGCGAAAAAATACCTAGTTACTTAGCGACGAATATTTGCAAAGACAAATTGGGTAGGACGTTTCTAGATATTAGTTGGGGAAGTTACTAGGTACGTGGGAAACAACTCAGAAAAACAAAGGTACATTTTCCGATAGCTTCTTAGCCGTGACGACAGTACAGTACCTTTAGACTTAAATCTAATTTCCAATTTACTGACTTTTCTCTTTTCACGGCAGACACACCTACGTATACAAGAGCTGTAAGTATAATGTGAGAGTATATGTATATTTACAGAAATAAACATCTTATTTCGTTTCATAATTTCAATAATACTTGGTATAACTACCTACTTACAGATTGAGTATACCTCTAACACTGTAATACCTAATACGTATATACCTAAACTCAATTCGCTAAAGCATTACATTAAAGCAGCCAGGGGATGTTTTTTTTAGATTATTTTAATTAACATTATCTTTCGAGTTGTTACAATTTTATATTAATACAATGTTGTGCATCTCTGCTTCTATGAACCTCTTCCCCTTTATTACAAAAAATGAATTTTATTTAGATCAAGTTTAAAGCACCTAAATGGTTATTGAATTATGCACCCTTAACACGTTCGTTGCATTATAAGCCCCGCACGATGATATTGCGATTGGCGACCATCTTGGTGACGTAGTCGAACTCGCACCGTCGGTACCGTCCGCAAGTTCAGTCCGCGCTTACCCACCTACGCACATCGAATATTTTTGTTAGCTTTTTATTTTTGTTATCCTGTTTTATTGTTGTTCTTGAGTTTTGTTGTTTAGTTTTGTTAGCTGTTACTCGTTAAAATGAGTAAGAAATGAATTAATAGTCGTGCTCGTGAAATTATAATTAAAGTGGACAATTATTTTGTTAAAGAGAAAGAGGACTGTAAGTTAGTTCTTGAAAGTATAAATCGTGCTTTAAAAAGTGCTTCGGACATTTTAATGCCGAAGCAACTGCTTATAGTTATTAAAAATATTTTGCAAAATTCTATCAAAGTCACGGAGTGTGTGGCATGTGCCACAGGGGTTGGAAAAAATACTGTGACGAAATTGAGACGAGAGCATGAGTCAGCAACAGCCAGTGGCAGCAAAATGAGAACTCCTACTAAAGGAAAAAGACAAAAGAAGAAATATTTCGACGGGTTTTCCTTAACAGCTTTAAGAAATATTATAGATTCAATGTATACGGTGAGGAGAGAAATACCCACAATGCGCAAAATCTTGGCGGCTTCAAAAGTAGACCTTAATTATACTGGTAGTGAAATTACATTAAGAAAAATAATTAAATGTGATTTAGGCTACCAATTTAAACGATGCTACCAAAAAAGACTGGCCCTAATTGAAAGACCCCAAATTCAAGCGTGGAGAGCTAAATATTTACTTCGTATGAAAGAAAATGACTCCCTTGGTGAAAAATAAAAGACAAAAGACCCGTTATTTATCTCGAAGAAACGTGGATACACGCACACTACACGGTAGAAAAATGTTGGCAAACAGCAACCGATGGAGTGAGACGGAACGACAGCCCCGGCCGCCGATGGATAATAGTTCACGTGGGAAGGTAAAGCGGTTTTATTGACAATGCCCTTTTAATGTTTAAAGCAGACACCAAAACGGGGGATTACTATGATCAAATGAATGCTGAGAATTTCACCAAGTGGCTTACAGAAAAATTAGTACCCAACATACCACACAACTCCAAAATTGTGATGGACAACGCCCCTTATCACAGTAGGGATGAGAATAGGCCACCAAGTATGAACAATAAAAAACAGTTGATTGTTGAGTGGCTACAAACTCACAACATCGACTTTCCCAACGGCAGTACAAAACCTGAACTGTATTTATTAATTAAACGGCACAGACCGCCGAAAAATTATGAAATTGACAATTTATTAGCTAGCAATGGCCATGAAGTCGTTAAATTACCACCTTACAACTGCGACCTCAACCCCATTGAGTACATCTGGAACCTGGTAAAGATGAGGGTGTCAGAAAAGAATGTGGAGCAGTTGGAAAGTCGCATTGAAGCTCTGACGTTGGAGGCGTCGGCGTCAATAACTCCAGATGACTGGCGAAAGGAAGTCAATCATGTTAAACGGCTTGAAGAGGAATATTGGAATAAAGATCGAATAACTAACGAGTTATTTGTCATAAATACGGCGACGACAGTGAATCGGAAACGATAGACACAGAAAGCAGTTCTGATTCGGAAGACTATATACATTTTTTTACATATTATCCTGATTTTATTTATAAGCTGATAGATGTAGGTAGTAATTAAAACATGACTGCTACACAGTGGACTCTGGTTCAATTCCCACTCGCAAATTAACAGAAATGTAGTTAGAAAAAAATAGTATACATGTAAGAAAGATATACGAATAAGTATATTTTTGTTACGTCTACAAAAATTATTTCCTTGAAATTTTTAATAATGAAAGTTTATTTGTCAGAATATGGGTGAGTAGGTAGGTATACCTACGAAAGAATGTTAAATGCAAAATTAATATTAGGGTTAAGGGTTTATTTGTATTTTATAACTTTATTATACATACACTCTTTATAAAGAGTGTTATAATACATCCACTCTTTATAAAGAGTGTAATAAAATTATAAAATACAAATAAACCCATAACCCTAATATTAATTTTGCATTTAACATTCTTTTGCTAGCTGTCCTTTTGTGTGACAGATGACGTCACAACGCTGTTATTGTGACAAGGTTCCATCGCAATATCATCGTGCGGGGCTTATACGAGATCTATCAGATCTCTTGCAGGACTTTTGTATTGTGCGTTGAACATAATCGTGTTGTTTCAATCCTTGCGGGAGAATCTAACGTGTAAAGTTCTTTAGGTAGGAGTACGACAAATATACATATTTGCTTCCTACTTAAAACTGAGTTCAAGGACATTAAAAAAGAAATTAGAGATGGATTAGGTCCCTAACAAACAGTACTGTAATTATTTTCATTCCTTGCGTTAGGAGATATGTCGGTACTCGTGGAATCGTACGCCTCGTAGACGCAAGAGAGGGAAGGTGGGCGGCGCGGGCGCTGCATGACTCGTTTTAGTGTTGTCCTAGCATCGACGTGGGAGGTCGCGCGCACGTTTGCGAAATAACACTCGCGTATATACCTACGTGTTGATTATCATTTTTATTATACAATGAGTTTTTGAGATTGTCTTAGCTTAGTAGTATTTCTGGTGGGCTTTGCTACTTATCTCTAATGATAGAGTGTTTTAATTATGTAAGCAATATACTACACAGGGTTGGGGGTCACATCACTCTCTGGTAAGTTTCTGGTAGCCTAAATTTCGGTTATTTTTTTCAACAACAGCCTAAGAACAAAAATATACATAAGACACTCGAATAACGAAACTAATAAAATTAGATTCCATCGCATTTACTTCACTGACATAGTTGCATGCTGTTTATTTATACAATCATGTTTTCCAACGTGGCGACAAAAAAAGACGTTGTGTGGGTTGTTACGAAAAATTACGACGCACATTAAACATCACTAACGCTTCTAAAAAAACTAAACGAATAGTTACCATTTGCGCGCAATGCAAGCAATCAATGTGCTTACCATGTTTTAATGAAAAACATTTTACATAATTAATAAAACTTTTTCAATCGACAACTGAGATATTATTTTATTCCCATCACTACTTACTACATATATTGAACTATAAGCCCCGCACGATGATATTGCGATTGGCGGCCATCTTGGTGACGTAGTCGAACTCGCACCGTCGGTACCGTTCGCAAGTTCAGTCCGCGCTTACCCACTTACGCACATCGAATATTTTTGTTAGCTTTTTGTTTTTGTTATCCTGTTTTATTGTTATTCTTGAGTTTTGTTGTTTAGTTTTGTTAACTGTTACTCGTTAAAATGAGTAAGAAATTAATTAATAGTCGTGCTCGTGAAATTATAATTAAAGTGGACAATTATTTTGTTAAAGAAAAAGAGGATTGTAAGTTAGTTCTTGAAAGTATAAACCGTGCTTTAAAAAGTGCTTCGGACATTTTAATACCGAAGCAACTGCTTACAGTTATTAAAAATATTTTGCAAAATTCTATCAAAGTCACGGAGTGTGTGGCATGTGCCACAGGCGTTACAAAAAATACTGTGACGAAATTGAGACGAGAGCATGAGTCAGCAACAGCCAGTGGCAGCAAAATGAGAACTCCTACTAAAGGAAAAAGACAAAAGAAGAAATATTTCGACGGGTTTTCCTTAACAGCTTTAAGAAATATTATAGATTCAATGTGTACCGTGAGGAGAGAAATACCCACAAAGCGCAAAATCTTGGCGGCTTCAAAAGTAGACCTTGTTGAATACCTATTGGAATAAAGATCGAATAATTGACGAGTTATTTGTCATAAATACGGCGACGACAGTGAATCGGAAACGACAGACACAGAAAGCAGTTATGATTCGGAAGACTATATACATTTTTTTACATATTATCCTGGTTTTATTTATAAGCTGATAGATGTAGGTAGTAATTAAAACATGACTACTACACAGTGGACTCTGGTTCAATTCCCGCTCGCAAATTAACAGAAATGCAGTTAGAAAAACATAGTATACATGTAAGAAAGATATACGAATAGGTAAGTATATTTTTCTTACGTCTACAAAAATTATTTCCTTGAAATTTTGAATAATGAAAGTTTATTTGTCAGAATATGGGTGAGTAAGTATACCTAAGATAGAATGTTAAATGCAAAATTAATATTAATTTTATTATACATACACTCTTTATAAAGAGAGTAATAAAATTATAAAATACAAATAAACCCTTAACCCTAATATTAATTTATACATACACTCTTTATAAAGAGTGTAATAAAATTATAAAATACAAATAAACCCTTAACCCTAATATTAATTTTGCATTTAACATTCTTTTGCTAACTGTCCTTTTGTGTGACAGATGACGTCACAACGCTGTTATTGTGACAAGGTTCCATCGCAATATCATCGTGCGGGGCTAGTATCTTCGGTTGCGGTACGAGATACAATCGATATCATATATTTTTTTGGTATTTGTAGTTTGTTCAAATGTCATAACTGCGTGCGAACCTAGCAAATTATAAAGCAATAGGCTATCTTTCACCCACAAAAACTTCAAAATATATTTGATTGTTTTTTTGGAAGATATAAATTATTTTCAAAACTGTATCTTTAGGAGACTGATTAGGTCTCAAACGCACCAAAAGGTAGGTTAGTTTCGAGATCTTTTAGGTCTCCAAAGCACCAGCTGAAAGTTCTTTGAAAGTCATGGCGCAGGGAACGTGTTAACCTTACTAGCTGTTGCCCGCGACTCCGTCCGCGTGGACTTCAGTTTACTTCAGTTTTTTGCGCGGGTGTTTCCCGTTTCCGTGGGAATTCCAAGATAAATGCCTACATTACTGCAAGGTTTCCTCAAAATCCATTCAGTGGTGTTTTCGTGAGCAACAAACAAACATCCTCACAAATTTTCGCGTTTATAATATTAGTAGAATTTAATTTTACCGGGTTTAGAGGTAAGCAAAGGAAAGAAACATCAAATATCTATCATACTTTTAATTATTTTGCATTGACAGGTGTTTTGGATACGCTTAGTATATGTATTATGAAAATAAAGGTTAAAAAGTATTATGCTTGATAAAATATGAGCACATTTAAATAAGTACGGTTTTATAAACAACGTTTCATGTTTTGCTATCTTTTGCCAAAACATAAAGATTTTCTGGATTTGATACTACACGTAAGCATACGACATAGAGTTTCCCAGGAGAAAAACATGTTGTTTCTAAATGAACTCCTGCAACTTTAAGCGTCTGACCTTGGGCTTTGTTAATTGTTATAGCAAATGCTGCTTTCAGAGGGAACTGTACTCTTTTAAATTGAAATAGCAGTCAGGATGATGGGAATACGGGGAATCAAGACATTTTGTCCTTTTGTCATTCCAGTCATGATTGTAGCCCTTACAATGTTGTGACCCAAATCTATTATTTGTAACCGAGTACCATTACACAGCGTTGAAGCGTTAAGATTCCTCATTAATAGGACAGGAACACCAACTTTTAGTATCAACTTATGGAATGGCACTCCTGATAATTCTAAAGAGTTGAAATTCTATAGGGTATGACGTATCTTGTTCAGTGTCCATAATATTGACTACTGAGAGGTATTCATTCAACATTAATTAATTAAAGAAAGAACATTTCCCTGAAGATTTAACATGATTTGTTCTTTTATTTTATTAACTATTTCATTAGTCGGTGCAAAAATTGCCCTTTCGCATAGCCATTCTCGGTTGGCCATATTTGTTTGAAGATCCGGATAGACATTATTTGATAGATCATCTGAGTTATCCACAATTTGACAGAACTCATGACTCAGTGTAATCATACCGTTCCTGTTGGCATACAATCTTCTCCGAATTTTAGAAGAGTAGCTGCATATTGCCCGGCTTGAGTATCGTGGTGAAGTTGTACTCGCATATTCGTTGTGAGACAATACTTTTATACTTGAACCCATAATGCAGATGCTTTCAAACAGGCATTTATTTCATCTGCCGGCGTACCCCTAGTAATCACATCCAATTACACTGGTGTAACATTCTTTCGCTCTCACTGCTTTTACTAATGTTGCATACCGGCATTTCTTCATGAGCTAAGTTCAATGGTAACTTTAGAAATGAATGCGCTGTTCGTCCCCCCCTACTAAGTAAAGTAGCAGCTATTCCCGAAGAAGCAACTGCAACAGCAACTCCTTTATCTTAAAATATAGTTTTTACATGTACCTCCTGGAGAATCCAAAAAGAACAAACCACCTCGGCCACTGGCAACATTTTGAATTATTGCTCAGTTGATATTAAGTGAGCGCCTTGTTAAAATATTGAGACCAATATGCACGACCGCGTTTTCTTCCGTTTTCGCAACATTTTTTGTTACTGCTGTGCTCCTATTGGTCATAGCGGGATGTTATATAGCCTATGTCCTTCCTCAGACTAGACTGTGTACCAATTTCATTACAATCGTTTCAGTAGTTTTGGCGTGAAAGCCGGACAGACAGACAGACAGAGACACTTTCGCATTTATAATATTAGTATTTATTAATCTTATTTAAGATAGGTAAATAAATAAATGACAGCTTAGTTCGGTACGAAGTTGTCACTCTTGTATTATGAACTTTGATTTAACCTCAATAAAGTTCAAAATACAAATAGGTACTGACTCAAAAGTTAAGTCTGGAATTAGTTAGATTTAGATTTTTTATTAAGGGGCCTTTTATCTAAAGTTAAGACGAATGGAGTATAGGTCATTCCGAAATACCTAAAATTCCGGATTACTATCCTTATCCTGCTTGCTGTTGCTGGAGAATAGGTCAGAATATGCTTAACTTAACATAATATAAGGCCTTACATAAAAACAAAAAGATCTAGATTTAGACTGGACTCTAATTAATGACTTGAATAATGTTCGGATTGGCTTTTAAATACCTTAAGGCTAAATGCCTGACTTTTAACATGTTCAAATCAGATGTTCGTTTAGTGAGTCAACATTAGCCTTTATTGGTAAGCACCAATTGTTTCTTTTGGCTTTTCGTCTATGTAACGTAACATAACATCGAGTCTATTATTCCCGAAGGGTTGGACCGACTCTATAGCAAACCCTTATTTCACCAGCTATGTTTAAGTCACATATAATAAGGGAGGCGAGCTAGCCCAAGGAGACGTGGATCCCAGGTAGCAGGAACAGAACATCGATGGCGGACAACCGGCTCAATCTGGAACCGGCACGGGAGGGGCTCAGGCAGCAGCAGTGAAAGTGTTGGCCAGCTGACAGGCACAATATGGATACGGCACGCGATAGGCTCAGGCAGCAGCAGTGGTTCAGCTAGTAGGATCTTCGCAGGTACCAGGGTATCATCATTTCAGCCGAAAGACGTCCACTGCTGTATATAGGCCTCCCCCAAGGATCTCCACGACGACCGGTCCTGTGCCTCCCGCATCCAGCGGGCACACATCAGTTCAGCCTAATTCAATATTCCCTCTTCTCACAAATTCTTACGAAAGTGATAAGTATTTCTGGGAAATAAAGCCCATTTTTAACCGACTACAAAAAATGGAGGAGGTTTTCCATGCGTCGGAATCTTTTTTTTTATTTATGTGCTCCATGACGCCTGAACCTATTTCCAAAATTCATTTTTAGTTTGATAGGGTATACTTCCTAGGTGGTCCCATAGTCATTAGTTCAGGATCTGATGATGGAATACTCGAGAAAGTGCATTTCTAAGTTTTTCATTAAGAATTTTAAAGCACTACAATTTAATAAGGGTCTGGAGTAGATCTGATGATGGAGCCAGGAGACAGTCGAGGTAACTCCTCAACGGTTCACAGCAGCTACTTTGTGTTTGTGCTTGATTAATTTGTATTGATAAGAACTTTACACTCAGATGGGTTGTGACAATTATATATTAGAGCTTTGGTGATGAAGACAAAGGCCAGTTAAGGGAACTGCTTAATGGTTTACAGTAGCTACTTTGTGATTGGACTTAATTCATTTATATCAATGAGAACCTTGCAGCCATATGGGTCAAAATGAAGGTGTATATGCAGACCTTCATTTGGGCTGCATAGATATGATGATGAAGACCGTAGACAGTCAAGCGAATTCCTCAACAATTTTCATCAGTGAAGGTTAACATAGGACAACCGCTACCTACTCGTTATGCTTATGCAACTGTGGCGGTCATCCCCCCATTCTATGTCATCATGTGATTCTGATCATGTCATTAAATAAACAGAAAAAAATATAAATAAATAAAATTATAAATAAACAGTCTCATACAAAGTCTTAACGAGTGCAGATCATTTTACTCCTTACAACAATCTATTAAAATCAAGAGACTGCACTGTTATTGAGAACTTGCTGGCACCGATTATACATAGAATCGATACTGAGATTGTTAATGTTATCCTAATTTAAGGTG